>BTPG01000003.1:83224070-83789070 GCA_036245525.1 Semisulcospira habei
AGACAGACCGAGCAAGATAGTTCAAGGGTGGTGCCAGAATAGCTTGGCGCCTATGGGCGCCAAGCTGTTCTGGCACCACCCTTGAACTATCATGCCCGATCCATGTCTTGCTGTGGTGTGTCGGGGCTGAATAATTAGTCGAATGCTTGTGAACAAAAATGAAACTAAGACAATTTACGTCACCCGCCACCGATTTTTTTTTTTTTTGTTGGTATTTTTAGGGTTGTTGTTTGTCTTTTGTTTTGTTTTTCACATTTCAGGAAGTGTCGCCACACAGCATTTACAGTTTTCGTTTTGTCGTCTGTCGTAACCAGTTCAAATTAGTTTTCTCTTCCTTCTTTGCGTTCACAGTTTTTATCTTGGCCTACATTTTCTCAAAAAGAAACGAAAAGAATGTAATTTTTCTTTTGTAAGTTTTTTCCCCCATCAAACCCAGCGGAGAAAGTAGCACGCTTATAAATGACAGTTACAACACAATTTATTAACATTTCGTTGTTGTTGTTTTTTTACTTTTTAATACCCTAGTCTATTTTGAAAACGGGGTTTTACCCGAAATATTAATAAATTGTGATAAATAAATAAATTATGTCATTTCTAAGCGTGTTTCTTTCTCCGTTGGGTTCTTCTCTGCATTTTACACTCTTGGCAGTCACCCTTTTGGCCTGGATTTTTTTTTTATAATGAAACAACATGAAACAAAAACAAAACAAAAAAGAAAAGAAAATCTGTTCTTTCCGTTGCTGTTTGAGGGGAGAAAAAAAATTAGATTAGAGATTTTAAAAAAATAATAATAAAAAATCAGAACCAAGTCACAGTTTGATCAGCCAAAGTCTTACTGAACATAACTCTGGTTAGCCAGACAGAATCACTACCCCAGGAAGGCAAAAGGCAGCAAGTCCATTCGTGAAAAGCGAGATTTTCATTGTAATACAATGACAATCTCGCCTTTCAACACAAATGGACTTATTGTATCCTGCCTTTCTAGGGCAGATCAGGTCAAGGACTGTAGGTATTACGGTATTACAGAGGTTACGTTTACGCCGAACGACTCCCAACAAGGGCCGAGCGCGAAGCCACGGAACATAATCAGCTTGAGCCATAAGCATGGACAACGCTCCAAACATCTCCAAGAGGCATAGATCCTCATGAGCCCCCTCTACCTGGGCTCCAAACATCTCCAAGTGGCATAGATACTCATGAGCCCCCCCCCCCCCCTCACGCGCCCCCGGGTGGGAGGGGGGGGGGGGCGAGAATCTATTCCTCTTGGAGATGTTTCCGGAGGGGGGGGGGCGGGCTCATGAGGATCTATTCCTCTTGGAGATGTTTGGAGTGTTGTCTATTCTTGGGCGCGCGTGTGGGTCTATGCCAAAGGAGATGGAGATGTTTGGTGTTTTGTCTCTGCCTATTGGAGATGATTGGAGTGTGGGGGTTCATGAGGATCTTTGCCTCTTGGAGATGTTTGCAGTGCTGTCCATGCTAGGGGGATCAAGTGGATGAATGCCTCTTGGAAATGTTTTGTGTGCTGTCTATGCCTATTGGAGATGATTGGAGTGTGGGGGTTCGTGAGGATCTATGCCTCTTGGAGATGTTTGGTGTCTGGTCTATATCCTAATAGAGATGATTGGAGTGTGAGGGTTCGTGAGGATCTATGCCTCTTGGAGATGTTTGGTGTCTGGTCTATATCCTAATAGAGATGATTGGAGTGTGAGGGTTCGTGAGGATCTATGCCTCTTGGAGATGTTTGGTGTGTTATCTATGCTTATTGGAGATGATTGGAGTGGTGGTGGGGGGGGGGGGGGGGGGCTTATGCGGACTCTTGGAAATGTTTTGTGTGTTGTCTATGCCTATTGGAGATGACTGGAGTGTGGGGGTTCATGCGGATCTATGCCTCGTGGAGATGTTTGGAGTTATTGTCTATTCTTGAGCGCGCGTGTGAATCTATGCCTATGGCGATGAAGAGGTTTGGTGTTTTGTCTATGCCTATTGGAGATGATTTGGAGTGTGGGGGTGCGTGAGGATCTATGCCTCTTGGAGATGTTTAATGTGTTGTCTATTCTTGGGAGCTCATGAGGATCTATGCCTCTTGAAGATGGCTATGCTTAACGCACAAGCTGCTTGTCCGCCGCGACTTTGCTCTCGCTCGTTGTTGGGGCGTCGTTCGGTACAAACGAAGCCTCGCGAATTTCCTTAACTCATTCTACCCCAGACGCACCACAGCAAGATAAGGATCGACCATGATAGTTCAAGGGTGATGCCAGAATAGCTTGGCGCCAAGCTATTCTGGCATCACCCTTGAACTATCATGGTCGATCTGTGTCCTGCACTGCAAAGCAGTCTTCAGAGGACAACGGCAACATTTGGGGATTTCGGTCTTGGGGTACAACGAGGACGTGAAAGCGGTATGCAGGGACAGTTTTGCTGTCTCACCAGCGGTGTATTTATTGACCATGGCGCCCGTTCTCGTTGCACTTAACCCTTTTAACCCTGGGATCCTGCAGCAGGAGATGGATTGATCATGATAATTCAAGGGTAGTGCCAGATGACCTTGGCGCCTGAAGGCGCCAAGCTCATCTGGCACTACCCTTGAATTATCATGATCAATCCATCTCCTACCACTGGTACATAGTCGTTGGGCAACACCTCTAAAATTTGAGGAATGGGACCTTGGGGCTGAAAGAGTTAACCCCGGATTGGCGCCGTAAACTGGGGATGTAAGGCGGGCCACTCTTGGTGTTTGCAGTTAGCATACACTCCCTTGAAACCCCAGCCGTTATAAGAAACAGGTGGGGTCGTGGGTTCGAATCGAACCGGTAGCTGTGCTGGCGACCAGGGTCAAATGACGGGCTTGTTGTATGGCCTGTCCGTTGAAAAGCCCTCTTAAATTCAAAGTGGCACAATGCAGTGTGACCATAATTGTATTTAATTTTTTTTCTTATTAATTTATTTATGTTATTTTATGCTCTTTTATGTGATTTCAATTTTATATTTGATTTATTAATAAAATAGTTTAATTTCATTTAAATAATTTAAAATTTAATTCATTTCAATTTATTTCAAATATTTCATTTTGATTTAATTTGATTTTGTCTTTGTAAACAATAATCTTAATTCAGGGAAGAGGTGCTATATAAATACGAGGTATTATTATCATCATCATCATCATCATCATCATCATCATCATCATCATTATCATATTCATATTCATATGCATAGTCATAGTCATTTCCATGTTCATAGTCATTTTCAGTCATATTATTATCATATAATTATCATTACATTATTGTTATCAGCTTAAGGGTGGTGCCAGAGTAGCTTGGCGCCTACAGGGGCCAAGCTATACTGGCACCACTCTTGAGCTCTCATCGCCCATCACTATCCTGCAGTAGTTCGTTAGGTTAGATCAGCGTTTAACGTCCACGGAACAGTGATTATTGACGGTCCTAACGGGAGGGTCACGGGGGATAAGGACAACTACAATCGACGACGCAACTTTTGCAGATATGTCAACTTGTCAAACCGTTCGAGTCGCCCACAGACCAAAAGCATATTCATCAGGAACAACACTCTTCTAATAAGATAAGAATAAAATATGAAAGGTCAATATGAAACTGGAAAGAAGCAACGATAGAAAGTGTTATGACTAAAAGCACATCAAAATTTACCGACACACATAATGAATCTCTCTCTCTCTCTCTCTCTCTCTCTCTCTCTCTCTCTCTCTCTCTCTCTCTCTCTCTCTCTCTCTCTCTTCTCTCTCTCTCTCTCTCTCTCTCTCTCTCTCTCTCTCTCTCTCTCTCTCTCTCTCTCTCCCTCTCACCCCCCTCCCTAAAAGAGAGAGAGAGAATGACAATAAACTTTTATTTTACAACGGTAAAAGTATTTGTTTACAGGAGAGAGCGAGAGAGAGAGAGAGAGAGAGAGAGAGAGAGAGAGAGAGAGAGGAGAGAGAGAGAGAGAGAGAGAGAGAATGACAATAAACTTTTATTTTACAACGGTAGAAGTATTTGTTTACAGTAGAGAGAGAGAGAGAGAGAGAGAGAGAGAGAGAGAGAATAAACTTTTATTTTACAACGGTAGAAGTATTTGGTTACAAGAGAGACAGACAGACAGACAGACAGAGACACAGAGAGAGAGAAAGAGATTAACAGAAAAAGCTTGCCCAGGACTTCGGTAACCACACGTCTGAAAGCAAATATTTATGATATCTGACGTTTTTCATACGGCAGCATTCTCAACTGAATGGCACAAGGACATTACACGCAACTAAACAACTTTCAGGTCAATAAATTCGCCTTTATTTCCGCCAGACAACGTCAAACACATTTTTGTTTTCCAACTAATCGATATCAAAGAGATGCAGAGGTGAGTACATCTTGTAATTCTTCCTATACCATCAATAATGGTCAACAGTGAAAAAGGAGATGCTACACGCAACAGATCGACCGGCTCATCGTGTGCTTGTTCTCACTTCCTTTAAAACGGTGTGTGGCTGTAGAATATAGAATATAACAAAACTAATGATAATGAAAATACAGAAGAAAACACTAGGGGCCAGTTGCATGAGCGAGCTTAGTCCTGCACCAGCGAGTAAGCAAGGTGCGCCGCTATAGCGGCGCACCTTGCTTAATGGCTGGTTCAGGACTAAGTTTGCGCATGCAACTGGGCCCTGGGGTGGGTTGCATATGCTTGC
Source organism: Semisulcospira habei (assembly GCA_036245525.1). Taxonomy (NCBI): domain Eukaryota; kingdom Metazoa; phylum Mollusca; class Gastropoda; family Semisulcospiridae; genus Semisulcospira; species Semisulcospira habei. Next base: position 83,228,761 of record BTPG01000003.1, read on the forward strand.
TTAGCGCGCAAATTTCTTGCTTAGCGCTAAGTTCACAAGCTTAGCTGAAAATGTGCGTTGCATGAGCGTGCTTATCTGCTGGAGCGAGCTTAGTGGCGTGCTTAATTCTAAGGACGGTCCCCCCCCCCCACCCCCCCCCGTGCGTAGCGGCGTGCTTAGCTGAGGAAGAGTTCTTAGCTGCCGTGTTAACGCGAGAACGGAAATGTGAATTCACTTTCTTAAACCTTGTGGCAGAAACAGCCTTCCATCTAGGATAGAGAAGGAGGAACACGAAATGTACGTGGGAACGCACGGACCCCACACCCAGCCTCGTCTCACGGACATCTGGGAATTATCGGTGAGGAGTCTGCATAACTGATTCAACTGACCCTGCACACCGATGGGTATAACCCAACACCAGCCGTTGTCAGAGAAACATAGATCCTCATACTATGGGAGCCTCCTACACGGTAGTCCTTAACTAAAGTACACCTACATTAGACTTGAGACATAGATCCTCATACTATGGGAGCCTACACGGTACTCCTTAACTAATGTACGTCTACATTAGACTGACAAGCAGGGTTGCCTGCACGAACAATTTGCCATTCTTTCTCTCTTGACTTCTTGTTTTCCATCGCCGCCATTTCACCGGCGTTTTGTCTACTTCGTTTCCGTTAGGTCAGAAGAAGCGAAAACCGTGCGTTTTTATTGGCCGATTTCTACAATCTATGATGACGTAGGGGAGAACCCCACCATAAGCTATAAATAACCTATCCCCGCTCGCTAAGAACTCGTTCGGAGCTACGCACATCGCTAAGTCGCTCCATGCAACAGAAAACACTCGCTCACTAAGCAAGAGCTTTACTAAGCAAGAAAGACCTTAAGTCAGCGAGCTTAACACACTATATTTAAGCATGCTACATGCAACCCACTCCTGGAGATGACACGCATGGGTGGGTGGGTGAATTTGTTGTATCAGAACTTTTCTGCATGAATAATCTCCCCCCTTTTCCAATGCGCTCACAGGTGACACGATGGTTGTGGTCATCCTATTTGTGGCGGCCATTTCTACGTGCAGACACGTATGCGGTAAGCACAGTAATATAAAAGATTTACATGTAGTCAGTGAGCTTGCTCTTTCGAAAATCCGTGGATCAAGTAGACGAAACACTCATAAATCGTTGTACATGGCTTTCGGTGTATTCGTCAAGATTAACCCGTACAGTGCCGAGAAAATGTGAAGACCGCCCAGCTACAAGAGGTACAGATCCTCATGAGCCCCCGCAGTTGCGGGGGCTCATGAGGATCTATACCTCTTGCTGACACCAATTTGAATCCATGTTCCTAGGACAGCTAGGGCCTTTTGGTGTCAAATCAACGAAGATTGCAGAAACACGGTCTGCGTCAGCTGGCACTGCCGGAACAACGGGCTACACAATGCAATTATCATTTTGATTATTGTCTGTCAGCGATCTCCATGTCCGAGTGTGGTACTGACAACACAGTGGAAGTGGTGGAGGGCAAAGAAGGACAACACAGTCACCTGTACTGGGATTCCTACTGGCACGACAGTAAGCTGGCAAGCTGCATTTCCGGGTATTGTACCAACTTATTCTGTCGGCACCTGTGGCGGCGTCAACAGCTGTACCTCACGGAGCGACGTAGGCTACACAGCCACGCGACCGTCTGCTGACACCAGTGAGATGACCATCGACCCTTCACGGAATCCGGGCTGGATCAGGGGCGTCACGCTAGCTTGCCAGGCTGGAACACAGTCCACAAGCTGTCGTCTGGACATTGTCTGTAATGACATTGCAGAGGAAACTCTCTCTCTCTCTCTCTCTCTCTCTCTCTCTCTCTCTCTCTCTCTCTCTCTCTCTCTCTCTCTCTCTCTCTCTCGCTCTCTCTCTCTCTCTCTCTCTCTCTCTCTCTCTCTCTCTCTCTCTCTCTCTCTCTCTCTCTCTCTCTCTCTCTCTCTCTCTCTCTCAAAGACCTCCCATGGACTCTGCAACCGCTACAATAAAGCAGCAGTTGCAGAGTCTTTGGATCTGTCATATGAGGTCTGTCTACAATATTTATAATCTCTTAGTGTGCATAACATCTCTCTATGCAGCCTTAAGCCATTGTTCCCTAGATTTCATACATAGTGTGTTTTTAGTGGCTTTGGACTGAACGCCAGATTGTTACTGCGTGTATGACTGTGTCCCAGCCTTATGCTTACCTGGTGCTAACATTCATTAACACATATGATTACGTTCAATAACAATTCCTCATTGGCAGTCTAACTTCTGTGTTAAAAGACATTTGGAGATTTACTATAGTCTTATGCTCAATAACACTAATTATTAGTGTTCGTAACAGTATAGTTATTATCGCTGACAGTTCGTCATCTGACAACTTGATATCTGTGTGGAAGAGACTTCATCCTAGCCTTCCTCGGTGTCATTTGGTACTGTACCTCCCAGTGATAGATAGGCCGTGTACATTTAATCCTGTTTGATAATTCCGATTACTACATTTTTTGTGCTAAACAGCTGTTCATACCAGCTGTTGTGTGACAATCTTGAGTGACAGTCGAGTGGACAGAGATTTCCGCCTCTTTTCGGCCTAGTGTGACTGTTTAAAATGACTGAGTTACTATCAATCCATTGTGTTGACACGTATTCAGTACTCGAGTTATTTTTAAGTATTGACATGCCAAGTTCACAGGGTCAAAGTCATGATGGGCTATATATATGCCATCTGAATGTGTACCACATGTACAACAAACATCCAGACATTCAGACGTATCTCAACGGGCCTGGGCCTTTCCATGTCTTTGGACTCAGTGAAACACGCCTCGACTCCAGGACTGATGACAAAGATATCGCTATTCCAAATTATTGCCTCTTTAGGCGTGACCCTGCCGCCCCAAAACACACTGGGCTTGCTGTTTACTTTCACCATTCGGTCGAAAACTTTACTCGCAGGCGTGCCGATCTCGACTTCATGGATGTGAAAAGTCTTTGACTTGAGCTCAAAACCTCTGCTTGTTGGCTATATTTCTCGCAAACCCCTCATGAATGGTTTGACACTTTTGCTGATATGATGGCCATGGTTAGTGATGCTGGTCGCAACATTCTACTGTTGGGTGATTTTAACATCGACCTTCAAAATACTAAAACTGTCTGACAGTCTGTAACATTTTTGTTTGGTCTTAATCAATTTATCATATCTCCCACCCGCATCACCCAGTCCTCGTCAACGCTTCTTGGTCATATTTACACCAATGATCCGAAATCAATGCTTAATTCACAGGTTCGTCAGTTAAGTATCAGTGATCATTTTCCCGTCATGTGCACGTGTTCGTCATCTTTGCCACAGACCAAACGTGACCGGCGTCGCCGCTACATCCAGAACTGATCTAATACTAAGTTCGATAGGGATGCATTTCTTTATGAGCTTAGCCATGCTCCTTTTTACGTTATCTATAACTATACTGACCCTGACCAGGCCGTGACAGCCTGGTACGAGTTGTTCCTCTTGGTTCTAACCCCCCTCCCCCAACCCCTCCCCACCCACCCCCCACCCCACCCCACCCCCACACCACCCCCCAAGGAAAGGCGTGCTCGAGCGTCTGATCCACCATCGTGACTGACTAATGAAATCATTCAGGCGATGGAGTTTAAAAATAAGTTACGCAGAGAGAAAAACTATGTAGAAATTAAGACGCAGCGTAGCAAGGTAAAATGTCTTCTTAGAGAGGCGAGGAAACGGTCATTTTAAAAATGTATGAAGAGGTTCGAAGCGTCTCAGCAATATGGAAGGTGATACACTCTCTAACAAGCAAACGTCGTTGTTCTAATGACATCCCAGAAAGTCTTTCCACAGACAAATTTAATGAACATTTTCCATCTGTAGCCGAGTCACTGGTTTCGACTAATTCTTCAGACACCTTTACTACTTACTTGTTGGCAAACTTTTTTCTAATGAAAAAAATACTCACGGCAGATGACCTCTTCGTCAAAACGGGAATAGCGGTCCATAAAGTTGGACAGCATCTCTCTCGTCTGTAGAATAAAATCTCTTATGGTTTTGATGGTATAAGTGGGCATGCCTTGAACTTAGCTGCTCCATATATTTATCTATACAGCATCTCTCTCGTCTGTGGAATAAAATCTCCTATGGTCTTGATGGTATAAGTGGGCATGTCTTGAACTTAGCTGCTCCATATATTTATCTATACAGCATCTCTCTCGTCTGTGGAATAAAATCTCCTATGGTCTTGATGGTATAAGTGGGCATGGCTTGAACTTTGCTGCTCCATATATTTACCTATATTTACAATCTCTGCACAGAGAATAATGCCTTATCTGCTGTTTTTAAAAAATCTAAGACTATTCCTCTACCGAAAAACTAAAGACTTATCGGATATCAATAACTATCGTCCAAAATTGCTTCTTTCTGCATTATCTAAACCATTAGAAAGGTATATTCAGCAAATTCAGCAAAATCTTCAACAATACGTAGATGAACGTTCACTCTTACACAAATTTCAGAATGGCTTTCGGCCTCAGCATTCATGTCAGACCATAATCATACATGTAATAAATAGCTAAACGAAATTAACCAATCCCAAACGTCGGGTGCTGTCTTCCTCGACTTTTAGAAAGCGTTTGACCTCACTGACTATCAGCTGCTTCTTCGTAAACTTCAAGTATATCTGAGAAGTCACAGATCAGTTGCTTTCTTTCAATCGTACCTGAAGGATCGCACTCAACGTGTATATATTAAAGGTAAATTCTCATCAGAAGGATTTGTCAAATATGGGCTCCCCCAAGGCTCCATTCTCGGACCTTTCCTATTTAATATATTTATAAATGAATTACCCCTGCAGCTGTCCGATGCAAACGCCGCTTGTGAGATGTTTGTAGATGACACCACATTGCATACATCAGCGAAAGATGTCCAACTATTAACAAAGACTTTACAGGACAGTCTAAATGAGGTAACAGATTGGTGTGATTCAAACCATATGGTACTCAATCCTTCCAAAACTAAAACAATGCTCCTCGCAACACGCCAAAACACCAGCTTCACCCTTTTCCTTTAAACCTTGTCATTGGCAATAATCCAATTTAAACAAGTGTCGGAACTTGGTGTTGTTATCGGCGATCACTTTCAGTGGCAATCACATGTTGCCAAAATTTGGAAAGCCGTAAAGAACTATTTCTTCTGTCACGCTTAAAACGCATTATCGATCTTCCAACTAGAAAACTATTTTACAATGCCTATATCAAACCTCCCTTTTTACTACTCCTCCCCTATCTGGGATGGCTGCTGTGAACATCACTTCAAAAGCCTGAACTCCCTCCACCGCAGCGCAGCAAAGCTAATACTACCATGTTCAAATCTGACCACGGACGAAAAACTTGTTCAACTAAACATAGGAGTGGTGGCGCACAAATACCTGACAAAGGAGAAGAAAATAAGGCATAATATTAATGCTTTACTGGGTCCAAAGCTGTTCTGCCGCCAGAAAGTATGTCGCAACTTTGAGGGAAAAAAGCGTCACCGTTTGACACTTGTCTTCGAATCGACTCACCGGACGCCATCTTAGTTTTGTAAATTTGCGGTGGAAATCACTTCCGGTGAAAACATGAGACCGGTCATGTGATCCCCATTCTAAGAATAGTAACGCGCGTGCAAATGACAAAGAGCTCGTGCATGCGGAATCGAAAGCGCAGACGACAATAATTTCAATTAAGATAATGCGTTTTCAGCTGCATCTGATTGTCTGTTGTTTACCATAGTAGGTGTGTGTATGTGCGTGTAATGGCCTCTTGTGCCTACTGTGGCTGTAGCTTGTAGACCAACTTGAGCACATACCAAGGAACAGCGCTTGGAGTAGTGTGCCGTATGTTAAAAATGTGTAAGAGTGATGGCGCTGCGCTACTCAAATGACAGAAATATTTTAAAATATAAAGGAAGGAACCAGAGAAGCAACCTACCTGGAGCTCCTATGTCACCATAAACTCATGTAGAAGGTTTTATAAAATGCACAAGCCATTGTCAGCTACTGCCACGTGAAAGATTTCAGACATCCTGCCATTTTGTCCAAAAGAAATTGCAGAATTTGGGCGGATAAATAGATTCCAACTCATTAGCATATATGATGGTAACGAAGAAAACATTTACGTCACTCGACAGCAAGATGACGTTATATAGTTCTTGTTCATAATTCCTTTGACACCTCATTCTTGCAGTACATATGAAAACACTGTACTCATTGGGAAGGCTCTTTACGGGAAGAAAAAAAAAAACTTAGTAATTCTGCACCACCAGCAAGAAACTTTTACCCAGAAACTCTGGGGCGGAGATACAAGCATCGCGTGTTCAAAATTGGAGATTTCTTCTGGTCTAACGACGAAAACAACCTACTCTAAGCAACGGATCTGCTCCGATTTTAGTGTGCGCCAGGACACCTACAGTCAGTTTAGACCTTCCGAGAACGTGATGATGCAAAATATCTTGTGCGCCACCACCATCTTATCAGCTAAATTCTCTAGTGCGGAACTGATTTACAGCGGTTGGCTTCGGGGACTCGGTTCTAGAGCCCCCAAAAATAACTGAGTTATTTGGGGGGGGGGGGGGGGGCTCTAGAACCGAGGCCCCGAAGCCAACCGCTGCAAACCGGGCCGGGGTTAGTCATTAGTACGCTCTGTGGGCTGGAGTAGCGACAGGAATTCTGAAGAAGAATAGCCTAACGAGCAGCAAAATGACGTCAGTATCGAGGTCTGCCGATTGCGTACCTTTCGGCCTGTTTGTGCGTATCACGTGACACACACAAAGAGGCGTGGAGGGCAACCAACACTTTCTGTACTGCCGGAGCGAGCGCGTGCATTTCTTCTCCTTGGTTTTCCTGTTTTCATGGCAAAGATGTCAAAAGAAACTTTTGAAAAGTATGTAGACAATCTAGACAGTGTAAGTAAAACTCGGTATCTGCAAAAATTGAGCGCGGTGGGGGCGTAGATCCGTACCAGCACACTGAGTGGTCGCCGGACGAAGCGAAGTGTTTACCAAACATCGAGCAAGCTGACATCAGCGAGTACCGTGTACATAGAACAAGCTTCTACACGAGGAAAAAGTTTAAAGCAGACAATGAAGAGCTTGGGGGCTCACAACCAGCTGACTGCTGGCTGGGTACAGCGCCCCATCCAGACCCACAGACCACAAGGCTGCCAGAACACTGTCATCACAGCGCAGGTGAGAATGAAGCGGTTATTTTTTTATCAACACTTTTAGTTTTAAGAGAAAGAACATTCAACTGGAGACCATGTGGTAAGACCGTTTTGTGTGGGATTTTTCAGTGGTTGATGGCGTAACATGGCAAGCAAGGAAACTACTTTAACTTTGATAGGGCTTTGTGTATGATGTAGATGAAATCATGCATACATGTACATGTGCGAATGATCCCGAGTATCTCACACGGTCACTCTTGATTCTGTAGACATGCACTGCTGCATTATTATTGTGTGTTGTTTATTACATAGATCAGTGTGATCTGCTTCCACTATTTGTTGGTTTATTCATTTATTTATATTTACCTGTCTGTTTTACAGGTATATCATTCCCAGTCCTTGACAAGCTGCTGAGACCATGGGTCATCACAGAACCGGATGGCAACATCATTACTGCACATTGTACATGTATGGCCGGACAGAGGCAGAGTACTGTAATTTTTATTGTGTGGACACCCAAAGACATTTTCATAGAGAGGGTGTTTCGAGATGCAGAAAGATGGGCCGAGATGCTGCCAAAAATGGAACATTTCCCGCTTTAGAATAGAGTAGCTGTTGTGCCTGAGGTTGTCGCTCACAGTTTCTCAACCCCACCGACAAACCACTTCAGACTTTCCCCAGCAAGGCCAACACTGAGGCTACCGGCAGATCACTCTACTGCTATTGTAACCGTGGAGAGGAGGAAGATGACATGGCTGCTTGTGACAATGAAAACGGCAATATGCAGTGGTTTCATTTTTTTGTGTGGGCATCAAAACTACACAGAAGGGACGTTGGTACTGCCCTGACCGTCGCCAGCTTCCTGAATTTCGACTGAAAGGCAAATCTCGCCTGAAGATGAAGTGAAATCAGAGCTGAAGTCATGCTACTGTCACTCAGACAGCTTGCAGCTGAACCCATTTAACCCCGAAGGCTGCATTTCCCCAACTTAGGAGGTGTCACCTAAGACCTGTTCTGTACCAGTTGCAGGAGAAATAAAGTTTCATTTCAATTCAGTTCAATTCTCTCTCTCTCTCTCTCTCTCTCTCTCTCTCTCTCTCTCTCTCTCTCTCTCTCTCTCTCTCTCTCTCTCTCTCTCTCTCTCTCTCTCTCTCTCTCTCTCTCTCTCTCTCTCTCTCTCTCTCTCAGTAGATTAGCAACGGCAAGTTCGAAAAATGGTTGTTACTACCAAAACTTTTACCGTTGTCAAAAAATAAAGGATCATTGTCATTGTCATTGTCATTCTCTCTCTCTCTCTCTCTCTCTCTCTCTCTCTCTCTCTCTCTCTCTCTCTCTCTCTCTCTCTCTCTCTCTCTCTCACACACACACACACACACACACACACACACACACACACACACACACACAAACATGCCGCGCATCTCCAAGAGGAATAGATCCTCATGCACCCTCCAGGCGCATGAGGATCAATGACTCTTAGAGATGTTTGGAGCGCGCGCGCATGCACGCACTAACACGCACACACACACATCGACGCGCCTTCAGAAGAGCATGCAGGTGACCCGTGTACTTAAAATATCATGTAGCTGGGTATAGTCAACCTGCTTTCACACAAATTATAGCAAGACTGAAATTGTAAGGTGAAGTTCTAGTTTTGTCACCATTTTCTCAAGCCTATGAAGCGAACGTGAAACTCATATAAAATATAAAATTACGTAAAAACTAAAACTTACGTTATGACAAATGACGTTTGACAAATCAATGACGCGTAAGTCCTGCGCCCCTTATAGAACTCACTGACGCATTCGCAGATCTGCTATCCGTTTACCAATACATGCATGCAGACCACTCACAAAACAAATTCCAGGAGCAGTCTCTCTCTCTCTCTCTCTCTCTCTCTCTCTCTCTCTCTCTCTCTCTCTCTCTCTCTCTCTCTCTCTCTCTCTCTCTCTCTCTCTCTCTCTCTCTCTCTCTCCCCACAAACACGCCACTCAATAATTAACTTATTATTATTTTTTTTAAACATAATTTATTATCAGTTTGTGTATGTATGATTTTTATTCTCTTTGTATCCGTGTTGTACTTGTTTCCGATCCATATGTGTTCATGTCACTAATCATGTAAAATGTTCAAAAAATAAATGTAAAAAAAAAAAAAAAAAAAAAAGCGCCAGAGGCAGCGTAGCAGGTAGCGTAGGATCAGAAAGGGGCTCGGTGTCCGACATAATTGCACAGCCAGATTGTGGGGGACCAAAACATTTAAGGTATAGAGAGGGAGATGACATTGATGTCTTCCTACGGACTTGCAAGAAAGTGACACGATCATACCGAATACGGAGATGGAGTGGGCGACGCGCCTAGCCCCATGCCTGTCAGGAAAGGTCCAGGAAGCCTACAGTAGAATGGGCGAAGATGATTGTGAAGACTATCAGACGTTGAAGAAGGCCATTCTCTGCAGGTAAGAACTGAGTGTAGAGACATACCGCGAGCGGTTCAGGTACAGCCGACGCGAAGCGGACGAATCTTTCCGCGCGTATGCGGTCCGTCTTGGAAATCACTTAGACCGGTGGATCGAGTCTAGTGACGTCAAGGTGCGCGATACCGGACTCCGCGATCTCATCCTTCGGGAACAGTTGCTGGATAGTTCACCAGGTCACTTAAAAGACTGGCATCGCATGGAGGCTCCGTCCTCCTTGAGCCAGCTGATTTCTCAAGCAGATCAGTACTTAACGGTCCATAAGCCCCGTAGAAGAGATGGTATTAATTCACCCATCCAGCATCAGAGCTTGGGGAGCAGGACAGGTCGAGTTCCAAAGATGTCGTGTGTTTCATGTGTTGCAAGAAGGGACACATTGCCGCTAAGTGCCCAACTCCTAGGGGAGATTTAAAGGAGGCGAGACGGGCAATAGCTCCGGAAGAAAACCCAGGGGACAATTACCCGTACACAGAGCAAGGGACAGTCAATAGTAACTCCGTGACTATTGTGAGGGAAACGGGGTGCTCGAGGACGTTAGTGAGAGGAGAGTTTGTTCCCAAGTCAGCTTTCATTGGAGACTGAAGAGTCCATAGAAGTACAGTGGGGAGATGGTCAAACTTCCAAAATCTCGCTTGCATCCGTAGACCTGCGTTGTATCTATGTTAACGGGCCAGTGACTGTTGGCGTTCTAGACAGCTGCCCAGATGAGATTTGTTGGCGGTTTGGGTAGTGGCTCGGGCTGAAACTCGCCAAGGACGAAACGATCGCGTGAGGGCGGAAACCGAATCGGATGAAAGAATGCACGAATCAGGGATAAAACCCACATCTCTGATGGATGATGAGGACTTAGGCTCTAGCGAGGTCAGTGGTAACCCTAAGGCCGCTGATAAGGAAACAGGAAAGTCTTAAAAGAACACAGGCAGAGGACGGTAGCCTAGCGGAGGTGTGTAAGAAATTTACTTCACTGGCTGAGGTGGAGAATGCCAGGGTGTGTTTTTACAGCAAAGATAGTCTGCTGTATCGGAAGTGGACACCCCGGCATGGGGAGGTTGGTGAGGTACATCAGTTGGTTGTTCCAAAGGCGTACAGGGAGCGGCTTTTGCAGATTGCCCATGATATCCCATTGTCAGGCCATCTAGGAATTGAGAAAACAAAGAGCCGTCTACTTAGAAATTTCTATTGGCCAGGTGTCTTCGGAGATATAGCTCTATATTGTCGCTCATGCGAGGCGTGTCAGAAAGTGGCCAAGAAGCGGAGTAATGATCGAGCCAGGTTAGTCACAGTTCCTGTGATGGGTGTCCCATTTCACAAGGTGGCTATCGACTTTGTCGGATCTTTACCCAGGTCATCTCACGGGAACAAGTTCATCCTTGTCGTGGTTGACTATGCCACCAGGTACCCGGAAGCTGTGGCCATGTCATCAATGGACGCCAAGAAAGTCGCTGACGAACTCATTACAGTTTTCAGTCGGGTCGGCATTCCAAATGAGTTGCTGTACGACCAAGGGACAGATTTCATGTCACAAATGATGCAAGAGCTCTGCAAACTCTTTGGCGTGAGGAAGATGAATACCTCTCCCTTTCACTCGGCTGGGAATGGTCTTGTAGAGAGGTTTAATGCTACCTTGAAGTCTATGCTGAGGAAGTATGCCAGTCGTCATCCAAAGACATGGGACTCTTATCTCCCATACCTCTTGTTTGCGTACCGTGAGGTTCCGCAGGCGTCCACAGGATTCTCCCCCTTCGAGCTATTGTTTGGGAGACCAGTGCGCGGTCCGATGGATATTGTACGGGAGGCCTGGGAAGAAAAGCCATGGGGAAAGAGGAGAACCTCAATGAGCATGTGTTGATGATGGGGGACCGTTTGTTTAAAATGACTGATCTGGCGCAGGAGCACCTGTCTGAGCCTCTCTCTAAGCAGAAGGTGTGGTATGACGTGACAAGAAGGCACGTATACTGACTTTCGTCGCTGGAGACAAAGTACTAGTTCTTTTGCCTAGCGCCATCAGCAAGTTACAAGCCGAGTGGCAAGGGCCCTATACGGTCACCAGAAAGATCTCTGAGGTCAACTACGAAGTGGATACCGGGAAAAGGCGCAAGACAAAGCGGATCTATCACGTGAACTTGCTGAGAAAGTGGCAGGAACGGGCCAAAGCGTGCCTTCTTCTTGACACTTCGTCAGACCCAGCACATTCGAGTTTTGACGATAGGTCCTACCCCGAATTACAAGGAAGGGAGACATGGTTAGACGTGAGACTAGGGGACGACTTATCCGACGCTCAGAAGCAGGAGCTGAGGCAGCTATTGTTCGATTTTTCAGGACATATTGTCTAACGTACCCGGCAGAACGTCTCTAATTAAGCACGACGTGGAGACGGGAAACTCCCCACCAGTGCACAGAAGGCCGTACAGAATAGCTCAGTCAGCTAGAGCTAGTATTGAGGCGGAGCTGAACCGCATGTTAGACATGGGTATCGTGAGACCTTCAATCAGCCCTTACGCCGCACCCTTAGTTGTCGTGAAGAAGGCTGATGGCACCCTTCGTTTCTGTGCGGATTATAGGGCGCTGAACCAGGTGACAGAGTTTGACCCATTTCCCATGCCCCGTATTGATGATGTACTAGAGAGTGTTGGAAATGTCAAGGTGATTTCCACCATAGACCTTACCTCAGGATTCTGGCAGATACCTCTGACCGAAGAGGCGAAACTGAAATGCGCATTCGTCACCCCATTTGGATACTTTCAGTTCGAAGTGATGCCTTTTGGTATGGTGAACAGTCCAGCAATGTTCACGAGGTTGATGTCCGTAGTGTTAGCAGGCTGTAAGCACGCGAGGCCATACATGGTTGATGTCGTTATCTTTAGCCAATCGTGGGAACACCACATCGAGGATTTGAACAGTGTGCTTTCGCGTGTGAGGTCTGCGGGTCTTACCGCAAAGCTCTCAAAATGTGAGATCGGTCATTCACAATTGCCCTACATCGGTTTCGTCATTGCAGGGGGCATCCTCAAGCCGCAAGATAAAAAGATCAAAACGATCCAGGAGTTCCCTAGGCCACAAACAAAGAGCGATGTTCGCGCCATTCTCGAAATGTTTGGGTATCACCGTATGTTTCTGCCCTCCTTCGCGGAAATTTCGGCAGCTCTAAGCGACCTGACAAAATAAGATTGCTCAAACAAAGTACAGTGGTCGCCCGAGTGCGAGTTAGCTTTTTAGACGTTGATAGACTGCATATCCGCCGAACCAGTGCTGCAGAATCCAGACTTTTCGAAACCATTTCTGACCGATGCTTCAGAAAGAGGTATGGGTGCCGTTTTGTCGCAAATCGGGGACGATGGTGAGTAGCACCCGGTCATGTTCTTCAGTCGGAAACTTCGCGGCGCCGAGACACGTTACTCCACCGTGGAGAAGGAGTCGGTGTTTGTCGATCGTATGGGCTGTGGACCTATTGCACCCCTACCTGTACGGTCGAAAGTTCACCGTCCAAACGGATCATCAGCCCCTAAAGTGGTTCGACCGGTTGAAAGACAAGTGAACAACCGTCTGCTGCGCTGGAGTTTGATGCTGCAGCAGTATCAGATCCAGTTCCAGCACCGAGCCGGGTAAAAAAAAACCGCTAACGCGGACGGTCTGTCGCGCCCATCAGACGCCTGAATCAAAGGCAATTTTCAGTAGCCTTGTAGAAAAATCGGACTCTGTTTAGGGACTTATATGTGCATTGTCAGTAAGAATATATCTCTATACTTTTGTTGATTAATATTTAAACCTCTGACGTGCTTTAATCATGGTGGGGAGTGTCAAGATGTAAGAGATATTCAGGGTCTGGTAGAACCAGTAGTTAGGGTGCGACTGTGGCAGCGTGAGAGTGTTTACATTAGTGTAGCGGTGCAGCCGGGACAGGGTGAAGGCTTAGCAATTAGTATAGTTTACAGCGGGGGTAGTGATCTGTTTACTGTCCACTGTCAGATGTCATAGACTGTTGTCTTTGACTTGATTCTGATGTTGAGATATCTCCTTTTGAGGAAGCCTCGCGCGGATGTACCTGTGCGTCATGGTGGGCTGTGTGTGTGTGTGTGTGTGTGTGTGTGTGTGTGTGTGTGTGTGTGTGTGTGTGTGTGTGTGTGTGTGTGCGTGCGTGTGTGCGTGCGTGCGTGTGTGTGTGTGTGTGTGTGTGTGTGTGTGTGTGTGTGTGTGTGTGTGTGTGTGTATGTGTGTGTGTGTGTTTGTGGTGGGGGGGGGGGGGGGGGGTTGGGGGGGTGGGGCGGTCGGTGCGTGCGCGTCGTTGGTTTGTTAAACGTCATTTGTCATGACGGTTTTTTTTTTGGTTGGTTTTTACGTACTTTTATATTTTTAACGTGATATGAGTCAGTTGAGAGCTGGCGGACTGTAAAACCAGAGTAAAGAAAGCACAAAAGAAGTTCTGTACTTTTAGTAGTGCTTTGAGAGAACGGCCGGAGGGAAGAGTAACCTTTTACAACTGCATAACATTGATACAGATTACATGAAAACAAATGCTCTCACAGTAGTTTAACGGGCATCTCTTGGATGACTCGGTCATAGTCGGCAAAATGTGGAGTTGTTTCTGAGTTTCACCAACATTCTCCATGGAACCTACGTGGAACCTTGTTGTGCAGCCAGCGCCTGGACCGTGGGACTGAATTCGCACAACAAATGGATACAGGTGTGACGTCAAAGTTTGGGACACAAAAGGAAGCGGTATCTGAATGGTATGAAATACAGAGTCACGTTATATGGGAAGTCAATGGCGTCAGTTTTGTGAATGTAGCTTTTGCCAAATAAACTGCGTTACCAAAACAAAAATGTCCACAGAGAGCAGTCTACACACGGTGACACTCGGACGTCCAATGCTAAAGTTTGCGCGTTTCCGCGGCTCTTGATTCCAACATTTCACCGCGATGTAAAGATAAACCTTCTTGACAACCGTAGAATAGTCCGTAACACCGAGTGTTTGAAAATCGGAAAATGTTTAAGTCAAATGTTTGTACAGTCAGTGAAAAGCATCTGGTTTGGAATCTGTTTTCATGACTCGGACAGAGACCAAATCTTCCCAAATTGGAACGGTATACTAGGATATCGCAAGAAGCTTAGCGCGGTAATACTATGAACTAAAGTATGGGAATGCTATCTATGCAAAAGTGGTTCTATAATAATAATAGTAATACCGGTTATCATAATTATATTCGCTTTACCCAATTTTGGACGAATCGGCTCAAAGGGCTGCGAATTGAACCCAACACGCACGCTAACGTGACACACACGCATTCACTCTGAAGACAAACACAGGACACGACAAACACAGGACATTCATGTGATGTGAAGGGACAGCTCAGCTCATGAGGGGAAAACCAGACTAACCGCCGAGGGAAAGACTGTTAGTCGATTTCTAGACATAACGTAATGAACCAACTCAGAATCAAACTGTCTGATCTGCAATTCTTTATTTTTTTCCTTTTTACAGACGAACATAAAGGCCGACATAATAACTGTCATATTAAACATGTCCTGTACAGTAATGTATGGATGATTTGCCCTTTGTGACAGCGCCACCGCAGGGTGCGTCATGCAGCGTGCAAACAGTGACCACAACCTCCCCGTGGACAGTGGCCGCGCGGTGTGAGAACGTCAAGACCTATTCCTCTCTCGACAGATACCGCTGTCAGTGGTACAGGAAACAAGGGGTAAGTATGCAACGAACGTAGTTTTTACAGGCATTCAGACATTATTTCTAGAGCAACTTCATCGGACATTTCTGGTGTCTTTGGTTCTTTGGAAATGTTGGAATGCTATGGCACAACCATTTTGAAAAGTGATTTAATTTAATGTTCTTCGGATATCAAAAAGCATGAAATAAATATATCAGTTAAAAAGAAATATATACTAACTTTAAGTATAGATATACAAATATCAGATTGCGGGGGCTTTTGTGGTCAGTCTTGTGTAGGCGAATTAGTTAAAGCGAGATGATGTGATGATGATGATGATGATGACGATGACGACGATGACACTTTATTTAAAAACGACAGACCCATTACACGAGATTACACAAAGTCCTGAAAATATTATCGGGCAGAGCTTATTTGTGCAGGATGTGTAGAAAAAGTTTAAAAGCCTCTATCAGTTGCGTTTTAAAAAGGCCAACACTTAAGTTTTGTGCGGTCGCTTACCTGTAAACGCACACCAGAGAAATTAAACCCAATGTGTGGGGCTACGAATGTACAGCGCATGCACATAAACAATGTTTCGCTAACGGCATTAGATTACCGTTTGCTACACTGAGGTCGTTAAATCCTACCCCAAGCGTTGAGACCCACGTGCTTGGTGATACGCTCACTTTCCTGTCGTCGTATCCAAACAATGGTACCTACTTACGGCAACCGTCACTATATTTCACATGCTTACTCGAGTTACAGTTTTGCTCATATATTAAGGTAGCGGTTATGACTGCAGTGGGGTTGATTTTTTTTTTAAATCGATCATTATGAGTTGGACTGGCTTCGACGTTGAATACATAGTCCCTCAAGCCTGACGTGTGCCAATTTGGGAAGTATGTCAAACAAGACTTGTTTTTAGTAGTTTAAGAAAATCGCGTTTTCCAAACCATGTCAGAGTTTCTCTGAAATGGACGTAAATGTTCGCTTGGAAAAAAAATCTAGATTATAAAAAGTGTCCTCTTTCTTTGAAAAACTGCTTATTTGTTTTCACTAATCAACGAAAATACTTCAAGAATACTGAAAGAAACCAAAAACCGATATAGTCACAGGAAATAGCGTTTCAAAATAAAACATCAAACAGCACTAGAAAGCAGCACGACAAGTCTGGAGTGCAAACAAATCAACAAAATGCGTTCATGGCCTTGTATTACCATTGGATCAAGCCATATGCCTATTACTATAATTATCTCATTCTACCCCAACACCGAAATCCCCAAATGTTGCCGTTGTCCTCTGAAGACTGCACTCTAGTGCAGGACACAGATCGAACATGATAGTTCAAGGGTGATGCCAGAATAGCTTGGCGCCCATAGGCGCCAAGCTATTCTGGCATCACCCTTGAACTATCATGGTCGATCCTTATCTTGCTGTGGTGCGTCTGGGGTAGATTGAGATAAGTATGCAATACGTCGACCGCACAAACAGTAACATGTTGTAACTTTAGTCGACGCGTAATGTTCGATCGCCCATGCTTGAAGGTTCCGTAGTGACGTAAAAAAAAACAAGTACGCACACTTTGAAGAACAAACATCAGACCGGCATCATGGGAATGTTGCATAGAAATTCCCGACAAAACGTCATTGTCTCAGGCAAGGCGATGTAACCAGACAGTACGCAACATGGCGACACATGCGGTCATTCGGTGCTGCATGAATTTTCTGAAAAGGATCGAAGTCGAAGAGAAACGACGTGTAACGATTCTTCTGTCTGATGATTATGAGACCGGCATTGAACCGGACTTTTGTTTTCTTTGTTACAGTTGTGCAGGCGCAGAAAAAAATATAAAATCGTACCCTTTCCATTTGTCATATCAAGCAGGCATTCTTCCCTCCCCCCCCCCCCCCCCCCCCCCCTTCCCGGCCCCACACACATACACACACACCACGCAAAAACCTGCACACACACACACTGACAGTACAACAAAAGAATTTTGTCTACGTTGCATGCTTAGAACATTACAATTACGTCTGCATGCCAATACGTCATAATAAGAACATTTTATTACGTAACAAATTTCTGTGTATCTGGCTCGTGCACTTCTTTTTGACCAGTGTGCTCTCGACACCCTGTTTTAAAATAGACACTTGGAAATTACCTGTTCAAACGCGCGTCGCCTGCGACACTAGGCATCGACGTTTTTGATAGGCGTTGCATACTCATAGTAATAGACTTATGAACAAGCACATTTAATAACTACCCCTTACATTTTATAAAAGAGACCACCGAACATGGTTTGCATCTGTCAGATCCATTTTTAAATGCTGCCAGCTTTTCAAAACGGTAAATGATGGTGAAAAAAAGATGTTACATTGTATACTGATATTTCAATCTAACTTAACTTAAATATCAAAACGGTCAACGGTGTACCTGTGTTTCAGTGTGGGATTTGTTATGTAAACGTACCGTAATACGCTAGCTCTCATGCAGACTGTTTGTTAACTCATTCGAGACGTTCCGCCTCCGGATACGAGGCATAAGCCGCGCATCCGGAAACGGCAGGTCTCGAATGAGTTAAGCAGAAAGAGTACCTGTATTCGGGAAGTTTCTAAAATCTGACGAAAAATGTTCGAAGTCATCAGCCTCTCTTGGTCCATATCCTTCTAAGTGTCCCACAACACCTGATCTCATCCGAGATTGTAACACATATACTGACGAGCAAGAGAAATGCGACCTTTTTGGAATCTTCAGAAGCACTAAAGTGTTTCGGATGGTTCCAAAAATGTCTTATTTCTTTTCTTGGTCTGTATGTGTAGACTTACAGCTTCAAAGAAAGTATAACTACATTATGCTGGAGCAGGAACCTCGCGCAAGAAAAATGACATCATTTAAGTGGGGGGAAAATCTGCACATCCTGCACATCTAAAATCTGCCCGAAAGATATATTAAGGACTTAGTACAATCTCGTGTAATGGGCCTGTCTCGGACTCAATACTAGTTTGGCTGCATTGGGCGCGTGCACATGCGGAGTTATCTAACATCTCCCATCTAGCTCGTCAAACGGCGAAATCGGCGCTCAGCCACCCACGCATCAATAGGCGACATCCGCTTAGAGGCGTTAGAGAGAGGCAGAGACAGAGAGACATGTAATATTTTACTATAATTATCTCTCATGGTGCTTCCAAGTCAGCAGCAGAGACAGCGGTTGGCCAGCCTGTGACTATGACAACGACATCAACAAATGAAATCACGCCGACTGGCGGAACGTACGACATTGGACGTTGTGACCTCACCACGTCCTGGCCGACCGCTGACACTACGGACAGTTACAGCGTGGTTGTCACACCAGGGAGTGTGCGCCAAGTTGCCGGAAGTGTAGACATTAGTAAGTATGGTTTTAACCCCATCACTGCGGAGAACAATTGAACACCACCCAACTGCAAGAGGCAAAGACCTTGCGTGGGCTCAAGAGGATCTATGCCTCTTTTTAAAACCACTTTGTATTGAAGTTTCTTGGGTGTTTGCGGTTCTTGGCTGTTGACGCTAATATGATTTCAATAAAGCAATTTAGCAGTGAAGGGGTTAATACTTTTACTCACTACGCTGGTGCATAGACAGGGCAAACCAGCCTGCTCAAGTAGACACGAGACGAAGGAATACTGAATCTAAATTAAACATCCTTTAAAAACATAATCCATACCAAAAAGATGACTGCCAAGCGTGTAATATGCAAAGAAGTACCCAACGGAGAAAGAAACACGCTTAAAAAAGACGGGTACAACACAATTTATTAATATTTCGGGTAAATACCCTTTGTCAAATACCCTTTTTCTACCTCTCTCCTAGCCCTCTTTCTCTCTTTACGCTTTTTCCTTTTCCCTTCTTCCCCTTCCTCCTTCCCCCCCCCCCCCCCCCCCGCCCCCGTCTCTCTCTCTCTCTCTCTCTCTCTCTCTCTCTCTCTCTCTCTCTCTCTCTCTCTCTCTCTCTCTCTCTCTCTCTCTCTCTCTCTCTCTCTCTCTCCCCCCCCCTTATTTTTTTAGTTACCCTTGAAGACGGTTTCACAATTACCTACTCTCCACTTATACCAATATTCTCTTACTAAATTTGATTATTTGCTTTGTTTTCATGAATTATTACTTGTTGTGTACCGTGCTAAATGCTGGGTTTTTTTTCCCGGGGTCCTCCCGTTTTTCCCCGAGGTAGTCCTCAGCTTGAAGGTGATATAAAGTTTGCCTTCGGGTTGGTGTTTAGCAGGCTTTGTGTATTAGACACTCAGGCTACTTCGTGCCCAAGGGTACTCCCCGTTCGTTCTCTCTCTCTTTCTCTCTCTCCGTCTCGCTCTCTTTTTCTCTCTCCGTCTCGCTCTCTCTCTCTCTCTCTCTCTCTCTCTCTCTCTCTCTCTCTCTCTCTCTCTCTCTCTCTCTCTCTCTCTCTCTCTCTCTCTCTCTCTCTCTCTCTCTTTCTGTGGCCTCATCTACACGCCTTTTCTTTCGCTCGCTCCTGCACGTGCTTGCACACACTCTTGTCTCTCGTGTTCAGGTTCTTTCCGATTCTCTCTTACGATTTTTCGTTGACGTCATTTTTTACTTTTTCCGCACTTTTGTTCTTCCTTTTCTTTTATTTTACGTCACCTCCTTCAGTTGCCACATTCCTTCTGCCAATGAAGATAAGTAGCGGCTAATCTCTCCGTTTGTTTGTTTGTCTATTTTGACAAAGGGTATTTACCCGAAATATTAATAAATTGTGTTGTACCCGTCTTTTTTAAGCGTGTTTCTTTCTCCGTTGGGTACTTCTTTAAAAACATTAACCCGCTGCCGAGAAGAAGTGAACAAAAATCCAACTGTAAGAGACAGATTTTTCATGATCCCCTGCAGTAGCGGGGGCTACGAGCCCCCGCTACTACTGGAACTCATGAAAATCTAAGTCTCTTACATTTGGATTGACGATCACACGCCTTGTATCCGTGTTCCTTGGGTGGCTTGTGCTCTTTGGCTTTGCATGTCTAAGATTTCATGCACACAGTCTGCGTCCACTGGCAGTCTAGGAGTTACGCCACAGTTTTCGATTTTCGATTTATGGAATTGTACCCTGAAAATTAGCTACCAGCTCAAGAGGCAGATCGACATGATAGTTCAAGGCTAGTGGGAATAGTTTGGCGATTGAAGCAATTGTGAAACCACTTGCTTGCGAGTGGACTCACTTGAGTCTTAATAAACCATCCCTGTAGCGTTTCGTATGAACCATCTCTGTAGCGTTTCGTATGAACCATCCCTGCAGAGTTTCGTATGAACCATCCCTGTAGCGTTTCGTATGAACC
Source organism: Semisulcospira habei (assembly GCA_036245525.1). Classification (NCBI taxonomy): domain Eukaryota; kingdom Metazoa; phylum Mollusca; class Gastropoda; family Semisulcospiridae; genus Semisulcospira; species Semisulcospira habei. The sequence goes on from BTPG01000003.1 coordinate 83,249,424, forward strand.
ATCTCTGCAGCGTTTTGGATGAACCATCCCTGTAGCGTTTCATATGAACCATCTCTGCATCATTTCGTATGAACCATCCCTGCAGCGTTTCGTATGAACCATCCCTGTAGCGTTGCGTATGAACCATCCCTGTAGTGTGTCGTAACCATCTGTTGAAACAGTTGTAGTTGGTTGGTTAGTTCGTTCGGGGTTTAACGTCCACGGCACCGAAGTGATAATGGACGGCCCTGACGGGCGGGTTTATGGAGGACAGGGAAATTTATTTCCTATGGAGTACGACCTGAACACTGATCAATTCAGGCGCACTGCAACTGTGGCACTTTGATTTACCAGAACCTTTCAACGGACATGCTATGGAACAAGCCCGTCCATTTCCCCTGGATTCAGTTGTAGTTGTCTGTCCTCAAACCGTCAGTCATAAAATGATGCCTAACTTATACCTTTCTTTAATCTCAGGAAAGCCATCCCCCAGTGTCCAGGACTGTCCCCAGTACGCCGTTGAGGGTCGGGACCTGACCTGCACGTGCGGTGGTGATGCTGGCACGCCCCCTGGTGTCATGAAATGGGCACACGTGAATTCTGCACTGCTGACGCTGACAAATGTACAAACGTCTCAAGATGGAGAACGCTACCGCTGTCAGGGCGTATGGAACGGAGGGCCTGTTGCAGCTGAGGCCGTCTATACCATCAAAGTGGCATGTATGTAAAAAATAAACATTTTGTTGTCTGACTGCCTTGGTAGTCGCGATTTAAGTGTATTGCATTTTTTTTCTCGTAACTTGCAAACTGTCTGTGTGCACGCACTCATTTTGTAAGCGCCCCACACATATTTTAAAAATATATATATATATATCCTTTTATGACAGTAACTTTCTTGAATCTTGGTTATAAGATCAGTGATGATACCATAAATGGTGATTTCCCGCTTTTTGATTTTAGCAGTAAGTGTCACGCATTATTTTATGTCACACGCATTAATTTTACCGACCCTGCGCGCACACGCACAGAAAACACCAACGCAACCCCCGTTGCAAGCCAGTTCACAACACAACTTATTTACACTTTAGATGTGAGTCATTCTTTCCTAATGGTGACTGCAGAGGGTCAGTGTAATCCTGACCCATTTTCAGGAAATCGGGAAAAGGCCATAATAAAATGAGATGTTTGTTGTATGCTTCAAATATCACAGTATCAGCAAAAGCAACCTTGAGGCAATTAGTATACAATAAAATTAATGCTCTTTATTCTTGATTGTTTTCGATTTAGCACACAAAATGGCTGCCCAATAGTCGAACGGCAACCCCTCACTTTGTTTACGATCTGTTTTGGTCAGTTAGTGTTTTAAACAGCAAACATTTTACCATGTGTTCGTTCTTATATGTAAATAAAACCTAAAACCACAAAGAAAGTTTTTTTTTTTTTTTAACTGCTGTTGTTGCATAGCGCTTCTGTGAAAAAAAAGGGGTAACCTGCATACTGGTGGTGTCACAAAGACGGCTTCGTCACTTGAATCTTAAGCAGACGACAGAAACCGTCCAAGCCAGCATGTTTGCATTGTTTATTACTTGTGAGTTTAAAATAAGTTGCTTTCAAGAATAAACCAATTCTATGTCTCTCAAAAGCTTATTTTAGAGTGTCGCGTCACATCTGCGACACAGGTTACGCGCAAGTTTTCTTTCGACGATTTCTTGCAAGGACACCATCCAAGTCAGCATGTTTGCATTGTTTATTACTTGTGAGTTTAAAATAAGTTGCTTTCAAGAAGTAGAAGCCAATAAAACAATTCTGTGTCTCTCAATAGCTTATATTAGAGTGTCGCGTCACATCCGCAACTGAGTTTTCTTTCGACGATTTCTTGCAAGGACGGCATTTTTCAAACGTCACACATCAAAACATTGATGACGCTTTGCGGCAGAAATTTCACGTTTTGCGTCCGTTGAAACCCCAAAACTGTGACGTGTCACACTCGTTTACGCGCAAATTTGCAGGTTACTTCTGATCAAACGTTTTCGACTCGCTCTGAAAATCGTTTCGAATTGGCTGTTTTCTGCATTATCTTGGACTAAGGTGAGTTACTAAACTTTGATACATGACTAATTCATACGATTAAGGGAAAGAAATTGATTACAATTCGTTTATTGTGCCCTAGGATGATAATTCTATGGGACTTCAGTGGTCTCCGCTCTAATTTTCAGTCTAATTGTCATGTGTTGTGTAGGTTATTTCGAAATGATGTGTGCGACGTTATTGTGATAAACTGAAGTTGTGTTTCTTTTCCATTCGGCTTTGATGGACACATTTTGTATCGTATTACTGAGGATACATCATTTCATTGTTTGTTTTGACGAATATTCATCAAAACGTTACTTTAGGTAACTTGCATCAATCGGACACGATGACTTAGCGTCGCACGCATGCCCGTTACTTCCGGTTCGTGTAGATTTGGCTGCAGGTTACTGATTTTCTGATTTTTTTGCAAATGTCATTGTTTTTGACGATCATGGTGAGAAATCTTTCCCCTTCTCTCTTTTGTTTACAAGCCGGCTCAGCTTTAGTAAGTTCAGCTTCAAATAGTTCAAACACTGTTTGAAAAGTTTTCGATTTGATTGATTTTGATCACCTGCACTATGTGTGACATCGGTTTGTTTCTTTCAAATGTTCAGTTCCATTAAACTGACATAACTGTTGATTATGGTTAAGATATTTCTATGTCATTTATTTCTGTTTTCATATCAAGGACGTCAAAACTGAAGAGAAGGGGGCTCAAGTCAGCTTCATGAAACAATACGGCGACTTTATGCATATTCAGACATCCCATATGAATCCATAGTTGGTTTTTTTTAAAGATTCAGAGGGTCATTCATACCAGAGCCTCGATTTGATCGCCGTGGACATTTCTGTTTCGAAGCATGAATGTTCGGCATAGAAAATTGGTAAAAATTTCCTTAAGTTATGTGGTGCTCCAGTAGTAAAGTTCAGAAAATTTACTGTTTTTTGCTTTTTTTATGTGTGCAATGTTGAACTTCTCTTTCCCTCACTTTATTCTCCTAATTTCTTTTTTTTTATATTGCTTTTTTCTATAAACAAAGCCTGCCTTGTCAATATTTAACATCTTTGAAAGAAATTTGTGAACGATTGGTTAATTGTTGTGTCACGTGCTGTGACTCTTGAGCATGATTCATGCCGACCATGGCAGCATTCCGATGGCAGGCTTTATTTATAAATAAATATTGCACCTAAATTAAATAATTATGGGTATTATTTCTGTATGTTAACATTAAACCACTTTTTTTCTGAGGGCATCCTAGTTTGGCGTCGCACGTCAGCCAGGTTACGATATTATTTTGCATTTTTACATTTCTTGGCTCACGTGCGAAGCAAACGTGAGTCTATGTTCTGGGCCAGTGGTCGTCCGTCCGCCGTCGTCCGTCGTCCGTGGTGAACTTTACCGTTGGCATTTTCTCAGAGAATATTCAAGGCACAGTCTTCAAACTTAGCCCAAGGATACTGTGGCAAGACCTGTCTAAACATACCAATTTGAGTGACCTCTCATATTGGTCAAGGTCACATCATCATCATCATCATCATCAGTCCCTTGCCCGAACTGGGCGTTGGGGGGACTGAGAGGCAGCAGCAACAGACAGTGCTCTCCACTGAGTTCTATTTTGGGCGGTGGCAAGCAAGTCTGGCATCTCGAGTTCGGTCCATTCTTTTATGTTTGCGACCCAACTCTTTCTCTGACGACCTCGCCGACGACTTCCTTCGAGAGTGCCTTGGATGATAGTCTTGGACAAGGTGTTGTGTCGGGTCACGTGGCCAAACCAAGCAAGCTTGCGCCGTTTCACGGTTGCCAGAAGGGGTTCATGTGTTCAAGTTCCGATAGTTATTCCTTGCGTGGGCAGCTTGATGGTGGGTTTGGTTCCAGTAACACACTTGTCGCCCCCACCCTGGAGACCTCCAATGGGGTGCGCGGTCGTTGGTGATCCGGGCCCCGACCGATCCGGCATGTTATTTTTATTCTATTGCTTGTCCATCAGTCCTTTCAATGGGCTTAGGCGAACTTGGCGGCGCCCGTCTCCTCTCCAAGTATTTCAACTGACTGAGAGACGCGTCAGCCCCTCACAACGTTTCGCCCGCCAGCAGAAGCAGTTACCGGGGTGTGGCTAGGTAAAGGACCTGGAGCCAGCTGTGAGAGTTGAGTGCCATGTGAAGACCAGTGCTCCCGCCTGCCCCAAGAGGCGCTGCTGGCTGAAAAGTCAAAGGTACTACTTCTCCATGAACACTCTACACCCCAAGGTCACAGGCGATCAGAAAATAGGTCAAAAATAGCAATAGTTTGAAAAAAATAAAATTTCTCAAAAACTATTCACAATTTCAAACCCAAACGTGGTATAAAGATACCTGGTGGTAAGACCTTTCAATGCATAGTAATTTGGTTGAACATTCGGAAAGGTCAAGGGTCACAAAAGATCAGGAAATAGGTCCAAAATAGACATATTTGGAAAAAGATGTTTTTTTTCTCAAATACTATTCACAACTTTAAACCCAAACTTGGTACAGAGATACCTGATGGTAAGACCTATCTATGCATGCTAATTTGGATGACCCCTCGGAAAGGTCAAGGGTCACAAGAGATCGGCAGATGTTTGTAAAATGCCACTTTTTGATAGAATTGTATGTTCTATCAACATTTATTCAAACATTTTAATTAAATTTGGAATAAAGTAGCTGATGATAAGACCTTCCTATGTATACTAATTTAGTCAACTCATCGCAAAGGTCAAGGGTCATGGCGGGTTGACAGATGTGTGAAAAATGCTTAATTTTTGCTGGTGCAGAAGAATAGGTTGTAGTGAGACCTTTCTAAATATAACAGTCTGAGTGACCTCTCTCATAGGTCAGACAACTTTTCTCTTTTTCTGTCATGTATGTTATTACGGTCATGTTGTCAAAACTTGTCATGTTGTGTAGATCTACGACAGATACTTAGAAACCTTAAAATCCACATAAGCAGTCTGGGACATGATCTAGTATTGTGTGTGTGTGTGTGGGGGGGGGGGGGGTGCACGTGATCCTTGATGGCTTTGCCACTCTTGTTTTTTTTTTATTGAGCTATCCACTGGATCAATACAGTGTACTTTATCTGACTCAGTCTATACAGAGAATATGTGACGGATTATTAAAACTTATTGTGACAATTAAGTACACCAGAATTTTTTTTATGGTAACCTGCAAATGGCGTCACAGGTTTATGCCGTTCCCACGCACAACATATTGGACTTCAGCATTTCCAAAGTCATATAAATGGAGTGTAATTGGTGTGTTTTAATTGGATATGACATTGGAAATGACACAACTAGTTTCTAGATTTGACAACATATCATGTCGCGTCACAGTCTGTGCAGGTTACCCTTTTAGCACTCCCCCAAATAAAATCGCTCTCACGCCCGAACCATCACAGCTACTGATTTTTTAGTTTTTATTTCAGGTAATAGACAAAATCAACTTCAGAGAATATATATTTAGTCTTACATAGAGTTTTAGAATTTTGCTGGTTTTCCAACTTAGAGTCACCATTAGCAAAGAATGACTCGTGTGGAAAACTGCTCGGCGTTAAATCCTTATTCGAATATACATACAAACGTTCACACTATTTGCTCTTTTCGTGATGGAAAGTGGCAACTGACGGTAGAAAGTGTAAACTAAATTACTGAGCTGGACGTGTTTGGGGAACAAGTGCAGGTTTCATACACTAAGTTTCATTGAAAAGATGCATGACGCATGTGGACATAGTGTATGATTAGCATCCTGTTAACCCTTTACCTGCTGAGAAAAAGTGAAAATAACTCAACTGCAAGAGGTATGGACCTTCATGAGCCCCCACAGATGCCTCTTGCTAAAACCACTTCGTATCTATGTTCCTTCAGTTGACATCGGTGGAGATCTTGCACGCTGAACTTGCAAAGATTTGTTTAAAATCACGATCTGCGCCCACTGGCAGTGAGGGGGTTATTGTCTATGACTCGCTGTGCATTATTAACCACTTATAGAACGTTGCAGTGAACATGGGAAATAACAAATCGCCTGGGAACTCACATATTCGCGTTGTTATACCCGATGTTTGTCATAAGCGACGTAATGTGTATAGAAAAGGTGGTGTTATAAGCAATGTCGACGGTATATCCATTTCAGATGGACCGAGGAGTGCATCTGTCACAGCTCCAAATACATTCGACACGAACGGGTCCCAGGTCATGACCCTGAATTGTTCGGCCACAGGCGTCAATCCATCTCCCGCCTTCTCGTGGACAAAACCGCCCAGCAACAGCGTTATCTACACAGGACAGAGCTACTCGTTTACGCCAAAACCGTCAGGAGACGATGGATCAGTGTTCCAGTGCCGGGCTTACAACAGCATCTGCAATATAGACAAGTACGCCTCGGTGACTGTCAGTCTCAACTGTAAGTTCACTTCAGAGGCGGATCAGTTACTTCCGAGCGGGAGGATCCAACTTCTTGTTTGGGACCCGACCTATAAACTGAGATAGATAGATAGAGGACAGTAATTGCTTCCCCATGACCAAAATATTAAAATAAAATAGGAGAGATGCGTTCGTAAGTGTTTCTAGTGACGCAATCTAGTGACGCCACTTACGAAACATGCTTACGAAACACATTTCGGTTGTCTTCTAAGTATGCCCATTATTTTAAGACGTGCACACATTAACCTGTTAAAGCTATCTTCTAAGCATGTCTATTATTCATATTCAATACGTGTACAACTTTCTGTCCAGACCCTCCCACCGAAGATCCTGTCATCACCTCTAGCAACGCTGATAGTGATAGCGACCTGTACCAAGGTGACAATGTGACTTTGACCTGCTCCGTTACCGGGGGTAAGCCAGTGTCCGCAACCGCTGTGACCTTTAACTGTACCGGCAGACAGACTGAAAGAAGCGTTGTGGGGGCAGACAGGGCCAGCAGTGCCGTGTCTTTTGATCCTGTGTCAAGCGATGACCACGGCAGATTGTGCACGTGCTACACGCAGTGGGAACTTACCAACTGGTACACACGGAGTGTGCATAAAATACTCTTTGTCAACAGTAAGTTCAGTCTCTCTCTCTCTCTCTCTCTCTCTCTCTCTCTCTCTCTCTCTCTCTCTCTCTCTCTCTCTCTCTCTCTCTCTCTCAGTCTCTCTCTCTCTTTGAGTTTCTCACAGATCCTCCCTCTCCACCCGTGGTCACTGTGACTCACACCAGCAGTGACTACGCTCCCATCGCCGGTGTGATACAAAGCACTGTCCTCACTTGTGTCAGCACCACCCCAGGGAATATTGAATAGAGTTGTTGTAGTGTACGTATTGGCCGAATAAATGAGCGGGGGGAAAAAAAACCGTGAGAGGCTAAATGTTGTACGCTGAAATATTATTTTGGTTACTACGGCCGTTACATTGACATTTCTTTTGCGCATGTCAGTAATCATCTTCGTGAAATGGTTACAACCACTTCGAGTGAATTTCATGTTTCTGCACCATGTATGGATGGATTACATGTTCTGCTTTTGTCTACCGTATTGAAAATACGGTAGACTTTGAAATGGGGCTGGTCGGAGCACATTCCGGAGAATGCACACGATGTGCTGGGCGTGCGAGCCCCGAATTCTGGTAAAGAAGTAACAAGATAAAAGTGACGTCACGTCTAGCTACACAAACCTTGCTAGGGAACGTCTTTTTGGCGCCAAAGCGCCGCGCGCGTGTGTATGCGTGTGTGTGTCGTGTGTGTGTCTGTGTGTGTGTGTGTGTGTGTGTGTGTGTGTGTGTGTGTGTGTGTGTGTGTGTGTGTGTGTGTGTGTGTGTGTGTGTGTGTGTGTGTGTGTGACAGCGACTAGAGCCCGCGTTTGAGGACGGACAAGCTTGAAATTTTGGGATATTGTCCCTAAAAGAATAATCTCGAGACATTTTTATCGATTTTTTTTATTGAGATGCTCACTGGCGAGAAAATGGTCGTTTCACAAAAACCGGTTGATCCACACTGGAGTCCGTAATTTTTCCTATTTGTACGAGAGATTCTGCATATAGCTAGATAAAAGGGACGTATTGAATGAGTTCCTTAAGCAGCATTGTACCTTTAGAACTTTTTAGTGATAATTAAAATAAAGAATGAAAAAAATATATTTCACGTTTTTGGGATTAATATCACGAATTATATGGGTTAATCTTAAAACAATTGAATCTTTTTTACGAAAAAAAAACAATCTTCTCATTAATAAACGCATGATTTTTCGTAAGCTTACACTTTGTCTCGGCTGTCGTGTACAATTAGGTCAGTGGTGACCTGTATGCCCTAGGTGTGAAAATCAGCAAGAAAATTGCGAAGCTTGAGCCTCTAGTACGTCAAATGTTAGTACTGCGATGAGTGACGTATAACATCAAGTCGTCACTATGAACACGGCGTCGTGGGACTAATGATGCCATGACTTGAAGCTTGAAGTGACGTCATTTCGCTGCTCGTGTTATTATTCTTCTTCAGAATAGCTATGCTACGCCATACCACAGAGCTTACGAATGGCGGGAATCACCGTGTGTCCGTCTTTATTTCTGTGAGCCAATGTGTGTGGATCAGAGGGTGGGTTAGAGTAGAAGGAGATAGATTCCTGTCGCTACACAAGCCCACAGAGCGTACTAATGGCGGAAAGCGCCGTGTGTCCGTCTTTATATGTGTGCGCTGTCGTGTGTGTTAATCTGAGGTTGGCTTAGAGAGGAGGGAAATGGATCAGCATAATAAGCCTAAAAATATGAACAACTCTGAATGTTCCTAAAAGATAAACGCATGTGAGCTCCAAACAATACGGTAGACTTTGGGATGAAATCCTCTTCTTGTTTTCTGTTTGAATAGCATCTGCGCCAATGACACAAATGACGGTTTCATTCCCTGGAGCCGCCATAGGGGGAGGTATCGCCGCTGCTATCGTCGTCATTATCGTTCTTGTCATCATCGTCATGTTCATCAGGAGACGGAGTAGAGGTTTATGTTGTTGTTTTTTTCAATGCATACATCTCTTCTGCAAGCGTTGCTCAGCTTTCTCCATTGCCCTACTGCGGTAGTGTAATTTTCAAGTGGTTTTGTTCGAGACCTCAGTATTCAATCCGTGTCCAATTAACGGCGCACGACCATCTGAGTGCGCGTTAATATGCGTGTTAATATATATATCAGCCCCCTTGCGTGCGCGCAGTGTACTGCTCACTATGGAGAGTGTGTAGTAAACTGAGTGCGCGAGGAGGATGCTGACTCGCATGTCAACACGCACGCTGTGCACCCAAATTTGAATATCAGTTCCGGTCGTACATCATGATTAGTGTATATAATTTTCGACTTTGAACACCACACTAAATTAAAATCATGACACATGTATTTCAAAACACGCATTTTACCTTAGCAAGGTACGAAAATAAAATCCCCGTGTACTTGCTTTTGCAATGTGCTTTGACTAATCTAATCATGGTTGCACGGTTGATTCGAAGCGTTCAATACCCGAAAAATCATCGCCCGTTGTTCCTACCTCCCAACCACGCAACCCCCTCCCCCCCCCCCTCCCCCTGCGACTTAACCCATTTTGTGTAGTCCTTATATCTGAGTTGTTTGTTTGTTTGTTTGTTTGTTTGTTTGTTTGTTTGTTTGTTTGTTTGTGCAACGACACAAGGGAGCTGTTGGTTTTAAAAGAAAGAATTTTTTTTCTGCCATTGCAAAGAATTTTTTTCAAGCGCGTTTTCAAGCGCGTTTTTGGCTCACGTGCGAAGCAAAAGTGAGCCTATGTTCAGTGGACGTCCGTTCGTCGTCAGTCGTCCGTCGTCTGTCGTCCGTCGTCCGTCCACCGTCGTCCGTGGTAAACTTTAACGTTGGCATTTTTTCGGAAACTATTCAAGCCATAGTCTTCAAGCTTGGCCTAAGGATACTTTGTGGCAAGACCTCTCTAAACATTCCAATTTGAGTGACCTCTCACAAAGGTCAAAGTCACAGGGGATCAGGCTTCAAACCCAAACTTGGTACAAAGATGCCTGATGGGAAGACCTTTTTGTGCATTCTCATGTGGTTGATCCCTCGGAAAGGTCAAGGGTCACAAACGCTCAGGAAATAGGTCCAAAATAGCCATATTATTTTGACAAAAATGTTTTTTTTCCAAAATACTATTCACAACTTTAAAATCAAACTTGGTACAAAGATACCTGATGGTAAGACCTATCTATGCATACTAATTTGGATGACCCCTCGGAACGGTCAAGGGTCACAAGAGCTCAGGAAATAGGTCAAACTAGCCATATTTTGATAAAAGATGGGTTTTTTTTTATATCAAATACTATTCACAACTTCAAACCCAAACTTGCTACAGAGATACCTGATGTTAATACCTATATATGCATACAAATTTGGATGAGCCCTCGGAAAGGTAAAAGGTCGCAAGAGGTCGCCAAATGTGTGCAAAATGCCTATTTTAGATAGAATTGTATTATTATGAACAGTTTTGCAAACTTTTAAATCAAATTTGGCGCCAAGGTAGCTGATGATGCTAAGACCTTCCTATGTATATTAATTTATTTGACTTATCGGAAAGGTCAAGAGTCTCGGGTGTTTGGCAGATGTGTGAAAACTGATTAAACTTTGAGAAAACATGGATTTTGCTGGTGCAGAAGCCATCCCTTTACTTATTGTCACGAAGGTCACACATGTAGATTGGACATACACGTGAGCCATAAGGGCTTTGCCTTTCTTGTATGTATGTATACTGATGAGCAAACGAAATGCGACATCACTGGAATCATCGGCAACACTTAAGATGATTACAATGATGTCGCATTTCGTTTGCTCGTCAGTACGTGACAAAAATTTGTGTTACAGACAGTTCGGATCAAGAAACAAGAGACACGTCTGAACGGTAAGAGTCCGGTCTTGAACTGAAACTGCATTACCTACCTACACCTAAAAAGCGATTACTGGTAAGAAAATAAGCTGGAACATTTAACATGGCGTTTGGTTGCAAACATAATTAGGATGATGACAGTATTTGTTGTGAACAGATAAAAAACACCAGTGGGAATCTTACTTACTTCCAAAAGTAGACCTATGTATTCAATTTATGTTTGCAGTGAGAGCGAGCTCCAGACAAGTACACCTGCAGGTAATTACGTAACATCTGTTTTATAAAAATTAAATTATTAATGTTACCAACATTTTCTGAGCAAAGAAAGAAGATGAAGATTTAATCACAAAGTCTACCATATTGTTTGGAACTCACATGCGTTTTTCTTTTATGAACATTCAGAGTTGTTCATATCTTAAAGCTTATCCTTCTCATCTATTTCCCTCCTCTCTAACCCAACCTCTGATTAACACACACCGGTGCACACAAATAAAGACGGACACACGGCGCTTCCCGCACGCTCTGTGGGCTGGAGTAGCGACAGGAATTCTGAAGAAGAAGAATAGCACGAGCAGCAAATGATGTCACTATAAGATTCTCGTCATGGCATCGCTAGTCCCGCGACGCCGTGTACACAGTGACGAATTTGATGTTTCACGTCACTCATCCTAACGGCAACAGCCTCTTCCAGGGTTGACTGTTTTCTTCCACACAGCCTCTTCCAGGGCTGACTGTTTGATGGGAGTATAAAGTGGCTCCAAAACTTGCAAAAATGAATTAATTATTATACAAGTTGAAGGGATACAAAGCTGGCTAACGAACTCACCCAATGTCTTTTTCCAAAGCAGCTATATCCAAAATTTCAAGTGCATATATTCAAAATTACGTACTCTAATGTGGGTCAACCGACTGAAACGGTCATTTAACTCTTCAATGCGACATCTATTTTTAATATGCTTGAAAACGCCTCCTAGAAACCCACTGAATGAAGTATTTCCATTCAGGTTTTCAAGCTCGTACGTGCGCTGCGGTCGGAGATTTTCGTGTTTACATACATACGCACATACGGGCCTCCCCCCCCCCCCCCGCCACACACACACACACACACACACACACACACACACATACACACACACGGCGCTTCGCGCCAAACAACATTCAACAGTAAGGTTGGAGTAGCTAGACGTGACGTCATTTTTTCTTGTTACTTCTCTACCAGAATATGAGGCCCGCCCGCCTGTTATGTCATTTGCATGGTACTGAACGGGCTCCGACCAGCCTCATCTCAAAGTCTACCGTACTGAAAATACGGCAGACAAAAATAGTCTGGAGAAGAACACGTCAGACATAGCGTCACGATTTCTGTTGTACGTACACAAAACAAATACATTTAAATAAAGCGCACTGAATGTTACAAGGTTGGCGTGCTTCTAGGAAAGGACGGGAGAGCAGTACAGTCTCAGGACGTGTGTCGCATTGTGAGCGTGTGTGTGTGTGTGTGTGTGTGTGTGTGTGTGTGTGTGTGTGTGTGTGTGTGTGTGTGTGTGTGTGTGTGTGTGTGTGTGTGTGTGTGTGTGTGTGTGTGTGTGCTTACAGTACTCACGGGCCCGTACGAGACCCTTACACTGAAGGACGTCGGTGTCAGTGCACTGTATGACGTGATCAAGAATGGCGATACCCAGGATCAGTCATCTGGAAAAGGAGGTACCGCAGACATTGTTGTATTTTCTTTACCGCTGCATAGGTTCCGAATCCCAAGTTGCTGTTTCTTGTCAGTGAGCCCACAGGTAAGGGATGATCGTTGCGAAATCGACTACCTCTAAACCACGGTTAAGACGTTGGACCGCGCACAGCCGTGTTTCGTTTTGAAATTTATAACACACAATTTTAACCTATTGCTTTGATTATGCTGCACTTAAGATTTTTAAAAGTTCTGACGGATATCTATGTACCAACGCCATACATTTTCCATTCTTTCACACATCACATGTACTGATAGAGTGTATAACAAGCAATTAATTTTCATGAATTTGCTTGATATACTTTTCTTCCCAATAACCCTTGCAGGCCAAGACGATGCAATCTGGATACTTGCATTTGTCAAAAGGCAAATTATGCTCATATGGCCATATTGGCAAGCTCCTTATGTCCACTAGTAATGAAATACATTTTAGTGTGTACACACTCTCAAAAGTTATTTTTCCCATACACACATGAACGTAGAACAGACAGCAGCAAGACATGCAAAGCGAAGCGATGCACTAATGAACTGACGAGATGTCCGCTAGCCGATGACTTGAGAAAAGGACTAAATTGACAAACCTGCTGGCCTTTTTCCCTGATAGAATTACGATCAGACGTTGTTCAGTATCGCGTGAGATAATAGAAAGCACTGATAATCAGACAAAACCGCCGCACTGAGTCGATAGCCCGGTACGCAGTCGTCTGAGAGTGTTTAGTGTTAGCACAAACCTAAAATAGCCGCAAACTAAAGGGCCGAGGCAATGGTAAAGTTTGTTTTGAACGTAACATTGGGTACATAAATTAGATTGAGCCAAATTTTGCTTGATATAGAGCCGATAATCGACAACTGTGATTACTCGACACTATTTCATATGTCCTCGTCTACAGGCTGGAGCATTTTTATTCGGGTCATGTAATCACATCTACCGATTATGGGCACTATACCAAGCAAAATTTGGCTCAATATAAAATAATTTCAGATAAAATATACCGTCGACCACAGCCAGCTCTTTTATTTTTTGATCGTATTGCAAGGTATGGCACAGCACTGTGCAAGGTTGTGTGATCCACGGAGACTAGTATACCTTTCAAGATCCACGTCCTAGATGCCACTTCATGTTATGAAGTTGGCACGTGCTTTACGTTGTAAGTTGTAAGTTGCTTTTAGGCAGCAAAGGTGTTAGGACTGTCGGCACGTTCAGGAGTCTTGCGCACGCTCGAAGTGCAATGATAAAAGAAAAGAAGATGGGATGAACCATAAGCCACAAAGTCCCTTCTATATTAGAGCTGTCCTCGCTGTCCTTTTGTCTTTGATGACCTGATTCTGATGTTGAAATATCTCCTATTGAACAAGATGAGGATTTCATCCCAAAGTCTACCGTATTGTTTGGAGCTCACATGCCTTTTTCTTTTAGGAACATTCACAGTTGTTCATATTTTAAAGCTTATCCTTCTTATCCATTTCCCTCCTTTCTAAGCTCCCCACCCGGGTCTGCCCTGGGGGACTTGGGTGGGGTTAACTACTTTTTAGTTCCCAGGGTCACCCTGGTCAGCCCCACAGGGTGGGTTTTCCTCTCTATTGTGGGGCATGTGTTTCTGTCTACCCTTGGTCCATTCACCTGTATTTTCCTATTTTAAACTCTCCCTACTGTCTGCGCTGCCTGTAGCTCTTGATATTGGATGTGTGTTGCTAAATGGTCTTGGCTTTATTTAGGCCCGATGTCGTAGGTTTATTTAACGTATTGGACCGGCTGGCAGCATACATTCAATATTCTGTTTATTTATTTTTTTCACAAGCAGTGCAGGCACGTCCTGAGAAAGCCTTGTTGCTGTCGGGACGTTAAGCAATGTACAATAAATCCTTTCTAAGCCAGCCTGTGATCAACACACACGCCGGCACATACAAATAAAACCGTCACACGGCGCTTCCCGCCATTAGTACGCTCTGTGGGCTCGAGTAGCGTTAGGAATTCTGAAGAAGAATAGCACGAGCAGCAAAATGACGTCACATTAAGCTTGACGTCATGGTATCGCTAGTCTCACGACGCCGTGCACACAGTGACGAAATTGATGTTTTACGTCACTCATTCGAAAGGCACGCAGCTTCTTCGAGGGCTAACTGTTTTGTTCCACACAGCCTCTTTCAGGGCTGACTGTTTGATGGAACTATAATACTGGATCCAAAACTTTCAAAAATGAATTAATTATTATTCAAAAAGTGGAAGAGATACAAAGCTGACAAACGAACTCATCCAGTGTCTTTCTTCAAACTAGCTATATCCAAAATGTCATGTAAATATAACAAAAATTACGGACTCTTATCTGGGTCAACCGACTTTCTATAAATGGTCCTTTATGTCGTAAATGAGAAATCCAGTTACAATATGCTCGGACGTTTTCTTAGCCACCCCTTAAATAAATTATTTCGCCTAGTTCCAAGCGTGTACGTACAGCAATATCTGAGGTTCTCGTGTCTACATACATACGCGCGCATACACACACACACACACACACACGCATACACACATAAATAGAAGGGACTTAACTAGGAAACGACATCAGCATGCAAAACAGCGTGCCGTACAGCGTCCCTAAATTAAGGAAAGCGCCGACCAGACGCTTACTTATAGATTCCTGCTTCGCTGCCACGATCTTAAAGGATGTCGTGCAGATCGAATAATTCTGATGCAAATTTATGCTGGAAGTAGTCTTGATACGCCTGTTGTCCGACTGGAATACTCATATTTCGTGTCTGTGTTGATATTCGCGTCAGCCCCCTCGCGCGTGAGCAGTTTACTACTTACTCTTTACAGTGAGTAGGAAGCTGCGCGCGCTAAGTTGCTGACTAGCATATCCGCACGCATTGAGCTCGTCATGCGGCTTTATTGGCAACGTTTGCCGTAATTCTCCCTGCATAATGCAGATCCCTGCGTATACATGTAATCAGATGACAGACTCTGAGCTGGCGCATTTTGTGGTGGAAGATTTTCAGGGTCTAAACTTTTTAAGCACCTTGAATTACAGCTCTTGAGCAATGGGCAGCCAGAAATGACTTAACGGAGGCCACTGTGGCTGCTCTGAAAGACCAGGGGTTTGAAACCATGAGAATGCTTCAGCTTCTGACGCCCAAAGAAGTGAAGGTATCTTTCCAGAAACAGGGACGCCTTCCACTGGCCCAATGTCTGGCTTTGAAGAACGCTTTGCGCACTCTCCCTCAGGACAAGAACACCCCTTTGGCATCTGAAAACAGAGGCATGTACAAAAACGTTTCTGTATTTCATAAAATAATAATGGGCCTCTATCGGTCTGGATCGACCATAGATAATGCATTCTAGTTGTTCTGATCTGATTGCCTGCTCAGCTGGATTTGAAGCAGCATCTTTTGTGACTGTAGAGGCCAATGCGGGAGTGGCAGTCCCTGCTGAAAATAGCACAAATGTACGTGGTCGCTGGTCTGATGAAGTTGTTGCACTCCTTTCTGCGTGCCCGCTTAGCTGCTGCTGCTTTCGACATCGTCTCTTCCTCTGACTTGAGGTGGATACTTCTCCACTTTGCACGGTCATCCGCATGGTGTTCCCAGGACCCAGTGTCAATGTCCAGTGCTCTCGTGTCTCTCTTGCAGACATCTATAACTCGTAGCTTGGGGCGACCAGTGTTTCTTCTCCCAGCTGCCAGTTCTCCGTAGAGGATGTCTTTTGTTACCTGTAACGGCTGCAATCTGGATGTTCTCACTCAGCTCCGTCCAGTACTCGTTGGTGCAACGCCTGGCAGTCTGTTTGACCTTGCTCCTGGCAGCCCTGAGAACCTGCAGGTTCTTTTCGCTGGGCGACCATTTGTGCTCAGCAATGGCAGTTCGCTTGGCTGCGATGATGGGGTACATCTCGGTCGACTTGGCCTCGTACCAGTCTTGTGTCTTCGAGGTCCTCTTCCCAAAGGTGGCCAAGGCTGTGCGGTGCATTGTGTTCTGCAGGGTTTCCCACTTCTCTGTGGCAGAGGCAGAGTCACCGGGCTGTGAGGTTTCAAGTTCCTTCTGGAAGGCCTCTGCAAACTGCTCCACGAGGTCGGGCTGTGACATTTTGCTGACATCAATGCGAGGTTTCCCTAGCTGCTTGGTGCGATGGAACTTCTTCGGTTGCAGCCTGATCTTGCAACACACCAAAGAATGGTCTGTGTCGCAGTCCGCGCTATGGTAGGAGCGTGTGTGGAGAACGTTCTTCAAGTTGGCGCGCCTGACCAGGATCAGATCCAGTTGGTGCCAGTGCTTGGAGCGCGGGTGTCTCCAGGAGATCTTGTGCTGAGTCTTAGTTTTGAAGTAGGAGTTGGTGATGCACAGGCCGTGGTAGATGCACGTCTCAAGCAGCCGCTGCCCATTTTCGTTCATCTTGCCCCACACCAAACTGGACGAGGCTGGAAGACCCGGAGTCGTGGTCTGCACCAACTCTGGCATTGAAGTCGCCAAGGATATCAATCTGTTCCTTGCTTGGGACGCTCCTGATGATGGTTGCGATGTTCTCATAAAACTCATCTTTAGCGTCTGGCGTGGCGAGCAGTGTCGGTGCGTACTCGCTGACAAGGCTAACGGGGCCCTCGGTGGTGTTGAGGCGAAGAGTGAGGAGTCGTTCTGAGCCCTTGCTGCCTGATTCAACCATACTCAGCATGTAGTTTCTCACTGCAAAGCCTACTCCGTACTCTCTCCGCTCGTCAGAACTCTTCCCCTGCCAATAGAACGTATAGTCCTTCTCCTTTAGTGTGCCAGCATTCGCTAGCCGAGTTTCCTGAAGGGCGGCTATGTCTACACTGAGTCTCTTGAGCTCGTCGTTGATGACTGCGGTTGTCCTGGCATCGCTGATGTCGTCATGGCTTTCGTAAAGTCCAGTCAACATTGTCCGGACATTCCAACTTCCCAGTTCTAGAGCTGGTCTCTTTCTTCCCAGTTTTAGAGTGGGTCTCTTTCTTTCGCTACTGTTGTTGCCTGGTGCGATGTTGCGATCTGCTGTTCGGATGGTTCCTAATCACCATGTACCCAATTAAGAAAGCAGACCGTAGCGGGACAGAAACTTACTGGCTGGGGGCTGACAAGTTTGAGGCGGGTGGTATGTGTGTGATATGGAGGACAGGCTGTTGCCCATGCAGCACGTCCCCCCTCTCCAAGACGCTGATGGGTCCAAAAGAAGGGCAGAGCAATTACAGTTTGGCACCGGTGCCGTCGCAGGAGCTGCCAGAACAAAGTTGAATGTAACGACGGACTGCCTTAAGGGCTCCGACTCCGGATTTTTCCACGAGGTTTACTCCTGAAGCCTTTTTCATGTCAGGATATGACCACAAGGCAGCGGAGGTTTTGATTCAGAGTTTTCCTTTCCTAGATGGGCTGCCATCCGAGGCTTACGAGCCCCATCTGACCGAGACTGTGGTGGGCGGGGACACCTAATTCACCGAACAAGTCCTAAGGACTTGCCCACTGCCCTTTTGTATTTCAAGAACAATGTAATTCACCTTTTCAATTAATGTGCCAATTATTATCTCATCTCACTGCACTTGTAAAGCGCATGGGACTTGATATATGTTCTATATACATTTCTTAAACATTAGATTTCATTTCTTTTCTTTTTTTAAGTCCCTTCTATTTATAGAAGGGACTTTTTAGGATGGGTCGCGGTGGGGCAAATTTAATATCATTTCCATGATGTCAAAGGCAGGCAGGCCTAATCCACTGACAACTGAAGTAACAAGATAAAAAATTACATCATGTCTAGTTACGTCAATCTCGCTGTTGAACGTACATTTGGCGCGAAGCGCTGTATGTGCGTGCGTGTGTGTGTGTGTGTGTGTGTGTGTGTGTGTGTGTGTGTGTGTGTGTGTGTGTGAGTGTGTGTGTGTGTGTGTGTGTGTGTGTGTGTGTTTATGTTCCTATGTGTGTGTGTGTGTATGGGTGTGCGCGCGCGCGTATGTATGTAAACACTTTTTTTCAACGAGTGGCTAAGAGAGCATCCGAGCATATTGTAACGGGATGTCTCTTTGAAGACATAAAGGACAGTTTATAGAAAGTCGGTTGACCCAGATTAGAGTCCGTAATCTTTGTCATATTTACTTGAATTTTTTAATATTGCTAGTTTGGATAGACATTTGACATGTGCGTGTGTGTGTGTGTGTGTGTGTGTGTGTGTGTGTGTGTGTGTGTGTGTGTGTGTGTGTGTGTGTGTGTGGGTGTGTGAAGTTCGTTAGCCAGATTTCTACCATTTCAATTTCTTCAGTAAAAATTAATTCTTTTCAGAAAAAAATTAAACCAGTAAAAAAAAAAATTTGACTTCTAAAGAAAGTCAGACAGTGGCGTTGAGGTAAAAGAAGCAACTCCGTCACCACGCAGACATTGACGCAATACTGTAAATGTGACGTAATTCTCTTACTCGCACACGCTGTCACTCTCACACATATATGCGTGCATCTCCAAGAGGCAATGATCCTCATGCGCCCTTCCGGGCGCATGAGGATCTATACCTCATGGAGATGGCTGGAGCGCGCACGCACGCACACGCACACAGACATACATACACACATCGACACTATCATGCGGCTCGTTAAAGTCAACCTGATTTCACACAAATTATAGCAAGACCGAAATCGTACCGTGAAATTCTAGTTTTGTCACCATTTTCTCAAGCCTTGAAGTGAAAGTGAAACTCATATCACGTAATAGATAAAATTATAAAATATAAAATATAAAAACAAACAATACGTCATGACAAATAACGCTTGACAGACCAATGACACGCAAGCACTGCGCCCTTATAGAACTCACTGACGCATTGTCAGATCTGCAAAGCTTTTTCAATAGAAGATATTTCAGTAAACATCAGAATCAGGTCAAAGACAAAAGTTAGAGACCCTTGACAGAATGGGCAGCTCGCATATAGAAGGGACTTTGTGGGTTATGGTTCATCCCAAGTTGTTAAATTTCATTTCGTTTCGTTTCTTTTATTTACTTATTTGTTTGTTTCATCGTCAGGAACGCCGTATGCATCATTAGTCATGGAATACATGGAGCTGAAGTCAGTGTATGAAACAGTGGGATAACCATGGAGGATGAAACCGATTCCAGTGGGATTCCAGTGGGAACACTTAACTATATTACATTAACAAAATAAAGGGCTGTGTCCCAATACGCAGTAGTCGGCCGCATTGGGCCCGCGCACTGCGGCCGACTTCTGCCCGATAACCTTTTGCGGGCTGGGGTTGTATCACCCATCTAAGCAACAGCAGGCAGATCATGGTATGTGGATAGGCCACACATGCATACACTTGCCGACACAGCAATTACGCTTTTTCTCCATGTCCAAGAACAAGGCAGGTGGGGGGCACAATGCAGTAGCATCGTCGAGTATAGTATGTAACTTGGCTTCCATTAAATTCTATTCCTGAAATAAAAAGCCATTGCAGTTAAACAAGCCAGTTTTTTGTACTTTCAGACTAACCCATTGTGTCCCAGGTACGAGATCCCCACATTTTGGCGTTGTCCTCTGAGGTCTGCATTACAATTCAGGAGACAGATCAACCATGATAGTTCAAGGGTGGTGCCAGAATAGCCTGGCTCGGCGCCTATGGGCGCCAAGCTATTCTGGCACCACCCTTGAACTATCATGGTCAAACAATATCTTGCTGTGGTGTGTCGGGACTGAGTGAGTTAAAGCATAAGCACGAATCCGATACGATTGCGATCCGAACCCGATACGACGATGCAATTTTCGTTCAAAAATTGCGTCATTTTCGTTAGCAGTGGGTCGCAAATTCGGTTCCGCATCGGAGATATGAAAACGCACAATCACGAAAAGGACTTGAATGAAGATTTCAGTTTCGGAGCAGTTTCGTATTCAGATCGAATTTGTATCGGATTGTGTTTATGGAAGCGTAGCTTCAAGGTGCCGACCCATGAGTAAACACGAATCCAACACGAACTCGATCCAAATCCGAAACAGAAAAAAATCGTACAAAAGTCCTTTTCAGGTTTGTGTGTTTCCATATGCCCGATGCGGAAACGAATTCGCACCCGGCTTCGAACGAAAATGACGCAATTTTTTTTAAAAAGAAAAAATGCATCATCATCATCGCATCGAGTTCGGATCGTATTCGTATTCGTATCGGATTCATGTTTATGAAAACGTAGCTTTACCCTTGGAAGATAACAGATGTGTCGCCCGTCGCTGAACCTGATGATGTAATGTGCCCGCGAGATAGTAGCATCCCTGTTACGTGTTCTGACTCACACGGAATGAGAATAGATGGCTAGAAAAGTCTAAGTTGTTGCAAGATATACGTTCACAACTCGCTGAAGGTTACAGTCGCGCACGCACACACGCACGCACGCACACACGCACGCACGCACACACGCACGCACGCACGCGCGCGCACGCACGCACGCACACACACACACACACACACACATCAATTGACAGGGTCTTAGTGGGGAGGGGCGGGGTGGTGCGATGTAAAGTGAGTTTTTATAGACGGCGACTGCGCGCTTATGATACAGCTACTCTTGTTCAGTAATATAGTAAACAGGCAAAACACTACAATAAAGATATATATATATATATATATATATATATATATATATATATATATATATATATATATATATATATATATATATATATATATATATATATATATATATATATATATATATATAAACTAACAAGTGCAAAACGGAGGACCACAACAATGTGTTAAAAAAGGAAATCATTGACATGGCTCTTTTGGACACATTATCTACGTTTCTTTCAAATTTGCTCTGATATGTATTTAAAAGCTTTTGTCCTAAACAATGGAAGATGTCTCATTTGCTGTATATGTGGAGGAAGTGAGTTCCATAAATAGGCACCCGCGTACGAAAGGCTGGATTTCAACAAGTCAATTTGGGGCCGTTCAATGACGAGACTGTTCCTGGAAGTGTTGTAAACCCTTTCGCTCTCAGTGAAAAGCTTAACCAGATAGAGGGGGCTTTTCCGTTCAGTGCTTTGTGCATAAGTACGCACTTATTTAACTTAAGGTGTTGATGTAAAGGAAGGAGCCCTGTTGCCTGAAGCTTTTCCTCCAAAGTTAAAGAGGGGATTGGGAGGATCAGTTTAACTGCGCGCTTGTATAGAGAATTAATCCTCTCAAGGCTAGCCTCACTACAGCCGTCCCAAATAGTGGATGGCATAGTCAATGTGAGATTTTATGCAGGAGTTGAAAAATACTTACGTGTCTTAGTATCAATGACAGATTTTAATCTTGACAGTAAAAATAGCTTCCTTGATAATGCTTTCCCTAGTTGTGTTAGATGGGGCAACCAGCACAGTTGTTCGTCAACAATTACCCCGAGGAGACGGTGTTCCTTCACTTGCTTAATGGGAACTGAATCAAAAGAGAGGCTAAATGAATGGGGGCGGAGCTGATGCTTTTGGTGTGTTGTGATTAGCATGCTTTTTGTTTTAGGTGGATAAACAAGCATTTGATTATTTTTGCACCACAGTGAGACCTCCTGAAGACTAAGCTGAAGATTGCTTGATATTTCAGGTACAGTTTTCCCGCCCGCGTGAAGAGTTGAATCATCGGCAAACATGTCACATTCGGTATTTGGATTGGATATATGAAGTGGAAGATCATTTATAAACAAACAGAAGAGTAACGGTCCTAGATGGATCCCTGGGGCACGCCATACTCAACACGCTTTTCAGAAGAGAAGGTAGCACTGATGTACACAGTTTGAATTCTCCCTATGATATATGAACGAAAGAATGAGAGTGTCCTGGGCTGTTATTGTTAAAGTAGCAGTCTAGTTTCTCTAATTAAATTTCGTGGTTTATAAGGTCGAACGCTTTTTTGCAGGTCTAGAAAGACCGCACCAGACATTTTGTTTCTGTTAATGTTGAGCAGCCAAGTGTCAATCATATGAACCAAGGCAGTATGACACGAATGTTTAGGGCGAAAACCAGATTGATATTTATTCAGGAGAGACTTTTCTTCCAGGAATTAGAGAAGATGTTTGTTTACATGCTTCTCAATAGGCCTCGACAGAATAGATAATATGGGTATGGGCCGAAAATTATTTGGATCAGATGTGTCTTTTGTTTTGGGTATAGGTACCACCTTAGATTTTTTTTAAAGCCGCCGGAAAAAAATATTATTTTGAATACATAGGTTGTAAATATTGGTTAAGCTTTCCACAATGTACGAAAGAGAAAGTTCGAGGATAAAACCATTGATACCATCAACGCCAGCTGACTTTTTGTTCTTGAGACTAGAGATAAATCTGCCCACTTCATGTACAGCGATGAAGGGGACATTAAAAGCATAGCCCGCGGACAGTCATTGCTTACAAAAGTTTGTAAGCTTCTGCGATACATGTTCAAACTGATGCAAGCCTTCAGCATGTAGTAAAGATTTTGGAGCTAAAATGAAGTGGTCGTTAAAAGCATCGGCTGTAAGGTTAGCAGTCGTATTTGCAGAATTATTTTTACTATTGTTGGTTAGTAAGTTTAAAACTTTCCATATTGAAGACGGATTCCCGCCACGTATGGTTTTCTCTACCAGTGCTTTTTGTGCCTCCCGGATAAGGTATTTGACTCTGTTACGTAACCTTTTGAACTCAATAAAATCTTTGTCCCGCTTGGCTTGATTTCTGGCTTCCATGGTTTGTTTAATCTCCTCCGTAATCCAGGTGGGGGGCTCACGGCACCGGACTCGTTTCCTTTTTAAATGTACATGTTTATTTAGCACTCCGAGGAACAGCTCAAGCCACAGTGAGAGCGCTACATCAGGGTCATTGTGATTGTAAACTTCATGGAACGGCAATAAACTGAGGTCATGAAGGAAACTATCACTATCTAGTTTTCTAAAACATCTGTAAGTAATGTATAAATGTTGGGTTCGGCTCTGTTTAGGAACATAACATGACCATGTACAGGACGATGGGAAAGTGGTCACTGACATCTAGTGAAGGGACGTCAGTTTCAGTGATAGCTTGAGGGTTGTTAGTATAGATGTGGTCTATCAAATTAGACGAAGAGTGTGTTACTCTGGTGGCAGTGGTAATCATCTGTTTTAGTCCAAAAAGCATTGCTGTACATTGCCACATCGAATGGGGGTTGAGATGTCAATGTTAAAATCACCGAGGATGAGTATATCCCTGCCTGTGTCATTTACTTTACCCACTACCTGTACAAAGTCGTCATACCACTCGGCGGTGGAAGCCGGATTCCTATACACAAAGCCAACTAGCAGTGGCGAAGTGTTAGGAAGCTTGACTTCCAACCACACGCATTCCACCTCCTTGGCCGTCTCAAGATCAAGACGTCTGCGTACCCTTTGTTGAACAGTGCTGTGCACATAAACAACTAGAGAGAGATGATGATGATGATGAAACATTTTTATTCAGGATAAAAAGTTTTAGGCATAGCAATGCCTATCTTCCAAACTGTCCTGCTACTCTACACATATAAAAATACATCAGACGATACAGCAAAAGATAAGACATATATAAGTAAAAAGAACCCATCCCCCCCCCCCCCCCCCCCCCCCCACCATCAGAAAAAAAAATAATAATAAAAGTAAAATACAAAAAGAATTAAAACAATATATATAATATATACTTGTATGAACCTGGCATGTTAATGCAGACAGTCGAACTATTGCATACTCTACGGCAATCTGCTGTGCTGGAGCAACATATTAAGCGGAAAGATAGAACATTCACATCGACAGCAGATATTTATGGACGCGAGCTCTGAAAACAGATAACTTTGAAATAGACTTTAAATGAGAGGGCAAATTATTCCATGACTTAGCACCGGAAAATGATATGCTAGATTTGAAGATGTCGATTCTCGGTTTTGGGAGATTGAGTAAACTGTTCCTTGTGTTCTCTCTATTCGTGTGGGAAAACAGCTCACGGAGATAGGGAGGGGCGGAGTCGTTTAGAATGTTTTGCACAAGTAAGCATCTATTAAGTTCCATTTGTTTACTAAGTGGTAGGATATTAAGGACCTTCAGTCTTTCATCAGTAGGGGACGAACCAGGAAGAATAAGCTTAATACCTCGCCGGTAAAGGGAATTAATTTTTTCAAATGAATGTCTCCACAGCCGTCCCAGATATTGGAAGCATAATTACAATGTGTCTTGATGTGTGCGTTAAAGAATAGTTTTCGAGCATCAACGTCAACTATCCGACTTAATTTGGATAATAAAAAGAGATTCTTCGAAATAGTTTTACAGGCAGTTTCTATGTGAGGCTCCCAGCTGAGCTGTTCGTCGACTGTCACTCCTAACAAACGATGTTTTGACACTTGCTCTATGGGCTGAGAGTGAAGGGACAGCTCAAGGGGTTGCAAACCACGTTGATGCTTTTGGCGTGTCGTCACCAACATACTTTTCGTTTTAGGAATACTAATAATCATATGATTTTCTTCACACCAAGTTGACACTTTATCTAAACTATGTTGGAGGACAGCGCTCACGGTTGAAACATTTTTATCAGATACATGTAATGATGTTTCATCAGCAAATAGTTCACAGTTTATGTCAGGGTGTGATATTGACAGTGGAAGATCATTTATAAAGATGTTGAATAATAACGGCCCTAGGGTGGATCCCTGAGGAACACCATGGGTTACCAGTCCTTCCGCTGAGTATTTACCATTCAAGAACACTTTCTGCGTTCTGTCTAAGAGATAGGACGAGAGAAAAGCGACTGCATTTGAATCAATGTGATATAAAGGTGACTTCTTTAGTAAGATTGAGTGGTTAATGAGATCGAAGGCATTTTTAAGATCCAGAAATACTACACCTGAAAGTTTGGTGGGTTATGAGAGTTAAGGCTGTCTGACAGGAATGTTTAGGCCGAAAAGCTGATTGTGCTGCACTAATAAGGCAGTTTTCCTCCAGGAATTGAAGTAAATGATTATGTATATGCTTTTCAAGTGGTTTGGATACTGCTGATAAGATTGAAATAGGTCTGTACTCACTTGGGTCGCTCAGATCTTTGCTTTTTGGTAGAGGAGTAACTTTTGCTATTTTCAAGTCATCGGGAAACATGCTCTTTTGAATCGAAAGGTTAAATATAAAGGTTAATGATTCAACAATATAAGGGAGCGCAATTTTCATGATTTTATTGCTAATACCGTCACCATCACAAGATGTTTTACTTTTCATATTGGTTATAGATTTTCCTACATCAAGGACGGTCATTAGGGGAACTGAGAAAGTATTGCCAGCGTTTATCTGACTGCTGTTTCAATTGTTCTGAACACACGTATTCACCTGGCTCACTGGTGTTCGTCTGTGACAGGGTTTTAGCAATGTTAAGAAAGTGTTCATTAAATACATCAGCTGTATTCTGCGGGGGGACACTCTTTGATTTGCTAGATTGTCCTTTAGTAAATGTGTTAATCACCTGCCACACGCTGCGTATGTCTTTGCCGCCCGCAATAATCTTTTTTCTGTGCTTTACGTACTAATGATTTAACTATGTTTCGTTGTTTTTTGTACTGGTCAAATTTCTTTTGTTGTTTCAATAGATATCTTAGTTCTTTTTAATCTCATCCGTCAGCCACTCAGGCACAGCGGGGTGTTTAACACGTTTAGTGCACCTCGGGGCATGTCTGTCAACAATACCAAAGAACAACTAATACCAGTGGGACAGCGCTACATTGGGATTGTTATAGTTATACACATCGGAAAATGGTGTTTGGGAAAGGTCGTGCAAAAAATCATCTTGGTTAAATTTTTGGAATGATCTGTAGAGGATGGTTATATGCTCCTTATGACGTTTCTTTGGCAACTTCGCAGATAATGACAAACAAATAGGAAAATTATCACTGACAGAGATGCTGGGTACATAGACATTGCTAAGGGCACTGTCGTTGGTTGTACAAACATGGTCAATTAATGTGGATGAAGTAGCAGTGACCCTGGTGGGCGACTGAACTACTTGTGTAAGGCCTAAGAACGTTATGGATTTCCTTGACGTGTTGACAGGTTTCAATAAATTAACATTAAAATCACCGAGTATATGTATATCACCCTTGGAGTTTTGTACTTTGTCAACCATTACAAGAAAATCATCTTGCCAGGACACTGTAGCTGCGGGGTTTCTGTAAATAAAACATACGAAGGTCGGGGTTGACTTGGCAGTTGCTTTTATCTCAAGCCACAGGCTTTCCACATGGGTGGATTCCAGGTCACATCGTCGTGTTACGTTGTTAGCAATAGTATTGTGAACATAAGCACAAATGACCAGGCGCTGAAGCATTTCGCCTATGAATGGAGAAATTTTGTATGGTGATAGCTTGGTTACTTATATTCTGTCAACCTACTTTCTGTAAAGCCAAATAATTATATGATATGGGGAGGGTTGGTTGAGTAGTACTGTAACGTCTGATACTTTACTGCAAAGGTGATATACATTGAGGTGATCTATTCTAAGCAAATGATCGCTGACACTAGTAAACATGTCAGGTAACTTCGCAGAGAGAGAAAGAGAGAGAGAGAGGGAGAGAGAGAGAGAGAGAGAGAGAGAGAGAGAGAGGAGAGAGAGAGATTAACACAAAAAGCGTGACCAGGACTTCGGTAACCACACCTTAGAAAGCAAATATTTATGGCAGCTGACCTTTTTCCTTCGGCAGCATTCTGAACTGAATGGCACAAGGTAATTTCGTGCATCTGAACAACTTTCAGATCAATAAATTCGCCTTTGTTTCCTCCTTCTATTCTAGACAACGTCAAACACATTTTCTTTTCTAACTAATCGATATCAAAGAGATGCAGAGGTGAGTACATATCGTAATCCTTCCTATACAATCAATAATGGTCAACAAAGAAAAAGGAGACGCTCCACGTAACAGATCGACCAGCTCATCGTGTGTTTGTTATCAAATCCTTACACGTGGTGTGCGTTTGGCTGTAAAATATAACAACAATAATGATAATGAAAATACAAACACCAGATGATCTCAAATCTGAATGGGTGGGTGGGTGGGTGGGTGGGTGAACTTGTTTGATCAGAACTTTACTGCATAGATAATTCACCATTTTTCCATTGCGCTTACAGGTGACAGGATGATTGTGGTCATCATAACTGTGGCGGTCATTTCTACATGTAGAAACGTACGCGGTAAGCACAGAAAAACAAAGGATTTCCTTGTAGTCCGTGAGCTTACTCTTTCGAAAATCCGTGGATCAAGTAGACGAAACACCCATAAATCGCTGTACATCGCTTTCGGTTAATTCGTCAAAATTAACCCGTACAGTGCCGACAAAATGTGAACACCGCCCAACTACAAGAGGTACAGATCATCATGAGCCCCCGCAATTGCGGGTGCTCATGAGGATCTATACCTCTTGCTGACACCACTTTGAATCCATGATCTTGGGACAGCCAGGGCCTTTTGGTGTCAAATCAACGAAGGTTGCAGAAACACAGTCTGCGGTAGCTGGCACTGAGCGGGTTAAACAATGGAATTATCATTTTGATTAACCCATTCAGCCCTGACGCACTACAGCAGGAGATGGGTCGACCATGATAATTCAAGGGTAGTGCCAGATTAGCTTGGCGCCTGTCGGCGCCAAGCTAATCTGGCATGGCCTTGAATTATCATCGTCGACCCATCTCCTGCAACTGGTGCATAGTCGTTAGATGACGCCTCCAAAATTGTTGGGAAGTGCGGCCGTCGGGCTGAATGAGTTAATGTCTGTCAGCGATCACCATGTCCGAGTGTGGTACTGACAACACAGTGGAAGTGGTGGACAGCAAGACTTACAGTACAGTTGCGAAACAGTTATCTGGCAAACTACGACATTTCCCGACGGGCTGACACAAGTTTCTACGGTCGGCTTCTGTACCGGCATCAACAGCTGTACCTCAGTTACCGACAAAGGATACACGGCCACGCGACCGTCTGCTGACACCAGTGAGATGACCATCGACCCTTCGCGGAATCCGGCCTGGGTTTGGAACGCCACGCTAGCTTGCCAGGTTGGAACACAGTCCTCAAGCTGTCGTCTGGACATCATCTGTAAGGGGAATCACTCAGCGCTGGACAGACGAACAGTTAGATCCCCTGCCCCCGCAGGGATGTAGATGATCGTCTTGTTCTATACCTGCGTATTTCTCTGTGGGCTGGCGAATGGGTGCCTGATAGGCGGGGGCAGGGGATCTAACTGTTCGTCTGTCCAGCGCTGAGTGATTCCCCTTGGTTTGTTGTACAATTCTGCCAGCGCTAGCCTCACCTATCTGGTTTGTGAGTATCATCTGTAAGAAATATTGCAGATGAGTTTTTCTCTCTCTCTCCCCCACCCCCCGACCCCCACCCCACCCCCCACCCCAGCCCCATCTCTCTCTCTCTCTCTCTCTCTCTCTCTCCCCCCCCCCCACCCCCACCTCTTCTTCCTCTCTCTCTCTCTCTCTCTCTCTCTCTCTCTCTCTCTCTCTCTCTCTCTCTCTCTCTCTCTCTCTCTCTCTCTCTCTGCCACCCCAACTCTCTCTCCTTTTCTCTCTCTCGCTATCTCTCGCAGGGATGTCTAGAAAGCCCTACATCTATTAATTTAAACAAAAGATATACTGACAAACACAAGAAACGCGACATTTTTAAAATGATCGGAAACACTGAAGTGTTTCCGATCATTCCAAAAATGTCGCATTTCTTTTGCTCGTCAGTATAGTTTTCAGGACGATGTGCATATCAATCATAATCAACTGAACACTCGATAATATTTGCCGTTAACACACGATTATTTGCCCTCCTGGTGGATTGACGGAGTTACCGATCGCAACTACCGAGTCAGTGTCGTCTAGTGTGCTTGTGCTAATTCTTTGGTTAACACATTCGAGACGTGCTGCATCCGGATACGCGGCTGTAAGCCGCGTATTCGGATGCGGCACGTCTCGAATGAGTTAACCAGTAGAGCCAGCTGACGCGGACTTGCTTTCTGCAACCCAACACCAAAATACCCAGCTGTCCCAGGAACATGGATTTAAAGTGGCGTCAGCAAGAGGCATAGATCCTCATGTGCCCCCGCAACTGCGGGGACTCATGAGGATCTATGCCTCTTGCAGTTGGGTGACGTTCAAATTTTCTCGGCGCTCAACAGGTTAAATATACTTGCTCTGAACAATCCTGAAATGAAAAAAAAAGTAAACAATGTGTCACATTTCCTCTGAACTCTACGCTAACAAAAATATTCGCGCAGTACGCAAAGGTCATTCGGGCCGCGGTGGGCCTGTGCACGACTGTGCGCCGGCTCACTGCGGCTGACTTCGGCCCGATAGCTTTTTGTGTACTGGATAGGTACTGATGATAAGTATACACATGTTTAGGTAACAGACGGACTTCAAAGCCGACACCATTTTCTTGTTAAAACGCCGGTAAAGTAATGCATACATGATGTCCATTTTTTTAGAAAAACGTGATTTTTTTTAATTGAATAACAATGAAAAAATCGCTTTTATGAAAAATGATCATTCTTGCTTTTGTCATATTACGTCAGATTTGCCCTTTGCCCGCAGGGTGCGTCATGCAGCGTGCAAACAGTGACCACAACCTCCCCGTGGACAGTGGCCGCCCGGTGTGAGAACGTCAAGACCTATTCAGTCTTCTCTCAACAGATACCGCTGTCAATTGTACAGAAAACAAGGGGTGGGTTACAGCGTAATTAAATACAGTTTTTTGGGGCGGTATTTAGACATCATATTTTAAACGCTTGGGGAATCATTTCTGGCGATTTTCATAAATGTTGGTAAGCTGTGACAGAACCATTTCGAGATATGTGCAATATGTGAGTTAACTCATTCAGCCCCGACACACCACAGCAAGACATGGATCGAGCATGATAGTTCAAGGGTGGTGCCAGAATAGCTTGGCGCCTATAGGCGCCAAGCTATTCCGGCACCACCCTTGAACTATCATGCTCGATCTGTCTCTAGAATTATAATACAGTCCTTCAAAGGGCAACTTTAAAATGTGAGGATTTCGGTCCTGGGGCAGAATGTGTTAACGACATGATTAGATGTTTAAACTGTGCATCAAATATCCATAGGCGTGAACATACATTAATTCAAAATACATATATATGCACACACTTTAAGTATCTATAGATTCATAAGGGCATGAAGCCATTCCAATTCACAATGATCGATACAAGAAATGCAACATTTTAACCCCGTGCAGTCCTAGACTGCCATCTTAATACCTGAACAAACAAACAAAAAAGCGGTATATTAGTTCTACCGCACACAGTAGCACACAGTGGCAGTTGCCATGAGTTTGAATTCGACGAGAACGTATGTATCATCACGTAATTCGTGACTGTTTCTCAATGCTGGGTTTGATGAACTGGAACAGACTGACGTACTAGTTTGGCTGGATTTGACTCGTGCACAGACCAATAGAGTTACTGCACTTATGAAGTACAGTAACACACTGATTTTATGCTAACTCGTCAATAGGCGAAAACGGTGCTCATCCACACATCAATAGGAGAGATCGTCGCTGAGTCAGAGAGAGAGAGACAGACAGACAGACAGAGACAGACAGACAGACACAAATAATGATGATGATGATGATGATGATGATGATGATGATGATGATGATGATGATGATGATGCGTTTTATTTACAGGATAAAGGTTGGTTTTAGCGAAACTCCTCTCTACAAACTGTCCTGTTACCCAAAAAACATTAAAAACAGAGAGAGAGAGAGAGAGAGAGAGAGAGAGAGAGAGAGAGAGAGAGAGATAGAGAGAGAGACAGACAGAGGCAGACAGACAGACAGAGACAGAGAGTGAAATATGTTCTTATCGTTATTTGTCATGTGACAAAGTCTGCAGCAGAGACAGCGGTTGGCCAGCCTGTGACTATGACAACGACATCAACAAATGAAAGCACGCCGACTGGCGGAAAGTACGTCATTGGACGCTGTGACCTCAACACGTCCTGGCCGACCGCTGACGCTACTTACAGTTACAGCGTGGTTGTGTGCGCCAAGTTCCCGGAAGTGTACTGACGTCAGTAAGTTGGATTCTTTAGTCCCTTCACTGCCGTGAAAAACTGAACACACCCAACTGCAAGAGGCATAGATCCTCATGAGCCCCCGCAGTCGCGGGGGCTCATGAGGATCTATGCCTCTTGCTAAAATCACTTTGAATTCAGTTCTCTTGGACGACTGAAGCTCTCTGGCGTTGAAGCTGTTGTGATTTCAAAAACAAAATTACTCACTACATCGATTGCATAGACAGTGCTAGCCAACCTGCTCAAGTCGAGACAATGAATCTAAAATAAACACTCTCTTAATACATTAACCCCTTTCACTGCCGAAAAGAAGTGAACTCAATCCAACCGCCTTAGAATTAGATCAGTATTTTGTTTGACGGCGTGTAATCGAAACCCGCGAGCACACGTCAATCTCAGTTTGACTGGACGGTGCAAAAATGGCTGACCTTTCCAAATCTATGGCTGTTTGTCACCCTGCACACAAGCACGTGGTTTTAAGGATGCAGACAAGAGAGACTATTTTGTCAAAACACAAAAAATACGAATATGTATGTTCTTTAAACTGCAATATCAGGAGAGCTTACGTGGGGTGGGCATAGTGAAGGACTTGGACGCTAGGAAACATAACGAAGTCATTTCTAAAGCCTCATCGAGGGTTTGAAATTACAGTGCTATCACCTTAAATACGTTCAGTTACACGCTGGCGTTTTCGAACTGTGCGGATTGTCCTCAGATGACTTGGCACCAGCTCAAGAGACAGATCGACTAGATAGTTCAAGGGTAGTCCTAGCGTAGCTTGGCGCTTTGTAAAAGTACCTGCGTGGGAGTGGTCTCTTCTGGTACCATGCTTAGCGTTCGTAGTCATCCGTTTTATAGTTGTAGGTACAGGGCCTTTAACTCTTACGAGATACGAAATACCCACATTTTGGAGTCATCCTCTGAGGACTGCATTACAATTCAGGATATGGCTCGACCATGATAGTTTAAGGGTGGTGGCAGAATAGCTTGGCGCCTATTGGCGCCAAGCTATTCTGCCACCACCCTTGAACTATCATGGTCGAGTCATATCTTGCTGTGGTGTGTCGCGGGCAGAATGTCAACTCATTGGAGTCGTGGCGTATACAGATACGCGGCGAATATTCGCGTATCCGCATATGGCGCGTCTCCAATGAGTTAAACCCGTTTGCATAAAATGATACCCAACTTATGTCATACTATTACTTTAGGAAAGCGATCCCCCAGTGTCCAGGACTGTCCGCAGTACGTCGCCGAGGGTCAGGACTTGACCTGCACGTGCGGTGGTGATGCTGGCACGCCCCCTGGTGTCATGAAGTGGGTTCACTTGAATTCCACACTGCTGACGCTGACTAATGTTCAATCGTCTCACCATGGTGATGAGTACCGCTGTCAGGTCGTATGGAACGGAGGGCCTGTTGTACCTGATGCCGTCTACGCTATCAAAGGCATGTATGTAAAACAAGAAACACTTTTTGTTTTTTTATTTATCTGACTGCATCAGGGGTCGCGATTATTGCTTTTCTGCGTAAATCGAGCGCTTTGTTTACGCATTGCGTGAGGTGCCTACGTAGACGCACGCATCTTCTGGATTCTTTAAATATGTGTGTTAATTATTTGAGTTTGAACGCCGAGCAGGTCATCTCACTACCGTAAGGGTAAAACAGATGGCCAGCCAGAAAAAAAGGAAAGTTTTAAGACAACATAAAACTATATATTAAACATATTTCAGCCTAAAATGTGGCACAAGTCTTTAAGGGATATATCTACAGACTCTTCTCAATGTCAAAGCAATAAAATTCGCATGGTCTACAAATACTTAAATTCTGCTGCTAGTGGTGATAAGGCCACCTCTCCCCCTTTCTCTCCCTTCCCCCATTCCGCCCCCTTCCCCTCGTCTTGATTTTTGGAAGTAGGTGTCACGCTTTTTTTTTTTAATGTCAAACGCATTTATACCAACCCTGTGCGTACACGTACGCAGAACAGAAAACACGCGCGCGACCCCTGTTGCATCCCAGTGCGCAAAGCCCATCGGGCCGGTCGACCGCCGTTGGCCCGCGCACGGCGTTTACTTTAGGAGACAACTACTTTGTTCTGTTGTACGAAAGGCCTGCTCACAACACCTAAAAGATCTCTGCTCTTACTACTGTATCAAATTCTGATGATTTGGGCTGATCAGGAATACTGTAATACAGATACCCTTTATCATTAGGGTCAAGGTCACAATTGTACAATTGTTGTGGACTTAATCTTATAACCCAAGATGATACTCAATTAGACGCGTGACAAGTGGAATAGGTTAATTGATCCATGGTCCTGAAATTCTCTCTGTCTAATATTGAAACTTAAGTAATGTTGTTTGTTCTCACTACCATCAAGTCAGAGCAAGAGCTGATTAAACAACAAAGTTCACTCTTTTACAAGAATGGTCAATCATGTTATGAGTATTCACAAGGAATGTACGTGTTAGTTCAAAACACGGCGCCTGCAAGCGGACTGAGGTTTACTGGTCATAGGAGTAGTAATACTGAGACAAGAGACGTTTCTCACACCACAGGAAAGTAATACATAGTAAAATGTTAATTATGTTTGCTTCCAAACGCCCAAACAGGTGTTTTAATCGGGTATATGTGCACAGCCTGCGATACCATACACACTGAATTTCAAAGACCGTTCTAAAAAGGTAACTGATGTTTTGGTATTTGAAATGATTCAGTTTTAAACCCTTCATATAGCCATATGGCTACATGAAGTGATTAACTCTTTACGAGACGTGCCGCATCCGGATTCGCGGCGTAAAGCCGCGAATCCGGATGCGGCACGTCACGAAAGAGTTAAAACTGAATCATTTCAAATACCAAAACATCAGTTACCTTTCTAGAACGGTCTTTGAAATTCAGTGCGATTTTGAAAATCGTAAACTCAACGTCAAAGGCCTCAGCCATCGAAGGAACATGGATACCGATTTAGTGGCATAGATCCTCATGAGCCTCCGCAACTGCATGAACCTCCGCAACTGCGGGGACTTATAAGGATCTTGACCTCATGCATCTGGGTTGTCTTCAATTTTTCCCGGCAGTGAAGGGATCAACCTTCGACGATTTTTAAAAACTTCAGACACAAAATGCTTGATTCTCAAAATGCAACAGACAAACCTCGGACAACACAACTCGCTCTGAATGGACGAAGGAATGTCACCTTGGGCGAGAAAGAAACAGCGAAATTTGCATGCCGAGCGGACGGCAGACCCTCACCCTACATAGAGCTGGTTAACAGAGACACAGGTGATACGGTGGGTCAGTCGATACCTGAGGGAGATGTTGCATCGGGCGACGGAGATGCGTGGTTCCACTACACACTTTCTGCTGAGTGCCATCATACGGGGCAGTACAGATGTACAGCAAGGAACAGTGTGGGAGAGGGGCCAACTGACATCGCCACGCTCTATGTAAACTGTGAGTCCTGCCAAAATGAAAATCTCTGCTATACTTTGTCTCTTTGGCTGTCGGTAGCGGTTTTTGTCGCGATGATTCTTTCGTCGCGACTCGTCGAAAGAATCGTCGCGACAAAAAACAAGATGAGGATTTCATCCCAAAGTCTACCGTATTGTTTGGAGCTCAGGTGTGTTTATCTTTTAGAAACATTCAGGGTTGTTTATATTTTTAGGCTTATTATTTTGATCCATTTCCCTCCTCTCTAAGCCAACCTCTGATCAACACAAACGTCGGCGCACACAAATAAAGACGGACACACGGCGCTTCCCGCCATTAGTACGCTCTGTGGGCTCGTGTAGCGACAGAAATCCATCTCCTTCTACTCTAACCCACCCTCTGATCCACACACACTGGCACACAGAAATAAAGACGGGCACACGACGATTCCCGCCATTCGTAAGCTCCGTGGTCTGGTGTAACATAGCTATTCTGAAGAAGAATAATAGCACGAGCAGCGAAATGACGTCACTTCAAGCTTCACGTCATGGCATCATTAGTCCCACGACGCTGTGTTCATAGTGACGACTAGATGTTACACGTCACTTATCGCTGTACTAACATTTGACGTATCAGAGAATAAACTTTGTAATCTTCTTGCTGATTTTCACGCCTAGGGCTTATAGGTCACAATTTGACTTAATTCTTCCCAAGGGCCGGGACAAACAGCAGGCTTGTGCAAACACTGTTCATGAAATATCATGCGGGTATTAATGAGAAGATTGGGGGGGGGGGGGGTTCGTAAAAGAAAAATTAAAGTTATTTTAGCTGTTTTACAAATGACTCCTAGAAAGTGGTGCAGAACATTGATTTTTACATCTAGGGCACACAGGTCACAATTGCGCTAATCGTACCCGACAGCTGAGACGAACTGTAGGCTTATGTAAATACCGTATACGAAAAATCATGCAGTTATTAATGAGAAGATTGTTTTTTTCGTAAAAATTGTTTTAAGATTAACAATTCTTGAAATTAATCCCAAAAACGTGAAAATATATTTTTTT
This sequence comes from Semisulcospira habei, assembly GCA_036245525.1. Classification (NCBI taxonomy): domain Eukaryota; kingdom Metazoa; phylum Mollusca; class Gastropoda; family Semisulcospiridae; genus Semisulcospira; species Semisulcospira habei. The sequence continues at coordinate 83,285,609 of BTPG01000003.1, forward strand.
CCAAAATCTTTAATTGTCACTCAAAAAGTTCTAGAGGTACAATGCTGGTTAACGAACTCATTCAATATATCCTTTTTATCTAGCTATACGCAAAACAGCTAGTAAAATTAAGAAAAATTACGGACTCCAGTGCGGATCAACCGGTTTTTGGGAATCGACCATTTTATCGCCAATGAGCATCTTAATCAAAAACTCGAAAAAAAAAATACTCGAGATGATTCTTTTATGGTAAATATCGTAAAATTTCAAGCTTGTCCGTCCTCAAACGCGGGCTCTATTCGCTGTCACATTCTCACGAGCGCGCGCGCACACACACACACACACACACACACACACACACACACACACACACACACACACACACACACACACACACACACACACACACACACACACATACACGACGCTTGGCGCCAAAAGACGTTCTTTATCAAGGTTTGCGTATCTAGACGTGACGTCATTTTTATCGTGTTACTTCTCTGCCAGAATTTCTGCACGCACGCCAAAAACGTCAAGTGCATGCTCCGGAATGCGCTCCGACCCAGCCCCATTTCAAAGTCTACCGTATTTTCAATACGGTAGACAAAAAGAAATCGGGAAAAAAATGTATATTTCATACCGGCTGTAGTAATTACAAACTGCAAATTGAGCAGGGAAGAAACTTCGGTTTACCAAGAGAAGAACGGCCCGTATGTACAGACTGCAATATGAATAATGTGAATGGTGACGAATATCATTTCAATCTTTGAATCTTCAAAAAATTTCAACGCTTAGAGAAAGTTGTACACTTGTTAATTATCGCAGAACTAAGTTCGTATTAATGTATATAATCTGTTACTTCTAGGAGTAGAAAAACTGTCTTGAATCTTGCAAAGTTTGTTAAAAGTTGTGAAGTTGCATAAGCTACTCTATACGTTTGTACAGTTGACAGTTTTCCATTTTTGAACACATGTACTGATATATTGCATAACAAGCAAATTAATATTCATGAATTTGCTTAGGACACTTTTCTTTCCCAAACCCCTAGCAGGCTAAGAAGATTCAATCCGGACACTTGCATTTTTCACAACGAAATCGCGAAATATGCTTATACTGCCACAGTACCAAGCTAGTTATGTGCAATGGTGGTTATAAAATACTTTTTAGTGTGCACGTATGCTCGAAATTTCGTCTCCATACACACGTATGAGCGGAAAATAGCAACAAACAAGTGAAGAAAATCGCCACACTAGTGAATTTGAGATGTCCGCTTGCGATAACGACAACGACAAAATGAGGAAAGGACTAAATAAGCAAACTTGTTGTTATTTTCCATCATTACCTTGATCTAATTACAAACAGCCGAATTTACTCAGTATGAAAACGTACGATTATACAAAGCGGCGCTGTCTACATAGTCAGACAAAATCTCCACGCTGATTCGACAGTCTGATGCGCAGTCGTCTGCCAGCCACATGCAATCAGCCACAGACGGAAGGAATCAATGCAAAGTTTTGTTTTGGACCAGGTCCATAAATAATATTGAGCCCAATTTTGCTTGATATAGTGCTGATAACCGACAAATGTGATTACTTGAGCCGATTCAAAATCGGCTCAATATAAAAGTGAGTCACATTTTGCTTGATATAGTGCCAATAACGGGCAGATGTGATTACGAGAACCAAATCACAATGTCCGAGGCGTCAACCGAGGACATTTCGACTTCACAAGTCGAACAATCACATCTGTCGGTTATCGGCACTATATCATGCAAAATTTGACTAAATATAATTTACGTACCAAGTCCAAGGCAAAATTTTACCTCGAATCGTTCCGTTTGCGGCTGATTGCGGTGTTCAGACAATACGCTGGCAAACGATTGCGCATCGGACTGTCAAGCCAGTGCTTCATTTCGTCTATGTAGACATCCGTGCTTTCTATTATTGTGCGTGTTGTTGCGTACGTTCTACGTGTAATAACCGCCGTGAGATGGCCTTAGTCGCCTGATCGGCGTTAAACCCAAATAACTAACTAACTACTTGTAATAACATCAAGAGTAATGACGGAAAAATGCCAGCAGGTTTGTCTGTTTAATCACTTTCTAAGGTTATGCTAGAGAAATGCTAGAGAGCAAACATCTATTCAGTTTCACTATCTAGTGCAGCGAATCGCTTCGCATGTTTGCTGCTGTCTGTTGTCCGTTCGTTTAGGTGTGGGAAAGAAATTTCCAGAATACATACTAGTGGACATGAAGAGCTTGATGATGTAGTAGTATGAGAATAATTTACGTTTTCGTTGTGACAAATGCACTTAGCCAGATTGTATTCACTAAATATTAAATTTTCATGTTATACAGTATATCAGTACATGTATTAAAGACGGGAAACTTTTACTTTATATAATGTATATACTTATGTTATATATTCCATCATACCATCATACCTCATATCATTACATTCAGAAAACCTTTAGCTTGCTTTCAAACAGATTTTCTGTCAATCGGTACAGGTGGACCGCGAAGGAGCGGAACAGTTCAACATGAGACATGCTGATTTTGTTAACTCGCCAATACAAGTCAGCCTCAGCCTAGTGGCCTTTCCCGTCCCTGATAACTTTACCTTCTCTTACCTCGGTCCCTCAGCTAATGACAGAAGTGAGATAGCAGGGCCTGTGGCCAACAACACTCTACAGATGGCCTGTTGGCCGACGATCTTTCTGTACAACGTCACTTGCAGTGTGACCGTGGAGAACATCACGTCTGCTGAATCAGCCGGCCTCTACGGAGTCACTGTTTCCAACGCCTTTGGGCATATTGACTTGGAGTTCATGCTTACTGTTAACGGTATGTTTAACCCATTTAGTCCCGATGCACTACATCAGGAGATGGATCGACCATGATAATTTAAGAGTTGTTCAAGGTATGTACAATCCATTTAGCCCCGGCGATCTACAACAGGAGATGGATCGACCGCGATAATTCAAAGGTAGTGCCAGATTAGCTTAGCGTCAAGCTAACTTTCAGTACTTTTAATTATCATGGTCGATCCAACTCCTGCAACTGGTACATAGACGTTAAAAATAAATGAAATGCTGCCTGGGGGTTAAATAGGTTAACTCTTTCGAGGCCAGCCGCATCCGGATGCGCGGCAAAAGCCGCGCATCCGGATGCGACTGGCCGCGAATGAGTTAAAGGAACAACGAATAGAGCTGTTCAAGTGTACGATTTGAAATAAAAAAAGAGAAAAAGGACGAATGTTGTATGCTGAGATATTATTTTGTTGATTATTGCTGTCACAGGACGATGGCTTTGGCTCATATTTATAATTATATTCTTGAAATGGTTACAGCTACTTCGGCTGAATTTCTCTTTTGATGGATGGATGGATTGATGGATGGATGAATGGATGGATGGATGATGGATTGATTGATTGATTGATTGATTGATTGATTGATTGATTGATTGATTGATTGATTGATTGATTGATTGATTGATTGATTGATTGATTGATTGATTGATTGAAGACTGCATTCTTTCGGTTTGTAAAGCATCTGCACCAATTACGGTTTCATCCCCTGGAGCCGCCATAGGGGGAGGTATCGTCGCTGCTATCGTCGTCATTGTTGTGCTCGTCGTCATCATCGTGTTCATCAGGAGACGGAGCAAAGGTTTATAATCTTCAATGCATACATCTGACGATGTAGCTATCTCCTGGCATTCTGTCAACGTTGCTCAGCTCTTTCTATTGGTCTACTGCGACAGTCTAATTTTCAAGTGCTTTTGTTCCGAGTCGCGACCTCAGCATTCAGTCCGTCTCCACTTAGCTCATTCAGCCCCGACACACCACAGCCGCAAGATATGGCTCGACCATGATAGTTCAAGGGTGGTGCCAGAAAAGCTTGAACTATCAAGGTCGATCTGTCTCCTAAATCAGTTGTAATGCAGTCCTCAGAGGACAACTCCAAAAATGTGGATATTTCGTAGCTGGGACACAATGAGTTAACAGCGCATGATTGCCTGAGTGTTTTGTGTAGATATTTGAGTCAGCATACTTGCGCGCGTGCGGTTTAACCCTTATCATTCGGAATACACCAGTGTGTGAAATAAGTTTGACTAAAATAGTTCAAGGGTGGTGCCAGAATAGCTTGGCGCCTCTAGGTGCCAAGCTATTCTGGCAGCACCCTTGAACTAAAGCCATTGGTCTATATCCTTATCTGTAAGTACTATAATGTAGCTTGCGTATGGCAGTGTACAAATTTGGAGCTTTTAGCCTCAATATGATATGGGTTAATACTTGCTCTGTTGAATGACCAACAGACAGCGCACGCGAAGTGACTGACTCGCATGTCAAACCAGACACTGCATGTGTGCCCCAGAATATGCGTATTTCAGTCGTACATGACTCAGACTAGTATTTCGATTTTTTTCGATTCAGAACAACACGCAATGTTAAACTCACGACGCTTCTGTTTCAAAACACGCATTATACCTTTGCTAGGTACGAAAATAAAAACACCTTGTTATTACTGTTGCAATGTGCTGTGTCTAATCTAATCATTCTTTCTCAATGGATTTGACGTGTTTACTACCTGAGAAAATCAACATCCCTTGTTCCAATCTCCCAATTAGCCGCCCCCTCTAAGTTCCGCCATCTTCCCAGCCTGTGTCACTGATATTTCAGCTTGAGGTACATATACCAAGGGGATTTACTCAGCGCTGGGCATACACACAGTTAGATCCCCTGCCTCCTCCTGTCAGGCACCCAATCCCCAGCCGACAGAAAAATACTACACATGTAAAGACTGAACAAGACTATCATATACATCCCTTGTTCCATTTGATAGTTGAGGATTTGTTGTTGCTGTTATTGTTGTGCGTTTGTTTGTGGTTGTTGTTGTTGTTGTTTGTTTGCGTGCGTGTGTGTGTGTGTGCGTGCCGGTGTGTGTGCGTGTGCGTGTGCGTGTGTGTGTGTGTGTGTGTGTGTGTGTGTGTGTGTGTGTGTGTGTGTGTGTGTGTGTGTGTGTGTGTGTGTGCAACGACACACAGGGCACTATATTTTTAGAGCAAAGATTGTGTTGTACACCGTTGCATGAAACATTTTCAAGCGTGGTGTTTAAATTAGGACAACTCTTGTGTTTCAGACAGAAGAAACCAAGAAACTAGAGACACGTCTAAACGGTAGGAGTCTTCTGTGGTGAACAGCTGCGTGAACTTCCTACTAAATATAATTACACATTCTACCCCAGGACCTAAATCCCCAGATTCTGAAGTTGCCCTCTGAAGGACTGTATTACAATATTATTCTAGAGACAGATCGAGCGTGATAGTTCAAGGGTGGTGCCAGAATAGCTTGGCGCCTATGGGCGCCAAGCTATTCTGGCACCACCCTTGAACTATCATGCTTGATCCATGTCTTGTTGTGGTGTGTCGGGGCTGAATGAAATAAGCCGTAAGTGGTAGAAATAAACCAGAACATGTAATGTAGAGTTTGGTTGCAAACGTGATTAAGATGATGACAGTAAATCCTTTTTGGTGAACATTTAAACAACACCATTGAGAATCAAGAAATGTTCACTTACTTCCAAAAGTAAAACTATAATGTATTCAATTTTTGATTGCAGTGAGAGCGAGTTCCAGACAAGTACACCTGCAGGTAATCACTTCTTTTTATCAAGTTATACATTTTAACAACATGATACGAAACTATGATTTTCTTGATCACAAGAAATGAAATGATCTATGAAACATAATACCAAAAGAGTTCCTTAAATGAGAAGACTCAAACTTTGCAGAGTAATATGAAAAACCCTTATTTCTAGGATAAACGTATATAAGAAGAGAGAAAAAGAAACAACGTAACATTGTTATTTTTCCTCTCTTCTTAAATAAGGGTACTTCCCTACTACACTTCAAAGTTGTTTTTGCTTTTGAGCACAAGAAAAAGGTCTTCTGAAAAGAACATAGCAGACACAACATCACAATTTATGACGCACATACAAGGATTTTAAACAACACAAATACATTTAAGTAAAGATCCGCTGAATGTGACGCAGTAATTCCAGGAAAAGACAGAAGCACAGTCGCAAGAAATGCACTTCCAAATTTTGCAAGAATGTTCTCTCTCTCTCTCTCTCTCTCTCTCTCTCTCTCTCTCTCTCTCTCTCTCTCTCTCTCTCTCTCTCTCTCTCTCTCTCTCTCTCTCTCTCTCTCTCTCTCTCTCTCTCTCTCTCTCTCTCTCTCTCTCTCTCTGTGTGTGTGTGTGTGTGTGTGCCGTGTGTGTGTGTGTGTGTGTGTTTACAGTACTCACGGGCCCGTACGAGACTCTCACACTGGAGGACGTCGGTGTCCGTGCACCGTATGACGTCATCAAGCATGGCGATAGTGAGGATCAGTCGTTTGAAAAAACAGGTACAGCAGACATTGATTTTGGTCAGACATTCTTTTTGGTTTATTCTTGACAGCTGTGTAGGTTCTGAACCTAAGCTGTTTCCTTTGCATTGCTAGTGAGCCCTACGGGATGATCGTTGCGAAATCGACCAACTTTGACTCATTCGGCCCCGACACACCACAGGAGGACGCGGATCGAGCATGATAGTTCAAGGGTGGTGCCAGAGTAGCTTAGCGCCCATAGGCGCCAAGCTATTCTGGCACCACCCTTAAACTATCATGTTCGATCTGTCTCTAGAATTATTGTACAGTCCTTCAGAGGGCAATTTCAATATTTGGTGATTTCGGTCCTGGAGCAGAATGTGTTAAAACACGGGTAGTAACGATTTCCTATTACCCGTGGTAGATTTGGCAACCACCAGCCCGTGCCTGTGCGTAAACCGCTCGATACTACATTATTTTGTGATGCGTTCGTTTGGAATAAAACTCTCCGGCATATATATATATATATATATATATATATATATATATATATATATATATATATATATATATATATATATATATATATATATATATATATATATATATATATATACCCACTCCATAAAGTTTTCTCATCTTTGACACATGTAGTAATATATTGCATAACAAGTAAATTAATACTACTTGTATTTGCTTGAGATATTTTGCAGGCAAAGGCGATACAATCACGATGCTTGCATTTGTCAAAATGGAAGGCAAATTAAGCTCATACTGACATATTATCAAGCTCCGTATACCCACTATTAATGAAATAGTTCTTAGTTTGTCCGTACTCTCGAAATTTCTTTCCCATACACATGAACGGAGAACAGACAGCAGCAAAACATGCGACGCGAATAGATGCGGCACTAGTGAACTGACGAGATGTCCGCTAGCAGATTTCTCACAAAACGATAACCTGAGAAATGGACTAAATAGACAGACCTAATTACCTTTTCCGTGATCTTCTTCTTCTTCTCGAACGCCGTCACACTTGGAGTTTGGCTCTCAAAATGAAATCTGTGGTCTTCTGTAGTGCCTCCACAGGCCCGTACAGTTTCTCTTGTAGAGTGGCGGGCTTCGGCCATATCTCCTCCCTCAGCGGCTGGTGGTTCCCACAGTCCTGGAGGATGTGCTCTGTGGTCTGCTCTGCTTCTCCACAAGGGCACAGGGGAGATGGCACAAGGTGGAAGCGTCTGTGCAGGTGGAAATTGAGTCGGTTGTGCCCGGTCCTCAGACGAAAGATGGTCACCTGCTCTTGTCTGGACAGCTGATGGTAACTGTCTATGGGCCGTTGTGGTGGTCTGTACACAGACTTAATGATGGTCTTCATCTCTGTGAAGCTGACTCCATTTTCATCTTGTTCTTTCTCTGCGCCCGCTTTTGCCATTCTGTCAGCTTCTTCATTGCCGTAGATGCCACAGTGTGAAGGGATCCACTGCAGCACCAGTCTGGTGCACTTGATGTTTTGCAGTGCCTCTTGTAGACGTGGCAGTTTGCTTGCTGTTGCTGCCTCAATGACAGACATGGCATCAGTAAGGACCTTTTCCGTGATTATCTTTGATAGAACTACGATCAGAATTTGTTCAGTAACGCGTACGATTATAGAAAGCACTGATAATCAGACAAAACCGCCGCACTGAGTCGATAGTCCGGTACGCAGTCGTCTGAGAGTGTTTAGTTAGCACAAACCTAAAATAGCCGCAAACAATAAGGTCGAGACGATGGAACTGAAGTTTGTTTTGAACGTAACATTGGGTACGTAAATTACATTGAGCCTAATTTGTTTGATATAGAGCCGATAACCAACAGATGTGATTACTCGACCCGATTTCATATCTCCTCGTCTACATCCTATACCAAGCAAAATGTGGCTCAATATAATATAATTTCATATATATATATATATCGTCGTACCTGTACCTCAGCCACTGCGAAGGTTTTGGTCGTATTGCAAGGTATGAAACAGCACTGTGGAAGGTTGTGTGATCCGCGGGGACTGTAGTGTATGTTTCAAGATTCACGTCCTATGTGCTGCTTTGTCCCAGTGCGCAAAAGGCCATCGGGCCGACGTCGGCCGCCGTTGGCCCGCGCACGTCTGTGCGCGGGCCAACGGCGGCCGACGTCTGCTTTCTTGAGTATCCGTTTTAAGTTGCTTCTATGCAGCAAAGGTGTTAGGACTGTCGGCACGTTCAGGAGTCTTGCGCCATGATAAATGAGACGGAGACGTTGAAACAACATCCGCATGCAACACAGCGTGCCGTACAGCATCCCAAAATTAAGGAAAGCACCGACCAGACGCTGACTATTAGATTCTTGCTCGGCTGCCTCGATCGGAAAGAATGTTGTGCAGATCGAATAATTCTGATGCTAATTTATGCTGGAAAAAGTAGTTTTAATATGCCAGTTGTCCGACTGGAATACTCATATTTTGTGTCTGTGTTGATATTTGCGTCAGCCCCTTCGCGCGCGCAGTTTACTACTCACTCTATACACCCCCCTCGCGCATGTGCAGTTTACTCACTCTATACACCCTCCTCGCGCATGTGCAGTTTACTACTCACTCTATACACCCCGCTCGCGCATGTGCAGTTTACTACTCACTCTACACACCCACCTCGCGCATTCGCAGTTTACTACTCACCCTACAGAGTGAGTAGTAAACTGTGCGCGCGAGGGGACTGACTTTGCATATCAGCACGCATTGAGCTGGTCATGCGGCTTTGTTGGCAACGTTTGCCGTAATGCATTCTGCATAATGCAGATCCCTGCGTATACATGTAATCAGATGATAGACTTTGAGCTGGCGCATTTTGTTGTGGAAGATTTTCTGGATCTAAACTTTTACGCACCTTTTCTTACAGATCTTGAACAATGGGCAGCCATAAATGACTTAACGGAGGCCACTGTTGCCATTCTGAAAGACCAGGGATTTCAAACCATGAAAATGCTCCAACTTCTGACGCCTGAAGAAGTGAAGGAATCTTTCCAGAAACCGGGACGCCTTCCACTGGCCCAATGTCTGGCTTTCACGAATGCTTTGCGCACTCTCCCTGGTGGCATAAACACCCCTTTGGCATCTGAAAACAGAGGCATGTACACACAAAAAAACTTGTTTTTATTTCAAGGACGATGTAATTCATCTTTTCATGAAATGTGCCAATTATCTTATTTCACTGCACTTGTAAACTTTGCCGTAACACAGAAGGAAGCGCTTTGGTTCTTTCGCACATGTCATGTTGGATGTAGAACGAACTGAAAACTGACGTACCAGGCATAATATTAACCCTTTAGTTGTCGGTAGTGCTTTTGGTCAAAGCGATTCCTACATGCATGACCTCGACAAAAAGCACTAGACAGCCAATGTGTTAATCAGCTGGGTGACACTGATCAGAAAGACGATAGCAGTTATACAGTGTAGAAAACTGCACTGATCGGTGCTCGGCTATGGCCGTCCCGAATGAGTAATAATACTGTACTTTGATATATGTTCTACATGGCTTTTTGTTAAATATTTGATTTAATTTAATTTTACTTTACTTTTTTAAAAATTTCATTTGGTTTCGTTTCTTTTATTTATTTATTTTTTGGTTTCAGCTTCAGGTACGCCGTATGCCTCACTGGTCATGGAAGACGTGGGGCTGAAGTCAGTGTATGAAACAGTGGGGTAACCATGGAGGATGGAACCGATTCCAGTGGGATTCCAGTGGGAACACTCAACTACACTACATTAACAAGATAAAGGGCTGGGTCCCAATACCCAGAAGTCAGCCGCCGACTTCTGCCCGATAACCTTTTGCGGGCTGGGGTTGTATCACCCATCTAAGCAACAACGGGCACTTCATAGTATGTGGATAGGCCACACATGCAGCCCCATACACCTATCGACAGCCATTATATTTTTACTCCGTATCCAAGAACAGTGCAGGTGGGGGATGGGATTGGGGGGGGGGGGGGCACGATGCAGCAGTATCATCGAGTATATTGTGAAACTTGGCTATCATCAAATTTTATTTCCTGAAATAAAAAGCCATTGCAATATCAGTTTTTGTACTTTCAGACTAACCCATTGTGTCCCAGGTACAAAATACCCACATTTTGGGGTTGTCCTCTGAGGACTGCATTGCAATTCAACAGACAGATCGTCCATGATAGTCCAAGGGTGGTGCCAGAATAGCTTGGCGCCACCCTTAAGCCTTGAACTATCATGATCAATCGATGGTCAATCGATGGTCAATCGATGGTCAATCGATGGTCAATCGATGTCTTGCTGTGGTGTGTCGTGACTGAATGAGTTCATAAGCACGAATCCGATATCAGAGTTGTCCTCTGAAGACTGCATTACAATTCAACAGACAGATCGACCATGATAGTTCAAGGGTGGTGCCAGAATAGCTTGGCGCCTATAGGCGCCAAGCTATTCTGGCACCACCCTTGAACTATCATGATCAATCGATGGTCAATATATATCTTGCTGTGGTGTGTCGAGACTGAATGAGTTCAAGCATCAGCACAAATCCGATACGATTACGATCCGAACCCGATACGGCAATGCAAGTCTCATTCAAAAACGTCATGTTCGTTCGCATTTGGATGCGAATTCGGTTCCGCATCGGAGATATGAAAACGCACAATCTTGAAAAGGACTTCAAAGAAGGTTTCTGTTTCGGACCCCGCATCGTATTCGTATCGGATTCGTGTTTATGGAAGCGTAGCTTCAAGGCGCCGACCCATAAACAGGAATCCAACACGAACTCGATCCCAATCCGAAGCGGGTCCGACACAAAAAAAACCGTGCAAGTAATTTTCATGTTTGTGTGTTTCCATATGCCCGATGCGGTACACGAATTCGCATCCGGCTTCGAACAAAAATGACGCATTTTTTTAAAGGAAAATGGCATCATCGCATCGAGTTTTGATCGTATTCGTATCGGATTCGTGCTTTACTCTTGGTGTCACCCGTCGCTGAGCCTGATGATGTAATGTGCCCGCGGGATACTAGCATCGCTCTGTTACGTGTTCTGACTCACACGGATTGTGAAAAGATGGCTAGAAACGCCATAGTTAAAGCAAGTCAACATTGAGGACCCGATGTATCGGCGAATTTCAGTCGTCAAAGACCTCCCTGGAGCAGATAGTTGTAATAGGATAAATTACATAGTCACATTATATCTTTAAAAGATTCATGTTTGGCATCATGTACACAGACAAGGAACTGACGGGACAGGACACATAACAATTTGCGTTCAAATGCATATACACACAAAATAATGAACTGTGTGGTGTAAAATCTAATTATCTTATTATTAATTTAACGCATTGTAGCCTAAGGCCGAAATCTCTTAATTTTGCCGTTGTCCTCTGAAGACTGCGTTGCAGTGCAGGACACAGATCGACCATGATAGTTCAAGGGCGATGCTAGAATAGCTTGGCGCCCATAGGCGCCAAGCTATTCTGGCATCACCCTTGAACTATCATGGTCGGTCCATATCTTGCTGTGGTGTGTCTGGGGTAGAATGAGTTAACAATAGAGCATTGATAAAACAGACCTGCACCGATCTGTCGAAAGCGACAATTTCATGCCGTAAGGTCCAGTATCACAGACCACCACACCGTAACCCCTTCACTGCCGGGGCAAAGAGAACTCTACCCACTACAGGACACGTGCACCCATCTGTAAAAAAAGGCGAGAATTTCATTGTAATACAAAGAACATCTCTTGCAAAAGACAGTATTTTCATGTGCGAGATTTGCTATTTTATTACAAAGGAAATCTCGCAAAAGAAAGTGAGTGCGGGTTTTTTTTTTTTTTTTCAGCGAGATTTTCACTGTAATGCTATTCAGATTTGCCTTTTTCAGAAAAAATGACTTGCCGTCCTTCGCCTTCACATGGTGGACGTATTATTGGGAAACGTTTTATTTTAGGAATTTGTGACCTGTACGTTTACTGTAATGTTGAATATTAACCTATTCACAGCTAACATGCATACATGATGTCTGTCAGCCAGAAACTAACAGATATTCACATATGGATAACCCTACACCCGCCTGAGGCACATAGGTATAAATGAAGATAAGAGGAGGCATAGATCCGCATGAGCCCCCGCAACTGCGGGGCTCATGAGGAACTATGCTTCTTGACTTTGCGTCCCGCAGTGAAAAAAAATTAAGGCGAAACATACTCGAAGAAAAATGGGAGAAAGTTTAATAATACACCCTTTCCAGATTCCCATACAAAAACGCAAGTAACGCACCCGCCCCTGGAACACACACACACACACACACACACACACTCACACACACACACACACACACACACTCTCTCGCGCCCGCACATATATGCATAAAAGCCATCAAACAACCACCACACGTTTATTCAATTTCTATTTTTATTCAGGCCTACCAAGTAGTAAAAGTTCATCGAGGACAACTGCACCTAAAATCTGTTTACCTCGACCGGAACATGTCGCTTTATACAGCCAAATGCACTTGTCCTTGATTTTGGATTTTACTGACTAGCACACCTGCAGATAATAATGGGATTATTGAACAATCTACCAGGAAGGATATTGTGTCAGTGGTGTATATCGTACCTTGTGTAGTCGTGGTATGCACAGAACGCCGTTCGGTTTGGCAAGTTCGACGAAGTGAGATCAGCGTAACCTAAGGTAGGAAGGGTGCGATAAGAAGTGTGTGTGTGTGTGTGTGTGTGTGTGTGTGTGTGTGTGTGTGTGTGTGTGTGTGTGTGTGTGTGTGTGTGTGTGTGTGTAAGTGTGTGTAAGTGTGTGTGTGTGTATGTATGTGTGTGTGTGTGTGAATGTCTGTCCGTATTGTGTGAGTGTGGGTGTGCGTGTGTGTGTGTGCGCGTGTGTGTGTGTGCGTGCGTGCGTTCATGTGTGTGAGTGCATGGTGCGTGCGTGCGCGCGTGTGTGTACGCACTTTGTAAGTGGGAAAGGTGAGAGGTAGTTTTTAAAAAAATCATGTCAGGTTTTTCAGCCGGAATATAATTATAAATTCAGTACCGGCAATCTGCTCGTCTTTCTCTATCAGGGCCAAAGCCAAGTTCATAAGGTTTGAGCTGTGTACCATCTGGAAAAGATAAATCGACATTGACAGTAATTATGTAATGCCAGATTAGCCTGGCGCATTTGAAGGTGCCAAATTAAGGCAATCGGGTAAGTACAGCCCGTTTAAGCACTCGGGGGAGGGGGGGGGGAGGGCATACCCCCGCCCCCACTCAACCCGCTGTTTCATTTTTCTGAGGTTGGACTGTAAATCGCCACTCTCAATCCCATAACCCCCCCCCCCAATTCCCCTTCCCCAATGTTGTTTGATTTAGGCTTCAAAGGACCATGTCCGGCACACCCCCTCCCAACCCAACCCCACTCCCGGAAAATTATCTTCCAACGCTATACACCATGCACTCGTTGGAATTATCTTTCAGCTATGTCGAATACATGCCAATACACCATCATACTTACAGTTATCTCACTCGAGACGTGCCGTCTCCGGATACGCGGCTTTAAGCCGCGTACCCGGAGGCGGCACGTCTCGAATGCGTTAATATACAAACAGGTACGCACGCTAGTTAGGTCTTCATAAAGACTTTTATACAACAATGGACACTGTATACTTTGTACTTTGAAAACTGAGATACATACAAGAACCGATTGACTGATAGCTTTGTCGCCAGATCCGTGTTTCCCCAATAGACGTTATTTCTACATGAGAAGTAGGTCAGGCTGAGTTGACGGACATTTCGGTTAGTCGGTGCGTTCCGTCCCAAGAAGCATATCGATGGTGTTAGCGCTCAGCTTCGTAAGTGACATTTTGGCGCGAAATTACGTTTTGATGCGGTTGCCTCCTTTGCGTTTTTCTCCACTTTTCGGTTGAAACCTGAAACCCCTAGCTCAACAGGAAATGCTTATAACCGCCTTGTGATGTAAGCATGAGATCACATATTCTGAAACGAACGTGAACAGAGTTTTGTTCCTAATTTTTCTCTTAGTTTGTTAGTTCCAAGGTTTCACGCAAACACCATCGATATGTTGTCGTGAGCCCCTACAGCCGTCAAGAATCATGAATATTATGCCTCTTGCCAGCAAAAAGTGGCCAAATTTACTTCCGTGCCTGATATACTCGTCGGTCCGTAGTTAGAGCTCTGCTGCTCTAATTACCTGCAGCGCTGATGGACAACATTTTTTATTATATTTTTTTATTTTTTAGAATTGACCGTGTATTGCGCGGCAACTCCACAAGTTACACAGTTTTGCAGTCAACCCAGTAAAACCTGTCTCCTCAGTGCTCACTCCTCATTTCACTACCAGCTGACCAGGTGAACGCAGGATCAGTCGCTATCATACACAATACTGTCTACTTTTCTGAAACAAGGGGACCTGTTTTAATAACGATATACATGACCATGATTATCACAAGACCACTCAACGCACTGGACAGAGCCGAAACGATTCACAGACATAACCTGCTTGTGATTTTTGCAACAGGACCGCAACGCCGTATGCATGACTCCCAATCCGATCTCGTGACTCGTTCAGCAAACCAGTAATGTGAAGACGTAAGACAGTGGCCTGGTTAGTCGGTGGCATAACTCATCAGTTTCTCTATTTTGAAAACATTTCAACAATTCCAGTTGAAATATCAATAACCCTTACTTTTTTTTTAACAGTATATGTATTGCAGTGCTCAACAGGCACGCTGTTCAAACGACAGTATCAGACTTCAGTATACCCTGCAATACAAGGCGATCCGCTCATCTGGGCAACCTGCAGTGAAATGACGCATGATCATTGGCGTGTGTTTTTAACCCTTTGGGTGTCGGTAGCAGTTTTAGTCGCGATGATTCCTGCCGGAATCATCGCGACTAAAATCGCTACCGACACCCAAAGGGTTAAACAAATTCACCAAATTCACATCCTTTCAGTTAGCAACATGACATGAGAGGAAATGAAACTTAATTGTGTGTGTCAAGAAGCTTCTCCATGACGTGAAATATGATCCCTTGAAATTTGAATCAAGTCGGTCCAGCGGTTTCCCAGTTATTATCAGGAGAAATACGGCGGCCGTGACTTGAAGGTAGCGATGTGATTCTGGTACATGGCATTACCCATTGTATCATCACCATAATTTTGATCAAATTTATCCAGGGGTTTTAGACATATCGCCTGGACAAACATCTTTATAGACAGACAAATAGACATACTGCAAACAAACGGACAAAGAAAATCCAGCATACACAAATCCAAAGAGTGGGTGGGTGGGTGACATACATGTATTTGGGTTCAGTGGCTATTTGTTGTATCAGAAATTCAATGCACATACAGTTTAACATTCTTTCCAGTCGCGCTCACAGGTGACAGGATGGTTGCTGTCCTTATACTTCTAGCGGTTGTGTCTACGTGTAGAAACGTACGCGGTAAGCATTGTTATTATAAATTCAAACGGAAATTAAAATTTTGTTTAAAAAAAAGATTTATACTCTTAGTCCATGAGCTTATTTTTTGAACATCTGCGGATCAGGTAGACGAAATTCACAACTCAGTGTTCATCGCTTGCGTTGTATTCGACAGGATTAAATAATGGAATTAGTGTGATTATTGTCTTTACAACAGCGATCACCATATCCGGGTGTGGCACTGACAACACTGTGGAAGTGATGGAGGACAAAACAGACAATACAGTCACCTGTAGTGGGATTTCTGCCACGACAGTAATCTGGCGAGCTGCATTTCCCGTTGTTACAAGCGAATATATTGTCGCCTACTGTAGCGGCGGCAACAGCTGTGACTCACGTACCCACTCAGGTTACACGGCCACGCGACCGTCTGCTGACACCAGTGTGATGACCATCGACCCTTCACGGAATCCGGCCTGGGTTTTGAACGCCACGCTAGCTTGCGAGGCTGGAACACAGTCCTCAAGCTGTCGTCTGGACATCATCTGTAATGACATTGCACAGGAGCCTCTCTCTCTCTCTCTCTCTCTCTCTCTCTCTCTCTCTCTCTCTCTCTCTCTCTCTCTCTCAGTCTCTCTCAGTCTCTCTCACACACACACACACACACACGCACACACACACACACACACACACACACACACACACACACACTGCCGAGAAGCTGTAATCGCGATCTACCTGCAAGAGGCATAGATCCTCATGAGCCCCCGCGACTGCGGGGCTCATGAGGATCTAAGCCTCTTGCTGAGACCACCATTTTCTTTGGACTGTTGTGGCTTTTAGTCGTTCAGTGAACACAGATTTCAGATACAAAATGTATGTACACTGGCAGAAAAATGTTAAGGCTACGCTTCTATTAAACAGAACATAAGATGGGATTCAGGACGATGTGCATATCAGTCATAATCAGCCGAACACTCGAAATGTGTATTGTTACAGTAAGCAAAAAACCTCGGGCTGACGTCGGTAACAGTAGATAGTGCCGGCGCGTGTTCTCTTGATAATCAGACTGACATGCATATCGTCCTGAAATCCATCTGTAGTAATGAACGATTATTCCTTAATGCTGCCATGGTAGCTTCACAGCGTTAACCAGGGTATGTAGACAGGACCACGCCTGTGCACTTAGCGGAGTTAAGGACTACGTCCCGTACGACGCACTAGGCTGCAATTTATGCTTAGATCAGACAAAATGTAAGTCAATATTGTTCATGTTTAGCATCCCCTAGCTGCAAATAGATTGGCGCACCTGTAGCTAGTTGCAGAGGTAAAACATGTGGCCGCAAGCTGTCATAATTTGATTAAATCGGCGAGAATTAAGTGTGCAAAATTTGATCAATCGGGTGTCCGATTCGTCAGGCCAGATTCTGCTGCTTAGCTGCGTCTACACTACACTAAATACACGTGTCAACATTCTTGTATGTTTTACAAATGACAACAAGTGGTTAGGTTAGGGAATTTTAGTGTCCTTCGAACTAAAAAAGCGTATTTGATGTTGGGACTACGCTGTGCAAAAGACGATCTCGGTTGTTCAGAAATGGCCTACGTTGTGAAAGATTTGGGACTACACTGTTCACACACACAGAAACAGGAAACATATCTTGTTTGAAGTACTTGCAGTGCAACTAGTAGGTATGACATTTCCAAATGCCAAAACAAAAATTAACATCTGAAGTAAAGAAAATAATTTAGGCGAATAATGTGTATTATGTAAAATAATTTATATTTGCAAAACAACAAAGTCTGTAAAAACATAAAGATGTGACCAGCTGTTCTTTTTAAAGTCCCTTCTATTTATAAAAGGGACTTTTTAGAACGGGTAGCCGTTGGGCGTATTTAATAGCATGTCCATGATGTCAAAGGCGTGCAGGTCTAAACCTCTGACAACTGAAGTAACAAGGTAAAAATTACGTCATGTCTAGTTACGCTAACCTCGTTGCTGAACGTACATTTGGCGCGAAAGGCCGTGTGTGTGTGTGTGTGTGTGTGTGTGTGTGTGTGTGTGTGTGTGTGTGTGTGTGTGTGTGTGTGTGTGTGTGTGTGTGTGTGTGTGTGTGTGTGTGTGTGTGTGTGTGTGTGTGTGTAGACACGAGAATCTCAAATCATTGCTGTACGCACAAGCTTGAAACTTGGCAAAATACTTTATGATTTAAGTGGTGGCTAAGAGAGCCTCCGAGCATGTTGTAACTGGATGTCTCATTGAAAACATAAAAGACCGTTTATAGAAAGTCGGTTGACCCAGATTAGAGTCCGTAATTTTTGTCATATTTACTTGAAATTTTGGATATAGCTAGTTTGGAGAAAGACATTGGATGCATTTGTTAGCTAACTTTGTACCTCTTCAACTTTTTCAATAATAATTAATTCATTTTTGCAAGTTTTGGATCCACTATTATACTCCAATCAAACAGTCAGCCCTGAAAGAGGCAGTGTGCAACAAAAGTCAGTCCTGGAAGAGGCTGCGTGCCTTTCTGATGAGTGACGTGAAACATCAATTTCGTCATTGTGTACATGACGTCCCGAGACTAGCGAATTCCTGTCGCTACTCCAGCCCACAGAGCGTACTAATGGCGTTAAACGCCGTTTGTCCGTCCTCGTTTGTGTGTGCCGGCGTGTGTGTTGATCAGAATATGGTTTAGAGAGGAGGGAAATGGATCAAAAGGATAAGCTTAAAAATATGAACGACTGTGAATGTTCCTAAACGAAAAAAGCACGTGAGCTCCAAACAATAAGGTAGACTTTTGGATGAAATCCTCATCTTGATCAATAGGAGATGTTTCAACATCAGGGTCAGGTCAAAGACAAAAGGTAGAGACCCGTGATAGGGAGGACAGCTCTCATATAGAAGGGACTTTGTGGGTTATGGTTCATCCCATCTTGTTTAATGGTGAACATGATGTAAAACGATTCAAAGCCTCAAACTATGGTAGGAATAGATTTTATTTACGTCTGAATAAAAAGGTAAGATTTGTCCGTAACACGGCTGACAGTTCCGTAACACAACTGACAGTCTCATAACACAACTGACAGTCATCTTGTCAGTCGTGTTGCGATTTACATCTGGTTCAATACATCACAATAAAGATACAGAATATCTTGTTGTTTCACAGCTTGCAAGCTGTTCAGCTTAATATATTATCTTCTTTAGGTGAAGCTTGCAACGTGACTATTAGAAAACACAGAATGAGTATACCCACAGTTCTTCGTGTCTTTGGTAACACGACTAACATCAGCTGTTAGTCGTATTACCATAGTTACTTACGGCTAAAAAAAAACCAAGCAAAGTTTGTAAATCCAACCGTATTTCTTCTTCGTCTTCGTCTTATTTTTGGGGGAATATTCTGCCCGGATTAAAGTGGTCCACCATGCACTTCTTGGCTCATGTGCGATAGCAAAAGTAAGTCTATGAAATGGGCCAGTGGTCGTCTGTCCGTCGTAAACTTTAACGATGGTATTTCCATTCAAGACACAGACTTCAAACTTGGCTCAAGCCAGACCTTTCTAAACGTACCAATTTTAGTGATCTCTCTCAAAGGTCAGGGTCACAGGGGATCAGGAAACACGTCAAAACTAGCAATATTTTGACAAAAGACCTTTCTTCCCTCAAATACTATTCACAACTCGAAGCCCAAATTTAGTACAAAGACACCCGATGTTAAGACCTTCCTATGTATACTAATTTGGATGACCCATCGGAAAGGTCAGTATAAGAGATCAAGAAATAGGTATGTCAATATTTGGATTTATATAAACACGTTTCCAACAAATTTTGAATAAAGTGGCTTTCAAACTGACTTCCTGTCGTCTCAAATTTCGTGCAAATTTGAAAAACAGTCATATAGTTCAAAGGGGACCTAAATAGGAGTTAGTTACTGTATGGGTTAGTCAATGAACATCCATAAGTAAATAAATCATAACATAAGCCATTGCATGCAGCAGATATGACTTGGGTGTAATGTGTGTTGTGTTTGTTGGTCCCACAAATGTTCATGTTGATCAGCCTCATATAAAATAGTCAACATTCCAGCCGGGGTATTTTAGCAAAGCCAAACGCATTCTGTCATAACAGACACTTTTCCTTTGCCTCCTCTATCATACTTCTTTTTCTGGCATGTATCTTTCAATTACACCTTTTAATAAAATTTCAACTAGTTTATTGACAGTAATTTACTGTATATTAAAATCAGACAGCTACATAATGAATAAGTGTAAGAATTCAACGTAGGTTGCGGGGGGGGGGGGGGGGGTTGTGTACAGTTTTGTCCCACATTCTTCACATCGCAGGCCATCTCGGGCAAACCGCGACCATTCCTGCACGTCGTAGTCCCAACATCAGTCTCCCTTTTCAGCTTGAAATAGACCAAAATTCCCTAATTTAAACATAGAATACCACTTGTACAATCCGCAAGAATGTCGACGAGTGCATTTAGTGTAGTGTGGACCCTGTTTTGCAGCAGAATCTGTCCAAACGAATCGGACACGTTATCGATCAAATGTTGCACACCAAAAAGACATTTTATCAGATACAAGCATAAATTTCAGCCTAATAATAATAAATAATAATTACGGTATTTATCATAATGCGCTTATCTTATAATAATTATAACTCTAAGCGCGCACTCACAACTCACGCACGCATGCGCACGCTTTCGACAACGACTCAAGAACTGTTGAAAGAGGTGAGTTTTGAGGGCGGACTGGAAGGAGGAGAGAGAGTGCTTCTGTCGGAGAGAGAGTGGGAGAGTGTTCCAGGTGGATGGACCGTATACTGAGAAGGAGCGGGGGCCGAAAGTGCTGAGTTTGGTGCGGGGGATGTGGAGGCGGAGAGGGTCGGAGGCGAAGCGGAGGGAGCGGGGAGGAGTGTAGGGGTGATGTAAGTTTGAGAGATAGACAGGAGCGCAGTTGTTCAGAGATTTGTAGCAGAGAGATAGAATATTGTATTGGATGCGTTGGGGGATGGGAAGCCAGTGAAGGAGTTTGAGCAGGGGAGTGATGTGGTCGGATTTTTTCTTTCTGAAGACGAGGCGGGCAGCATTGTTCTGGACGCGCTGGAGAGTGAAAGTGGTGGAGTGAGGGAGGCCGGAAAGGAGAGAGTTGCAGTAGTCGATGCGAGATAGGATGAGAGAGACAGCAAGTTTGGTGGCAGCTTCGGTAGTGAGGTCTTTGGGGACGTAGTCCCGCAAGCCACAACGTAGTCCTGTCTCGTACCCTGTTAACGATCCAAAATAACCTACTTCTGTCATCTACTTTTGCCTGTGCTAAATATTTGGTTAAAATAAAAGACTTCTGATAAATCGTGAAATGAACAACGTTAACAAAAATCCGTCATATTTCTTCTGAACTACGCTAACAAAACTCGTCGTGTTGTTCCCAGTTCGAAATGGCCATGGGGCCGAAGTAGGCTGCAGTGGGCCCGCGCACAACCGTGGATTACACTAACACTACTGTGGATTACACCAACACGAATGTGGAGTACACCAACACGGTTGTGGATTACACCAACACGACTGTGGATTACACCAACACGGTTGTGGATTACACCAACACGGTTGTGGATTACACCAACACGACTGTGGATTACACTAACACGACTGTGCGCGGGCCCACTGCGGCCGACGTTGACGCCATAACCTTTTGCTTACTGGCTAGTACTGATGATACATAACTTTAAACTGTTTCACCTATCGTCAAAGAGACCAGGGCTGTACCATGGCCAGTATTTTCACTTGGACATTCCCTTTAACTCATTTACATCTTGAGGCTGGTTTTGTAACATTTGCCTATTGTCCTATGCAGGCTACATTACAGATTAGGAGACAGATCAACTGTTTTAGTTCAAGGGTGGTGCCAGATTAGCTATTCTGGCACCACCCTTGAACTATCAGTCAAATTCATTTCAATCATTGGTTCTATCAGAATGATAAGGGTTAATTAAAAGTTGCCTGTAAAAGCAACGGCCTCGAACTTTTCATACCCAGAGCACACCATTGTGGATGCAGCACACACTGTGGTGAACGAGTGTTCAAACACACAACTAAGTACGCTACACTTGGGTGCCTGCTGCGGCGTCTGTTTGCCGGTGTCAGCATTTCTGTTCCAACCGTACCAGATATTACCATGGCGAAGTTTCAATAAAGCCCCATGCAGAACATCGAGAAAAGTGCTATGGCCTCACACCTTATGAGGGGAAACCAGACTAACCGCCGAGGGAAAGACCGTGTTAGTCGATTTCTAGACGTAACATTTTAGCTCAGAATCGAACAAAGTCTGATCTGCAACTCTTTAGCTTTTTCTCTCATTTTAAGGACGCACATAAAGACCGACACCATGACTGTCCTGTTAATCCTTTTCATTCTGACACACCTACTGCTTGAAATAAATGTGACTATGATAGTTCAAGAGTGGTGCATGCCAGAATAGCTTGGCGCCTGAGGCGCCAAGCTATTCTGGCACCACCCTTGAACTAATACGGTTGATCTATCTCCTAATCTGTAATGTAGCCTTCATAAGACATTAAGCTTCTTTTTTTTAAAATCATCAGGATATAATGGGTTAAAACACGGTCCTGTACAGTAATGTATGGATGATTTGCCCTTTGTTACAGCGTCCCCGCAGGGTGCGTCATGCAGCGTGCAGACAGTGACCACAACCTCCCCGTGGACTGTGGCCGCCCGGTGTGAGAACATCAAGACATATTCCTCTCTTAACAGATACCGCTGTCAGTGGTACAGAAAACACGGGGTAAGGTATACGGTGTATGTAAGATGGGTAATTACATTTTTTATACAGGCATTCAGTTTAGATGTGCTGGTTGTGTAGCAAAAGGTGAAAAGCCTATATCAGTTGCGCTTTAAGCAAGGCTAATGTTAGATCTGCGCGGTCGCTTACCTATAAACGCACACCAGAGAAAAGTAAAACCAGTGAATGGGGCAAAGACCATGCAGGGCTTGCACATAAACAATGTTTCCATAAAGGCCCCGCCACACGTGCCGGTTGTGCCCCGATTTTGAAGCCGATTCCGATCCGATTGCGATCGGATGACGTCAATTATCCGATCCGGTCCCAATCGGCTGGGAATCGGGTGTCTAGAACCTGCTCTATTTTTCCGAACCGAATCGGCCCCGGTTGTAAGCTTCAACCAATCAGAGCGCGTCTCGCAAAGCACGTCACAGTTTGCAAATGGCGGAACACCGCCGTTGCTGATGTTTCGCACGCCTCTTCCCGAATATGATGCAAAACTGCTGATAATGCAAGCACATCATCATCACTGTCAAAACTAGCAGCCATTTTGCAGAACATGTACGACTTTGATCTTCAGTTCAAACCGGTCGGCTAAACAAGTCGGGAAATGTGTGGCAGTGCACACGTTTTTTTAGTCCGGCCCGATCACCTACCGATTCGAAACTGATCGGGAATCGGCCTCAAAACCGGGCATGTGTAGCGGGGCCTTAACGGCATTATATTACTGTTTGCTATCGTCCGTGAAACTCTACACCCAACGTTGAGACACAACCCTGATACGTTTGCTCTAGTCGAATTTAAACAGTGGTACCTACTAACGGCAACTGCCACTATTTTTCTATTTTGCACAAACCCGTCTAAAGCTGTTATATTTAAATTGGTAAATGATCGCTCTAACCGCTCTGATCGCTCATGCATTAACCTCTAACCTGCCGAGAAAACAGTGAACAGGTTTAATGCGCAGTCCTTGTCTAGCGTGCGCTGTTTGGGGCAGTATATCAAACAACACTTTCGCTTAGTAGTTTGAGAAATTCAGAGTTTTTCTGAAATGGACGTAAATGTTCGCTTTTAAAAATACGAAAATCTATAAAAGCCTCTCTCTGTCTTTTAACAAGTACTTCTTTGTTTTCAATAATAAATGCAAATACCCTAAGAATTGCTATACGTCTCAGAAAATCAAAAACAGAAATGTTCACAGGAAACAGCATATTCAAAATAAACGTGGAATAGCTCTAGAAAACAAACAAAAGTGGCTTTTTGTGATAGCTCAAGTAATACAAATTGCCAGCGGAAAGCAATCCCGTGGAACAGCCTTGTATTAACGTTGGGTCAAGCGCATTTGATACTAACCCATACACATTAGAAAACAGACTACCAATGTGGCCTGATGGTTTGCATCTGTCATATCCATTTTTGAAAGGTTGCCAGCTTTTTCACAACGGTAAATCGGTGAAAAACGTTTTACATTTTATACTCGTACTTCAATCTTAACGTTAACGTCACAGAGGTCAATGACATGTGTCTGTGTTTCAGTGTGGGATCTGTATCTGTTATATAAGCGTATCGTAATACGCTAGCTCCCCTGCAGATTGTTTGTTAACTCATTCCAGACGCACCGCCTCCGGATACGCGGCATAAGCCGCGTATCCGGAGGCGGCAAGTCTCGAATGAGTTAAGCTGATAGAGTACCTGCCTTCGGGAGGTTTTTTTTTAATCTGACAAAAAATGTTCGAAGTCATCAGACGCTCTCTGTCTCTCTTTGTCCATATCCCGCACCTGGTCTCGTCCAAGATTGTAACACATATACTCACGAGCAAAAGAAATGCGACATTTTTGGAATCTTCGGAAGCACTAAAGTGTCTTCGAAGATTCCAAAATGTCGCATTTCTTTTGCTCGTAAGTATATGTAGACTTGCAGCTTCAAATAAATTATAACTATACATAATGTAGTTATGCTGGTGAAGGCCCGAACCTCGCGCAAGAAAATGACGTTATTTCAGTGCGAACATCTGCACATCCTACACATCAAAAATCTGCCCGAAAGGTATTTTGAGGATTTTGTTAATCTCGTGTAATGGGCGTGTATCGGACTACAGAACTAGTTTATCTGCATTTGAATCGTGCACATACCAGTGGAGTTATTGCACGTATGCTAACATCTCCCGTGCTAGCTCTCGAAATCGGCGCTCGGCCATGCACACATCAATAGGCGACATGGGCGCTGAGAGAAAGAGAGAGAGAGAGAGAGAGAGAGAGAGAGAGAGAGAGAGAGAGAGAGAGAGAGAGAGAGAGAGAGAGAGAGAGAGAGAGAGAGAGAGAGAGAGAGAGAACAATGAACAATGAACAATGAACCTTTATTTTATAACGGTAAAAGTATTTGGTAACAGGACCAATTTTCAAACTTGCCGTTACTACCATTAAGCTAAAAACTACCATTGAACACTATCACAAACAAAACAACAGTTTCACACGAAAGTAAATAAAAGCTCACAGGCACAAACACTCCCTATATCACACACACACACATTTTACACCACACACATAATGACTCGCACATACTGCAACACACGCAAACACATAGAGAGAGAGAGGGGGGGGGGGGAGAGAGAGAGAGAGAGAGAGAGAGAGAGAGAGAGAGAGAGAGAGAGAGAGAGAGAGAGAGAGAGAGAGTACTTTACTATCTTTATCTTTCATGTGCCTCCAAGTCAGCAGCAGAGACAGCGGTTGGCCCGCCTGTGACTATGACAACGACACCTACAAATGAAAGCACGCCGACTGGCAGAAAGTACGTCATTGGACGTTGTGACATCAGCTCGTCCTGGCCGACCGCTGACACTACGGACAGTTACAGCGTGGTTGTCACACCGGGGAATGCGCGCCACGTTGCAGGAAGTGGAGACATTAGTAAGTCTGGTTTTAACCCCATCACTGCGGAGAAAAATTGAACACCACCCAACTGCAAGAAGCATAGACCTTGCGTGGGCTCATGAGGATCTATGCCTCTTCCTGGAACCACTTTGTATTTAAGTTTCTTGGGCAGTTGGAGCTCTTGGCTGTTAAAACTACTATGATTTCCAAAGCACAATTTAGCTTTGAAGGAGTTAATACTTTTACTCAGCACGTTGGTGCATAGACAGTGCTGGCCAACCACAAGACACGAGACAAAGGATTAATAAATGTAAAATAATACTCTTAAAAAAAAAAAACTATTAACCCGCTGTCGAGAAGAAGTGAACTAAATCCAACTGTAAGAGACTTAGATTTTCATGGGGCTCGTCAAGGGTGACGGGGGCTACTGCGGGGGCTCGTCAAGGGTGGTGCCAGAATAGCTTGGCGCCTCAGGCGCCAAGCTATTCTGGCACCACCCTTGACGAGCCCCCGCTACTTCTGGGGCTCATGAAAATCTAAGTATCTTACAGTTGCATTGACGATCTATGCCTCTTGCTCACACGCCCTGTATACGTGTTCCATGTATGGAGTGTGCTCTTTGGCTTTGCATGTCTAAGATTTCATACACACAGTCTGCGTCCACTGGCAGTCTACGAGTTAAGCCACATGCTCGGATTTTCGATTTTTAAAATTGTCTCCTGAAGACTAGATACCAGCTCAAGAGGTAGATCGACATGATAGTTCAAGGGTAGTGGGAATAGCTTGGCGATTGAAGTAATTGTGCCAAAAGCACTTGCTTGCGAGTGGACTCACTTGAGTCTTATTGAACCATCCCTGGTAGCGTTTCGTATGTACCATCCCTCTAGCGTTTCGTAACCATCTGTTGAAACAGTTGTAGGTCAGTTGTCCGCCTTCAAACCGTTAGTCATAAAATCATTGATTTTTGACTTGTACTTATATTTTAGGAAATCCGTCCACGTTTTGTATGAATAATCACTGTAGCGTTTTGTATGAACCATCCCTGTAGCGTTTCGTATGTACCATCCCTCTATCGTTTTGTAACCATCTGTTGAAACAGTTGTAGGTTGTCCGCCTTCAAACCGTTAGTCATAAAATGATGCCTAACTTGTGCTTATATCTCAGGAAAGCCGGCCCCCAGTGTCCAGGACTGTCCCCAGTACGCCGTTGAGGGTCGGGACTTTAACTGCACGTGCGGTGGTGATGCTGGCACGCCCCCTGGTGTCATGAAATGGGCACACGTGAATTCTGCACTGCTGACGCTGAATAATGTACAAACGTCTCAAGATGGAGACCAATACCGCTGTCAGGGCGTATGGAACGGAGGGACTGTTGTACCTGAGGCCGTCTATATTATCAAGGTGGCATGTATGTAAAATATTAAAAATGTGTTTGGCTGACTGCATCAGGGATCGCGATTACTGCACTTTTCTCGTACATCGTGCATTTTTGGGCCGGAAACTTTTTGTCAAGTGTGCACGCACTCATCTTGGAGAAGCCCCACAGTTATTTTAAAATGTTCAATATCCTTTTGTGGACAATAAAATTCTTGAATCTTGGTGATAGGATCAGTGGTGATACGATCAGTGGTGATAAGATCCCCGATCCGAACTACCTTTCCCGCTTTTTTATTTTGTCAGGCGGCCTGGCATAATTTTGTGTCACGCATTAACTTTACCGACCCTGCGCGCACACGCACGAAAACACCAGCGCGACCCCGGTTGCAAGCCAGTCCACAAGATAACTTATTTACACTTAAGTGCCGTGTAAAACTGCTGGGCGTTAAATCCTTATTCGAATATACATACAAACGTGTACACGAATTACTCTTGGTGGTGGAAAGTGGCAATTGAAGGTAGAAAGTGCAAGCTAAATTACTGAGCTGGACGTGTGCGGCCGGGAACAAGTGCAGGCCTCATACATTAAGTTTCATTGAAAAGATGCATGACGCATGTGGGTAGAGACCCAACAGCCGAGTCGGACTTTTGATCCTGTGTCCGCAAACCGGCGACGACGCACGTCAGTGGTACACGCAGCGGAAACTTCCCGCAACTGGTACACACGGAGTGTACAGAAAAGACTCTCTCTCTCTCTCTCTCTCTCTCTCTCTCTCTCTCTCTCTCTCTCTCTCTCTCTCTCTCTCTCTCTCTCTCTCTCTCTCTCTCTCTCTCTCTCTCTCTCTCTCTCTCTCTCTCTCTCTCTCTCTCTCAGTCTCTCTCTATTGAAACAGCACAGTCAGATAAACGCTGGCAATACTTTCTCAGTTCCCCTAATGACCGTCCTTGATGTAGGAAAATCTATAACCAACATGAAAAGTAAAACATCTTGTGGTGTTGACGGTATTAGCAGTAAAATCCTGAAAATTGCGCTCCCTTATATTGTTGAATCATTAACCTTTATATATAATCTTTCGATTCAAAAGAGCATGTTTCCCGATGAATTGAAAATAGCAAAAGTTACTCCTCTACCAAAAAGCAAAGATCTGAGCGACCCAAGTGAGTACAGACCTATTTCAATCTGATCAGCAGTGTCCAAACCACTTGAAAAGCATATACATAATCATTTACTTCAATTCTTGGAGGTAAACCGCCTTATTAGTACAGCACAATCAGCTTTTTGGCCTAAATATTCGTGTCAGACAGCCTTAACTCTCATAACCCACAAATGGCTTACTGCCATAAATGAGTCCAAACTTTCAAGTGTAGTATTTCTAGATCTTACAAAAGCCTCCGATCTCATTAACCACTCAATCTTACTAAAGAAGTTACCTTTATATCACATTGACTCAAATGCAGTCGCTTTTCTCTCGTGCTATCTCTTAGACAAAACGCAGAAAGTATTCTTAAATGGTAAATACTCAGCGGAAGGACTGGTGACCCATGGTGTTCCTCAGGGATCCACCCTAGGACCGTTATTATTCAACATCTTTATAAATGACCTTCCACTGTCAATATCACACCCCGACACAAACTGTGAACTATTTGCTGATGATACATCATTACATGTATCTGATAAAAATGTTTCAACTGTGAGCGCTGTCCTCCAACATAGTTTAGATGAAGTGTCAACTTGGTGTGAAGAAAATCATATGATTATTAGTATTCCTAAAACGAAAAGTATGTTGGTGACGACACGCCAAAAGCATCAACGTGGTTTGCAACCCCTTGAGCTGTCCCTTCACTCTCAGCCCATAGAGCAAGTGTCAAAACATCGTTTGTTAGGAGTGACAGTCGACGAACAGCTCAGCTGGGAGCCTCACATAGAAACTGCCTGTAAAACTATTTCGAAGAATCTCTTTTTATTATCCAAATTAAGTCGTATAGTTGACATTGATGCTCGAAAACTATTCTTTAACGCACACACCAAGACACATTGTAATTATGCTTCCAATATCTGGGACGGCTGTGGAGACATTCATTTGAAAAAAATGAATTCCCTTTACCGGCGAGGTATTAAGCTTATTCTTCCTGGTTCGTCCCCTACTGATGAAAGACTGAAGGCCCTTAATATCCTACCACTCAGTAAACAATTGGAACTTAATAGATGTTTACTTGTGCAAAAAAAATTCTAAACGATGCCGCCCCTCCCTATCTCTGTGAGCTGTTTCCCCACACGAACAGAGAGAACACGAGGAACAGCTTACTCCATCTCCCAAAACCGAGAATCGACATCTTCAAATCTAGCATATCATTTTCCGGTGCTAAGTCATGGAATAACTTGCCCTCTCATTTAAAGTCTATTTCAAAGTTATCTATCTTCAGAGCTCGCGTCCATAAATATCTGCTGTCGATGTGAATGTTCTATCTTTCTGCTTAGTATGTTGCTCCAGCACAGCAGATTGCTGCAGATTATGTAATAGTTTGACTGTCTGCATTAACATGTCAGGTTCATACAAGTATATATATTGTTTTAGTTCCTTTTGTATTTTACTATTTTTTTTTTTCTCTTATATATGGTGGGGGGGGGGGGGGGAATGGGTCTTTTTACTTATATATGTTTTATCTTTTGCTGTATCGTCTGATGTATTTTTATATGTGTAGAGTAGCAGGACAGTTTGGAAGATAGGCATTGCTATGCCTAAAACTTTTTATCCTGAATAAAAACGTTTCATCATCATCATCATCATATCTCTCTCTCTCTCTCTCTCTCTCTCTCTCTCTCTCTCTCTCTCTCTCTCTCTCTCTCTCTCTCTCTCTCTCTCTCTCTCTCTCTCTCTCTCTCTCTGTGCGTGCGTGCGTGCGTGCGTGCGGGATGTTTTCCAGTAGAATACGTTGGTTGTGTGCCTCAGCAGGACATTGTGCTTCTCACAGATCCACCCTCCCCACCCGTGATCACTCACACCAGCAGTGACTACCCTCCCATCGCCGGAGTGACACCAAACACTGTCCTCACTTGTGTCAGCACTACCCCTGGGCGGCCTGCATCCACGTACACCTGGCCTAACAATGGCGGAGGTCTGCTTATTAGCAGTCAAGGTCAGGGCATTCTGACCTTTGGTACTTTGAGGAGAGAGGATGACGGGAAGACTGTGACATGCAGAGCTAGCAACCTGTACACCGCCAATAGAAACCCTGTAGCAGATGGAACATACACTCTGCAGGTGTACTGTAAGTATCTGTATAATGTTTTGCTTTGCTTTGTGTTGCGTGGTACGCGTTGCAAACCATTCAGCCCCCGACGCACTACAGCAGGAGATGGATCGACGATGATGATTTAAGGGTAATGTAAAATTTGGCATGACGCCATCAGGCCGCGCCGCCAAGCTAATCTGACACAACCATGAATTATCATGGTCGATCCGTTTCCTGCAACTCGTATATTGGCGTTAGTGACATCGTTAATATTTGGGAACTTCGGCTTTGGGGTTAAATGGTTAACCTTCTTTGTGCTGTGTGGCACTTGTAGCGTAGCTTTGCCTTAGCCCTGCTTTATACTGATTCTAATAGGCCGGTTGCGAGTTCCCGAGCAGCGCGAGAACGCACGCTAGATTACGCGACTCAACCAAGACTAGACTTGGTGAGCCACGAAATGTGAGCAACTCGGCTAGATGTTACGCTTAGTCAATACTGTTTTGCTGTGTATCACAAGAAGTATGCGGCAAAAATTAAGCTCAGGTATGACAAAGGACTGAGGACGATTGATGCCTTGTCATACAGTTGTTACAAAACAACCTTTTTTTTATTTTGTGGAAATAATGCTGATTAAAATGATCTCTCAACGTAAATTAAAATTTCACATGGGGATAAAGCCAGTCACGGTGCCTCCGAAAAATGGTTTGCTATGTCGTTTCAAAAGCTAGTATAATTATTCAACATTGTCATACCAAGAGTAGACTCGTCTTATTTATGTCAGTAAACCCTGCTAATATTGGGCGCATTCCACGGAAATAATTTGTTTATGTAAAGTTTTCCTGCTCGCACTGCCGATCGTCCGTCAAAGGCTCTGTGCTTGTCCACAGCCCACTGTGCTTTCTCGTCTCATGCACTAAAGATCTCGCTAGCTTGGGGGAAATCGCAACCTCGGTATTGTTGCCTTGTGCTGTGCTGTGTTGCTACGCTTGGATATAACTTGCACACATCAAACCTGACTACGTATTTCCCGGTTTTTCAGATACGCCTGATATAACTTTGTCGCCTGTCGAGGGAACCAACAAATGTCACTTGACCAATCAAGGTAGATCCTGTGAAGTCGTGGAAGGTCAGCGGGTTCACGTCCGGTGTACCGCTGTCAGTAATCCTAGACCTATGGTGTTCAGCTGGCATGAAGATGGCGGCGCTGTTGCTGCATATTCTGACATCCTCGATATCGCCTCCACGAACCGTACAGTACACAGCGGAAACTATTCATGCACTGTCACAACTGGAGGTCTTGGAAATGGTCGTCCACCTCTGTCATCATCAAAACAAATTACTGTGCTAGTTAAAAGTAAGCCTTTATGTACCATTACGCATAAATCTGAAGACACATTTCAGCACCATTTGTTTTTGTTATGCCTTGTCCACACACCTAATAAACTCTAACAGCAGTTTGGACACGCAGCAAAAGCACACGCGTTATCGCATTTCTTTGTTCTGCGCAGCCGTTATCACCTCAATCTATTTTTAGCTGTTTCTCTTACTGAAAGCGTTGTATTCAGTAGACGGAATGGAGTCATTGTCAGCTTACTTGATATAAAGACGACTTCTGCTGAACTGGATTCTCCTGTGTCTAAATGAACCATAACTAGACCTGTGTGCATCGTTTTGTAAGCATCTGTTACAGAAGTGTATATTTGAACAGTTACGGCGGTAGGGGGCCTTCAAAGTATACACACGCACAGATACGCACGAACGCACTGATGGGCGCGCGCGCGCATACACACACACACACACATACACACACACATACACACACACACACACACACACTCACTGACACATACACACACACCGTGATAGACATACATACAACGATCCCGTGTTTTGTTTTGTGTAATAAAAATATAGAAAGTGAAAACAGTGTTGCAAACAATCTTGTATACCCATCTTCAATATTTTCTTTTTTGGCAAGTGTCTACATTACCTTTTTATATACTGATTTCGTTCTAAACTTTTAACTGCCGTTTTCGTATTTGAATTGATTCAATGTTAACCCCTTAATCGTCAGTAGACACAGACTGTGTTTGAAAATCATTGTAAATTTAACATGAAAGCCGTCATAGTCGTCAGGTGACACCTCCAACATTTTGTAAATGCGTCGTTGAGGTTAAATGGGTTAACTCTTTCGAGACGTGCCGCATCCGGATTCGCGGCGTAAAGCCGCGAATCCTGATGCGGCACGTCTCGAAAGAGTTAAAGGAATAATGAATAGAGTTCGTGAAGTGTACGTATTGGAATAAATGAGAGGAAGATACGAGAGGCTGAATGTTGTGCGCTAAAATATTATTTTGGTTACTACGGCCGTCACAGTGAGATGACTTGTGCACATGTCAGTAAATATGGTCGTCAAATGGTTACAACCACTTCGGCTGAATTTCATTTTTCTGCACGATGGATGGATGGATGAATGGATGGATGGATTACATGTTCCATTATTTCTGTTTGAATAGCATCTGCGCCAATGACACAAACGACGGTTTCATCCCCTGGAGCCGCCATAGGGGGAAGTATCGCCGCTGCTATCGTCGTCGTTATCGTTCTTGTCGTCATCGTCATGTTCCTCAGGAGACCGGCGGAGTAGAGGTCTCGATATAGCTATCTCCGCGCATTCCCACAACGTTGTTCAGCTTTCTCTATTCCTCTACTCCGACAGTCTAATTTTCAAGTGATTTTGTTCGAGACCTCAGTATTCAGTCCGTCTTCACTTAACGGCGCATGGCCATCTGAGTGCATGTTAATATGCGAGTCAGCCCCCTTGCGTGCGCGCAGTGTACTACTCACTCTGGAGGAGGCTGACACGCATGTCAACACGCACACTGTGCTCCAAACTGTGAATATTACGGTGGTACATCATGATTAACACCACACTAAATTAAACGCATTACACGTGTGTTTCAAAACACGCATTTTACCTGAGCAAAGTACGAAAACAAAATCCCCTTGTACTTGCTTTTGCAATGTGCTTTGACTAATCTAATCATGGCTGCACGGTTGATTCAAAGCGTTCAATACCCGAAAAATCAACGCCCATTGCTCCTACCTACCAACAACGCACCCCCCCCCCCCCCCCACCCTTAAGCCATTTGTGTAGTCCTTGTATTTGAGTTGTTTGTTTCTTTGTTTGTTCAACGACACACAGGGAGCTTTTGGTTTTAATACAAAGAATGTTTCCTGCCATTGCAAAAAAAAATTCAAGAGCGGTTTTTTAAATGTATACTGACGAGCAAACGAAATGCGACATCATTGGAATCATCGGAAACATTCAAGTGTTTCCGATGCCGATTACAATGATGTCGCATTTTGTTTGTTCGTCAGTACGTGACAAACTTTGTGTTACAGGCAGTTCGGATCAAGAAACAAGAGGCACATCTGAACGGTAAGAGTCCGGTCTTGAACTGATAACTGCATTTCGTACCTAAAATTAATGAGCGATTACTGCCGACGAAATAAACTAGAACATTTTACGTAGGGTTTAGTTGTAAACATGATTAGGATGATGACAATATATGTTGTGAACAGATAAACAACACCAGTAAATATCTTACTTACTTCCAAACGTAAAACTATGTATTCAATTTTTGTTTGCAGTGAGAGCGAGCTACAGACAAGTACACCTGCAGGTAATCACTTAACATCTTTTTAAAAACAATTAACAACGAAGTACGACATTTTCCTGAGCGAAAGTAAAAAGTCGTCTCGCGAAGACAACCTCAGACACAGCATCACAATTTCTGTTGTGCAAACACAACACCAATACATTTAAATAAAGACCCACTGAATGTTACAATGTTTACGTGCTTCTAGGAAAAGAGAAAGAACAATAGCCTCAGAAAGTGTACCTCGATAGCATGCAAGAAACACTTTAAAATGTTCGCTGAAAGTGTGTGTGTGTGTGTGTGTGTGTGTGTGTGTGTGTGTGTGTGTGTGTGTGTGTGTGTGTGTGTGTGTGTGTGTGTGTGTGTGTGTGTGTGTGTGTGTGTGTGTGTGTGTAGCACTCACGGGCCCGTACGAGACACTTACACTGGAGGATGTCGGTGTCAGTGCACCGTATGACGTAATCACCTATCCTGGAAAAACAGGTAACGCAGACATTGTTTTTGTCTACCGTATTGAAAATACCGACCGTAGACTTTGATACTGGGTTGAACGGAGCCCGTCTCGTCTAGAATGCAAATGACATAACAGGCGGGCAGGCCTTATAGTCTGGCAAAGAAGTAACAAGATAAAAATGACGTCACGTCTAGCTACTCTAACTTTGCTGTTGAACGTCGTTTGTGCGCGTATGTGCCGCGTGTGTGTGTAAACACGAATGGCAACCACGTTCCTTTTGCGATAAATAAGTAACGACTGATCTCTATACTTGTTTGTTTGTCTATTTTGAAGAAGGGTATATACTCGAAATATTAATAAATCGTGTTGTAACTGTCTTTTCTAAGCGTGTTCTTTTTTCCTTTGGGTTCTTCTCTGCATTTTACACGCTTGGCAGTCACCATTTTGGTCTGGATTGTGTACACACCGTCGTCAGTGGGACTAGCGATGCCATGACGTGAAGCTTATAGTGACGTCATTTGCTGCTCGTGCTATTCTTCTTCTTCAGAATTACTGTCGCTACTGATAGCGGGAAGCGCCGTGTGTCCGTCTTTATTTGTGTGAGCCGGTGCGTGTTGATCAGAGATTGGGTTAGAGAGGAGGTAAATGAATGAGATTGATCAGCTTAAAAATTTGAACAACTCTGAATGTTCCTCAAAGAAAAATGCACGTGAGCTCTAAACAATACGGTAGACTTTGGGATGAAATCATCATCTTGTATTGGTTTCTTCTTGACCGCTGCATAGGTTCCAAATCCCAAGTTTTTCTTGTTGTTTTGTTTTTGTTTTTGTTTTGTTTTTTGTTGTTTTGTTTCGTTTGTTTTTTGCCAGTGAGCCCACAGGTATGGGAAGATCTTTGCGAAATCGACCACCTCTATAGCACGGTTAGCAGGAAATGTCTACTACCCGTGCTTTACAGGTGGTCGATTTCGCAATGATCACCCCACACCTGTGCGTGAACCGATCGATACTACATTTGCGATGTGTTCGTTTTGAAATTCATAAAACACAAATTTAACATATTGCTTTGATTATGCTGCAGTAAAGATTAAAAGAAGTTCCGATATATGTGTATGTACCCACTCCATTATGTTCAAACTGCCACACTAATGAAATACTTCTTAGTGTGTACATACTCTCCACAATCACACAATTTTATACACACACACACACACACACACACACACAGACACACACACACACACACACACACACACACACACACACACACACAAGTAGAACAGACAGCAGCAAAGGATGGGAATTTAATTGCTGCATTTTGAGAAATGAGATGCCTTTTCCGTCATTATCATTGATAGAATGACGATCGGTAACACGTACAATAAGAGAAAGCATTATTAATCATACGAAATCGCCACACCGAGTCGACAGTCCGCTACGCATTCGTCTCCAGTGATTAGTCTCAGTAAGCGCCAAACTAAAACAGCCGCAAACGGTCGAGGCAATGGTAAATCATATTGAGACATCTTTTTATATATTGCTGATAAACGACAGATGTAATTACTCGACCCGATTCCAAATGCCCTGGGCTAACGCCTTGAGCATTTTGATTCTGGTCTTGCAATCACATCTGCCGGTTATTGGCACTTTGTCAAACAAAATTTGGCTCAATATATATGTCAGATATATACACCGTCGTGCCTCAGCCATCTCAGTAGGTTTTGATCGTATTGCGAGGTTGTGAGCAGTACAGTGGTGGAATGAGTGACCTGAACCACAGTGACTGTAGCGTACGTTTCCAGATCCACTTCCCAGATTCCTTTCTAAGTTTGTGTTAGGCAGCAAGGGTGTTAGGACTGTTGGCACATTCAGAACTGAGTCTTGCGCGAGCTCGAAGTGCCATGATAAAGGAGAAACCAAAACAACTATGTGCCAGCATGCATAGCGAAGTATCAACATGCCGTTCGGCATCCCAAAAGTAAGGAAAGTGCTGACCAGACAGTGATAATTGGTTTCTGGGAAACGATTTCTGCCTCGCTGCCAGATCGGAAAGGGCGCAAATTATGCTGGAAGTAGTCTTGATACGCCCGTTGTACGACTGGAATACTCATATTTGGGGGCCCAGTGTACGCCCTGGCATGCGAGTGAACCCCTAAGCGCACGTACAGCCCACTACTCGCTCTAACTCAGTGTGTGTCGACATGCGAGTCAGCCCCCTCGCGCGCGCACAACCCACTTCTCATTCTAGCTCACTGTGTGTTGATATTCAAGTCATCCCCCTCGCACTGATCATTCTATAGAGTAAGTAGTGGGCTGCGCGCGCGCGTGGGGGCTGACTCGCATATCAGCAAGCACTTTCAATCGTGTTGGCAGCGTTTGCCATGCTCCCTACATAACGTTGGTCGCTGGAAGTATAAATGTAATCAGATGAAAGACTGGCGCAGTCTATATTGGCAGATTTCCAGAATCCATAACTTTTATACCCACCTTTTCTTACAGATCTGGACAAATGGGCAGCCAGGAATGACTTAACGGAGGCCACTGTCGCCGTTCTGAAAGACCAGGGTTTTCAAACCCTGGTTTTACTCCAGCTTCTGACGCCTGAAGAAGTAAAGGAATCTTTCCAGAAACCGGGACTCCTTCCACTGGCCCAATGTCTGGCTTTGAAGAACGCTTTGCACACTCTCCCTGGGAACATGAACACCTCTCTGGCATCTGAAAACACAGGCATGTACAGCAAACCTTTTTCATATCAAAGACAATGCTTTGAACGTGATCCATCTTGTCATGTGATGTGCTAATTATTACCTTATTTTACTTCAATAAGAGACACGACACGAGGCCCTTTAATTTGTCATTTAACCCATTCAGCCTTGACGCACTACAGCAGGAGATAGGTCGACCATGATAATTCAAGGGTAGTGCCAGATTAGCTTGGCGCCTATCGGCGTCAAGCTAATCTGGCACTACCCTTGAATTATCATGGTCGATCCATCTCCTGCAACAGGTGCATAGTCGTTAAATGACGCCTCCAAACTTTGTGAAATACGTGCGTCGGGCTGAATGAGTTAAGGGTAAATCATGAAGCTATATCGGAAAACTGAACGAACCGCATTGGGGGGGTGGGGGGTGGGGGGGGGGGATGGGGGGGGGGGGGTTGTGCATGTCATCTTGGGTGCACAACGATGCTGAACACAATTTACAAACCTTTTGTTGTTGTTAGTGCTTTTTGACCAGGTGGTTCCTACAGGAATGATCTCGACAACAACAACAACAACAACAACAACAACAAAAACACTAGACAGCCATGGGCGCATATCCCGAATTTTGGAAGTGTTACTTAATGACTATGTACCACTTGCAGGGGGTGGACTGACCATTATCATTCAAGGGTAGTGCCAGATTTGCTTGGCGCCTGAAGGCGCCAAGCGAATCTGGCACTGCCCTTGAATAATCATGGTCAATCAATCTACTGCTGTAGGTGTTGACGCTTAATGTGTTAATCAGCTGGGTGGCGCTGATCAGAAAGCCGAAATAACAGTTATACAGTGTAGGAAACTGCACTGATCGGTGCTCGGCTATGGCCGTCCCGAATGAGTAATAATACTGTGCTTTGATATATGTTCTATATGGATTTTTAATATTAGATTTCTTTCGATTACTTTACTTTACTTATTTTATTTTATTTTATTTTATTTTATTTTATTTTATTTTATTTTATTTCATTTTATTTATTGTATTTTATTTTATTTTATTTATTTTATTTTCTTTATTGTATTTTATTTTATTTATTTAAATTTCATTTCATTTCGTTTCTTTTATTTACTTATTTGTTTGTTTCAGTATCAGATACGCCGTATGCATCACTGGTCATGGAAGACGTGGGGCTGAAATCAGTGTATGAAACAGTGGGGTAACCATGGAGGATGGGACCGATTCCAGTGGGATTCCAGTGGGAACACTTAACTATATATTACATTAACAAGATAAAGGGCTGTGTCCCAATACCCAGAAGTCAGCCGCAGTGGGCCCGCGCACTATCGTGCGCGGGCCCACTGCGGCTGACTTTTGCCCGACAAACTTTTGCGGGCAGGGGTTGTATCACCCATCTAAGCAACAGCGGGCAGATCATGGTATGTGGATAGGCCACACAAGCGTCCCCATACACTTGCCGACACAGCCATTATAGTTGTAGTCCGTGTCCAAAAACAGTGCAGGTGGTGGGAGGTGGGGGCGGGGGGGGGGGGGGGTGGGGGGGGGCACGATGCAGCGGTATACTCGAACTTGGCTGTCATCAAATTATATTTCCTGAAATAAAAAGCCATTGCAGTATCAGTTTTTGTACTTTCTGATTAACCCATTGTGTCCCAGGTACGAAATACACACATTTTAGAGTTGTCCTCTGAGGACTGCATTACGATTTAGGAGACGGATCGACCATGACAGTTCAAGGGTATTGCCAGAATAGCTTGGCGCCTATGGGCGCCAAGCTATTCTGGCACCACCGTTGAACTATCATGGTCAATATATATCTTACTGTGGTGTGTCGGGACTGAATGAGTTAAATCATAAGTACGAATGTGATACGAATGCGATCTGAACCCGATGCGGTGATGCACGTTTCGTTGAAAAATTGCGGTATGTTCGTTCGCAGCCGGCTGCGAATTCGGTTCCGCATCGGAGCTATGGAAACGCACAATCACGAAAAGGACTTGAATTAAGCTTTCAGTTTCGGACCAGCTTCGTATTCGGATCGAATTCGTATCGGATTCGTGTTTATGGAAGCGTAGCTTCAAGGCGCCGACCCATGAACGCGAATCCAACACGAACTCCGAAACAGGAAAAAAATCGTGCAAGTCCTTTTCATGTTTGTGTGTTTCTAAATGCCCGATGCGAAAACGAATTCGTACCCGGCTTCGAACGGCAAAAATGACGCAATTTTTTTTTAAAGAAAAAGTGCATCATCGCATCGAGTTCGGATCGTATTCGTATCGGATTCGTGTTTATGGAAACGTAGCTTTACCCTTGGAAGATAGCAGATGTGTCGCCCGTCGCTGAGCACGATGATGTAATGTGCCCGCGAGATAGTAGCATCCCTGTTACGTGTTCTGACTCACACGGATTGAGAAAAGATGGCTAGAAAAGTCTAAGTTGTTGCAAGTCGATACTGAGACCCGATGTATCGGCAAATTTCAGCCGTCAAAATCCTCTTGGAGCAGATACTAGTAATAAGATAAATTACATAGTCACATTATATCTTTAAAAGATTCGTGTTTGGCATAATATAAACAATTAACTGACGGGACAGGACACATAATAATTTGCATTCAAATATACGCACAAAATGGTGAACAGTGTGTAGTAAAATCTAATTATCTTATTATTAATTTAACTCTTTGTACCATAAGGCCGAAATCTCATAATTTCGCCGTTGTCCTCTAAAGACTTCATTGCAGTGCAGGACACAGATCGACCATGATAGTTCAAGGGTGATGCTAGAATAGCTTGGCGCCCATAGGCGCCAAGCTATTCTGGAATCACCCTTGAATTATCATGGTCGATCCATATCTTGATGTGGTGTGTCTGGGGTAGAATGAGTTAACAATAGGGCATTGATAAAACATACCTGCACCCATATGTGGAAAGCTAGAATTTCATGCCGTAAGGTCCAGCATCACAGAGCGCAACACCTTAACCCCTTCACTGCCGGGGCAAAGAGAACTCTACCCACTACAGGATACGTGCACCCATCTGTAAAAAAAAACGCGAGAATTTCATTGTAATACAAAGAACATCTCTTGCAAAAGACAGTATTTTCGTTTGCGAGATTTTTAATTTTATTACAATGGAAATCTCGCAAAACAGAGTAAGTGCGTTTTTTGTGAAAAGCGAAATTTTCACTGTAGTGCTAATCAGATTTCCCTTTTTCAGAAAAATTGACTTGCCGTCTTTTCCCTTCACATGGTAGACGTATTATTGGAACACGCTTTATTTTAGGAATTTGTGACCTGTACGTTTACGTCAATGTTGAATATTAACTCATTTACATGGAACTTGCAAAATGATGTCTGTCAGTCAGAAACTAACTGAGATTCACATATGGATGACCCTGCGCACGCCTGAGGCGCACAGGTATAAATGAAGATAACAAGAGACATAGATCCTCATGAGCCCCCGCAACTGCGGGGGCTCATGAGGATCTATGCTTCTTGCCTTTGCGTTCCGGCAGCGAAAAAAATTAAAGAAACATACTCGAAGAAAAATCGGAGAAAGTTTTAATAATACACCCTTTCCAGCTTCCCATACAAAACGGCAAGTAACGCATCCGCCCCTAGAACACACACACACACACACACACACACACATATATATATATATATATATATATATATATATATATATATATATATATATATATATATACACACACATATGCAAATAAACCACCAAACCACCACACGTTATTCAATTTCTATTTTTATTCAGGCCTACCAAGTAGTAAAACTTCATGGAGGACGACTGCACCAAAAATCTGTTTACCTCGACCTACTACCTGTCGATATAAACAGCCAAATGCACTGGTCTGTGATTTTTAGATCTTACGGCTTTTGGCGGCAAGGGTCAAAACCAGAGACTAGCACACCTGCAGATATGGGATTATTGTACAATCTACCAGGAAGGAAATCGTGTGTCAGTGGTGTATCGTACCTTGTGTAGTCGTGTTATGCAAAGAACGCCTTTCGTTTTGGCAAGTTCGACGAAGTGATATCAGCGTACCCTAAGGTAGGAAGGGTGAGATAAGTGTGTGTGTGTGTGTGTGTGTGTGTGTGTGTGTGTGTGTGTGTGTGTGTGTGTGTGTGTGTGTGTGTGTGTGTGTGTGTGTGTGTGTGTGTACGCGCCTTGAAAGTGGGAAAGGTGAGAGGTAGTTATAAAATCATGTCAGGTTTTTCAGCCGGAATATAATTATAAATTCAGTACCGGCAATCTGTTCGTCTCCAAGTGTATAAGGTTTGAGCTGTGTACCAGCTGGAAAAGATAAATCGACCTTGACAGTTATTATGTAGTGCCAGATTAGCCTGGTGCATTTGAAGGTGCCAAATTAAGCCAATCTGCAGCCCGTTTAAGGAGTCGGAGGGGGGGGGGGAGCTACCCCCACCACCACTCAACCCGGTGTTCCATTTTCAGTTCTGAGGTTGGACTGTAGCCCGCCGCTCTCAATCCCATATCCCTTCCCCCCGCCCCCTTCCCCAATGTTGTTTGATTTAGGCTTCAACGCAACATGTCCGGCACACCCCCTCCGAACCCCACTCCTCCCGGAAAATATCTTCCAACGCTATACACCATGCTCTCGTTGGAATTATCTTTCACCTATAATGAATACATGCCAATACACCATTATAATTACAGTTATCTCACTCGAGACGTGCCGTCTCCGGATACGCGGCTTTAAGCCGCGTACCCGGAGGCGGCACGTCTCGACTGAGTTAATATATAAACAGGTACGCACGCTAGCTAGGTCTTCATAAACACTTTTATACAACAATGGACACTACTTTGAAAACTGAGATACATACAAGGACCGATCGACTGTTAGCTTTGTCGCCAGATCCGTGTTTCACCAACAGACTTATTCCTACATCAGAAGTAGTCAGGCTACAGCATTTAGTTGACGTATATTTCGGTTAATCGGCTAGTTCCGTCCCAAGAGGCATATCGATGGTGCCATAGCGCTCAGCCTCGTAATTGACATTTTGGCGCGAAATTACGTTCAGATGCGGTTGCCTCTTTTGTGTTTTCTCCAGTTTTCGATTGAAACCTGAAACCTCTAGCTCAACAGAAAATGCGTATAACCCCCTTGTGATGAGAGCATCGAACCACATATTCTAAAAGAACGTGAACCTGTTTTATTCCTAATTTTTCTCTCACGTTGTTAGTTCCAAGGTTTCACGCAAACACCATCGATATATTGTCGTGAGACGTCAGGGCTCGTCAGTATTATGCCTCTTGCCAGCAAGAAGTGGCCAAATTTACTTCCCTGCCTGATATACTCGTCCGTAGTTAGAGCTCTGCTGTTCGAGTTACCTGCAGCGCTGAGGAGCAATTTTTTCCCCCTTAGCTACCCAGTAAAACCCGTCTCCTCAGTGCTCACCCCTCCTTTCACTTTCAGCTGACCAGGTGAACGGATCGCTCGCTATCATACACGATATTATCCACTTTTCTGAAACGAGGTGACCTGTTTTAATAACGATTCACATGACCATGATTATCACAAGACCACTCAAAACACTGGACAAAGCTGAAACGATTTTCACAGACATAACCTGCGGCTTGTGATTTTTGCAACAGGACCGCAACGCCGTATGCATGACTCCCAATCCGATCACGTGACTCGTTCAGCAAACCAGTAATGTGAAGACGTAAGCCAGTGGCGTAGTTAGTCGGTGGCATAACTCATCTGTTTCTCTATTTTGAAAACATTTCAACAATTCCAGTTGAAATATCAATAACCCATACTTTTTTTTTTAACAGTGCTCAACAAGCACGCTGTTCAAACGACAGTATCAGACTTCCGTATAACAAGGCGTTCCGCTCATCTGGGCAACCTGCAGTGAAATAAAGCATGATCATTGGCGTGTGTTTTAACCCTTTGGGTGTCAGTAGCGGTTTTAGTAGCGATGATATGGCTATTTGTTGTATCAGAAGTTCAATGCACATATAATTTATCCGACTATTTCCAGTCGCGCTCACAGGTGACAGGATGGTTGCTGTCATTATACTTCTGGCGGTCGTGTCTACATCTAGAAACGTACGCGGTAAGCATTGTTATTATAAATTCAAACGGAAATTAACATTTTGGTTTTAAAAAAAACAACGATTTATACTCTTAGTCCACGAGCTTACTTTTCGAACATCCGCGGATCAGGTAGACGAAATTCACAACTCAGGGTTTGCCACAACTAGGTTGCCACAACTCAGTGTTTATCGCTTGCGTTGTATTCGACAGGATTAAATAATTTGTATTATTGTGTGTTGTTGTCTTTACAACAGCGGTCGCCATGTCCGGGTGTGGCACTGACAACGCTGTGGAAGTGGTGGAGGGCAAGACAGACAACACAGTCACCTGTAGTGGGATTCCTGCCACGGCAGTAAGCTGGCAAGCTGCATTTCCCTCTGTTGCAAGCGTTTATACTATCGCCTCCTGTACCGGCGTCAACAGCTGTACCTCACCTACCGACAAAGGTTACACGGCCACGCAACCGTCTGCTGACACCAGTGAGATGACCATCGACCCTTCGCGGAATCCGGTCTGGGTTCGGAACGCCACGATAGCTTGCCAGGCTGGAACACAGTTCTCAAGCTGTCGTCTGGACATCATCTGTAGTGACATTGCACAGAAGCTTCTCTCTCTCTCTCTCTCTCTCTCTCTCTCTCTCTCTCTCTCTCTCTCTCTCTCTCTCTCTCTCTCTCTCTCTCTCTCTCTCTCTCTCTCTCTCTCTCTCTCTCTCTCTCTAACGCAGTCCTTAACCCCTTCACTGCCGAGAAGCTCTATTCGCGATTTACCTGCAAGAGGCATAGATCCTCATGAGCCCCCGCAACTGCGGGGGCTCTTGAGGATCTATGCCTCTTGCTGAGACCACCATTTTCTTTGGGCTGTTGTGGTGTTTAGTCGTTCCCTGAACACAGATTTCAGATACAAAATATACATGCTATGGTACATTGACAGAAAAATGTTAAAGCAATATGCATCGGTTAAACAAAACATAGGACGATGTGCATATCAGTCATAATCAGCTGAACACTCTAAATGTGTATTGTTACAGTAAGCAAAAGACCTCGGGCCGACGTCGGTAAAGTAGAGAGTGCGCGTGTTCACTTGAGTATGACTGACATGCACATCGTCCTCAAATCCATCTGTAGTAACGAACGATTATTCCTTAATGCTGCCATGGTGGCTTCACAGCGTTAACGATCCAAAATAACCTGTGTCATATACTTTTGCCTGTGCTAAATATT
Source organism: Semisulcospira habei (assembly GCA_036245525.1). Classification (NCBI taxonomy): domain Eukaryota; kingdom Metazoa; phylum Mollusca; class Gastropoda; family Semisulcospiridae; genus Semisulcospira; species Semisulcospira habei. The sequence goes on from BTPG01000003.1 coordinate 83,329,817, forward strand.
TGGTTAAAATAAGACTAACAAAAATCCGTCATATTTCTTCTGAACTACGCTAACAAAAATAGTCGTGTTGTTCCCAGTTCGAAATGGCCATGGGACCGAAGTAGGCTGCAGTGGGCCCGCGCACAACTGTGGTTGGTTGGTTAGTTCGGGTTTAACGTCCACAGCACCGAGGTGATCATGGACGGCCCTGATGGGCGGGTTATGGGGGACAGGGAAATCTATTGCCTATGGAGTACGACCTGAACACTGATTAACTCAGGCGCACTCCAACTGTGCCACTTTGATTTACCAGGATCTTTCAACGGACATGCTATTGAACAAATCCGTTTTTTCCCCCTGGATTGTGAGTCCAGCTACCGGGGCCGGGACGGGATTCGAACCCACGACCCGACGATTCCCTTCGCTCTCCTGCTCCGACGTTTAACCGCCTGAGCTATTTCGGACTCGTACCTGTGAATTACACTAACACGACTGTGCGCGGGCCCACTGCGGCCGACGTCGACCCGATAACCTTTTGCTTATTGGGTTAGTATTGATGATACATAACTTTAAACTGCTTCACCTATCGTCAAAGAGACCAGGGCTGTACCATGGCCAGTATTTTCACTTGGACATTCCTTAACTCATTACATCTTGAGGCCGATTTTGTAAAATTTGCTTATTGTCCTATGCCGACTACATTACAAATTAGGAGATAGATCAACTGTTTTAGTTCACGAGTGGTGCCAGAATAGCTATTCTGGCACCACCCTTAAGCTGTCAGTCAATTTCATTTCAAGCAATGGGTGTATCAGGATGAAAAGAGTTAATTAATACTTGCCTGTAAAAGCAACCAACCTCAAACTTGTCATACCCAGAGCACACCATTCTAGGTGCAGCACACACTGTGGTGAAGGAGTGTTCAAAAACACGCAACTATGTACGCTACACTTGGGTGCCTGCTGCGGCGTCTGTTTGTCGGTTAAAAAAAAAAACACACACACACATAAAAAAAAACATACATCCATGCGAGTGGATATATTTCTGTTCCCGCCGTACCAGGAACGGAGGGCAGCATCACGACGCATCGGGTCGCAGCAGGCGGCGGAGGCCATGGCGTTGGCAGAGGCGAGAAACGCGGCCCGGCGGTGCCCTCGACGCGCCGGACGATAGTCTACGCGAATCGTTCCCATCCCGCCCAGGCCAGGGCGCAGCGGAAGCCGAGGGTCGCGATCCCGTGCAAGCTATTCTGGCAACACCCTTGAACTAACACGGTTGATCTATCTCCTAATATGTAATATAGCCTTCATAAGACATTAAGATTTTTTTTCAAAATCATCCTCAGGATGTAATGGGTTAAAACACGGTCCTGTACAGTAATGTGTGATGATTTGCCCTTTGTGACAGCTCCTCCGCAGGGTGCGTCATGCAGCGTTCAGACAGTGACCACAACCTCCCCGTGGACAGTGGCCGCCCGGTGTGAGAACATCAAGACCTATTCCTCTCTCAACAGATACCGCTGTCAGTGGTACAGGAAACAAGGGGTAAGGTATACGGTGTACTGATGTAAGATGGATAATTACATTTTTTTTTTACAGCCATTCAGTTTAGTTGAGCAGGTGGTGTAGAAAAAGGTGAAAAGTCTATATCCGCTGCGCTTTAAACAAGGCTAATGCCACTTTAGATCTGCGCGGTCACTTACCTATAAACGCACACCAGAGAAAAGTAAAACCAGTGAGTGTGACAAAGAACATGCAGTGCTTGCACATAAACAATGTTTCCATAACGGCATTATATTACTGTTTGCTATAGTTCGTGAAACTCTACACCCAACGTTGAGACACAATCCTGATACGTTTGCTCTCGTCGAATTTAAACAGTGGTAGGCCTACCTACTAACGGCAACTGCCACTTTATTGCACAAACCCGTCTAAAGCTGTTACATTTCAATTGGTAAATGGTCGCTCTAACCGCTCTGATCGCTCATGCATTAACTTCTTGACGGCCGAGAAAAAAGTGAACAGGTTTAATGCGCAGTCCTTGTCTGGCGTGCGCCGTTCGGGGCAGGATGTCAAACAACACTTTTGCTTAGTAGTTTAAGAAAATTCAGGGTTTATCTGAAATGGACGTAAATGTTCGCTTTTTAAAATACGAAAATCTAGAAAAGCCTCTCTCTGCCTTTTTAAAAAGTACTTCTTTGTTTTCAATAATAAATGAAAATACCCTAAGAATTGCTATACGTCTCAGAAAATCAAAAACAGAAATGTTCACAGGAAACAGAATATTAAAAATAGACATGGAATAGCACTAGAAAACATAAGAAGTGGCTTTTTGTGACAGCTCAAGTAATACAAATTGCCAGCGGAAAGCAATTCCGTGGAGCAGCCTTGTATTAACGTTGGTTCAAGCACATTTGATACTAACCCATACATTTTAGAAAACAGACTACCAATGTGGCCTGATGGTTTGCATCTGTCATATCAACTTTTTAAAGGTTGCCAGCTTTTTCACAACGGTAAATCACGGTGAAAAACATTTTACATATATATTCATAATTATTTCAATCTAACATAACGTTAATGTCGAAGAGGTCTGAATGGCGTATCTGTGTTTCAGTGTGGGATCTGTTATATAAACGTATCGTAACTGATACGCTATCTCTCCTGCAGCCTATTTGTTAACTCATTCGAGACGTGCCGCCTCCGGATACGCGGCATAAGCCGCGTATCCGGAGGCGACACGTCTCGAATGAGTTAAGCAGATACAGTACCTGCCTTCGGGAGGTTTTTTTTTAATCTGACTAAAAAATGTTCGAAGTCATCAGCCTCTGCCTCTCTTGGTCAATATGCCACAACACCTGATCTCGCTCAAGATTGTACCACATATACTGACGAGCAAAAGAAATGCGACATTTTTGGAATCTTCGGAAGCACCAAAGTGTCTCTAATGATTCCAAAAATGTCGCATTGCTTTTGCTCGTAAGTATATGTAGACTTGCAGCTTCAAAGAAATTATAACTACATACGCTGGTGAAGGAACCTCGCGCAAGAAAAATGACGTCATTTCAGTGGGGCGACATCTGTACATTCTTCACATCTAAAATCTGCCCGAAAGGTATTTTGAGGATTTTGTTAATCTCGTGTAATGGGCGTGTATCGGACTACAGAACAAGTTTATCTGCATTTAAATCGTGCACATACCAGTGGAGTTATTGTACGTATGTTAACATCTCCTTTGCTAGCTCTCGAAATCGGCGCTCTGCCACGCACACATCAATAAGCGACATGGGCGCTGAGAGAGAGAGAGAGAGAGAGAGAGAGAGAGAGAGAGAGAGAGAGAGAGAGAGAGAGAGAGAGAGAGAGAGAGAGAGAGAGAGAGAGAGAGAGAGAGAGAGAGAGAGATGATGATGATGATGATGATGATGATGATGATGATGATGATGATGATGAAACGTTTATTAGGATAAAGTTTTAGGCATTAAAATACCTTTCTTCCAAACTGTCCTTTGTTCACTATAATACCTAAAAAATCACTGTATCAAGACATCAATAACTAACTTAATGTACATAAAACATGCAAAACTACTACAAAGTACTTATTAATTAACAAGAAAAAAAACCGAACAACTAAATGTACATGAAAAAAGGATCGGTTAAAGATTGCAAGTAACGAAGGTTTTAGGGTCTCTTTCTTTGAGTATAGGCAAAATAATAAGTATATGTATACGTAAGTCATGAACAGACACGTCATGTATAGTAGGGGAATTCCTGTGAGGTACATGTACGCTGTGCTGGAGCAACATACTGACCAGACAAATAGAACATTTACAACTACAGCAGATATTTATGGACGCGAGCTCTGAAAATAGATAATTTTGAAATAAACGTTAAATGAGAGGGCAAGTTGTTCCATTACTTAGCACCGGAAAATGATATGCTAGATTTGAAGAAGTCAATTCTCGGTTTTGGGAGATGGAGTAAACTGTTCTACGTGTTCACTCTCTGTTCGTATGGTAAAACAGCTCACGGAGATAGGGAGGGGCGGCATCGTTTAGAATTGTTTGCACCAGTAAGCGTCTGTTAAGTTCCAATAAGATATTCAGGGCTTTCAGTCTTTCATCAGTAGGGGACGAACCAGGAAGAATAAGCTTAATACCTCGCCGGTAAAGAAAATTATTTTTTTCAAATGAATATCTCCACAGCCGTTCCAGATATTGGCAGCATAGTTACAAAGTGTCTTAATGTGTGCGTTAAAGAATAGTTTTCGAGCAACAATGTCAACTATACGACTTAATTTGGATAACAGAAAAAGATTCTTCGAAATAGTTTTACAGGTAGTTTCTATGTGAGGCTCCCAGCTGAGCTGTTCGTCGACTGTCACTCCTAACAAACGATGTTTTGACACTTGCTCTATGGGCTGAGAGTGAAGGGACAGCTCAAGGGGTTGCAAACCACGTTGATGTTTTTGGCGTGTCGTCACCAACATACTATTTGTATTAGGAATACTAATAATCATATGATTTTCTTCACACCAATTTGACACTTCATCTAAACTATGTTGGAGAACAGCGCTCACGGTTAAAACCTTTTTATCAGATACATGTAATGATGTATCATCAGCAAATAGTTCACAGTTTGTGTCGGGGTGTGATATTGACAGTGGAAGATCATTTATAAAGATGTTGAATAATAAAGGTCCTAGGGTAGAAAGAGAGAGAGAGAGAGAGAGAGAGAGAGAGAGAGAGAGAGAGAGAGAGAGAGAGAGAGAGATGATGATGATGATGATGATGATGATGATGATGATGATGAAACTTTATTTATCAACGGTAAAAAGTTTTGACAGAAACAAATCGTCATTTTACAAACTTGCCGTTGCTAACATCTACAACATAAAATAGATTAAAAGATAATAATAATAATAAAGAATTATATTTACACATATTATTTCATGCAGCAATAAAATTTATTTAAAAAATGACACAAAATAATAATAACACTTAACATTCATCTTATACCATACACACACACACACACACACACACACACACACACACACACACACACACATACCAACAATATAGATAAATGCATAATTATATTACATGAAAGCATTAACCATCAGGGTTTGTTTAAATGCCCAGTGTTGTTATGTTTGGCTCATCAGGTAATCGAAAAGTTTCGTTTTAAAGATTCCAAGTGAGGCTATAGTCTTCAAATGTGCAGGAATAGTGTTCCATACAAACGGTCCAGAAAAGGATAAACTAGTTTTAAAGAGGTCAATTCTAGGCAGAGGTAGGGGTAAAGTATTGTTCCTTGAGGACCGTTCGCGTTCTTGCTGTGGCACAAATTTGGTGGTTAGATACTGCGGTGTCATGTTATTTAATATCTTGTGCATGAGGATGCATTTGTTGAAATTAAGTTGTTGACGCAGGCCGAGAATGTTTAGATGTCTAAATTTGTCTATGGTAGGAATGGGCCGCGTATCTATCATTTTGACAGCTCTTTTATATATAGAGTTTAACCTGTTCATGTGAACATCACTACAACCGTCCCACACTGTGGAGACATAATCAACGTGAGACTTGATATGGGCATGAAAAAACAGTTTACGAGTATGTGTATCCGTTACTTGTCTAAGCTGGGACAACAGGAAAGTGTTTTTAGCAATGGTTTTACAGACTGTATTTATATGCGTCTCCCAACATAATTGTTCGTCAACGTTTATTCCCAAGAATTTACGCTCTGTGACTTGTTCTATCGGTTTAGCGTTCAGTTGTAAATGTAACGGCTGTGGTCGGCGTTGGTGTTTTTGTCGTGTAGTGATTAAAATACTCTTTGTTTTTCCTGGATGAAGAACCATATGATTCTCTCTACACCAGTCGGAAACCTTGCTGAGACTACTTTGTAAGCTAATGTTAATGTCAGCTGTTTTTTACCCGAAACATGGAGGCTCGTATCGTCCGCAAACAGGTTGCAATTAACATCAGTGTTAGTAATATGCAAAGGCAAATCATTAATGAATATTATAAATAGAAGAGGTCCCAAGATCGACCCCTGGGGGACACCGTAGTTAACTTGTCCTTGTTTAGAGTATTTTCCATGAGTATATACCTTTTGTTTTCTGTCTTTTAGGTATGATCTAAAAAATGCTATGGCAGTTTCACTTATATGGTATGCTGCTAGCTTCTTTAAGAGAATGTCATGGTCGACAAGATCAAATGCTTTTTGTAGGTCTAAGAAAACAGCTCCAGACATCAGGTTTTTATTTATTATCTACAATGTGTGCCAGTGCTGACTGACATGAGTGTTTCGGTCTAAAGCCGGACTGATGAATATTTATGAAATTGCCCTTTTCTAGAAAATCGAGGAGGTGTTTTTGTATGTGTTTTTCAAGGGGCTTTGACAGGGCCGACAAAAGTGAGATAGGACGGTAGTTATTGACATCTTCAAGATCTTTTGATTTAGAGATTGGAATTACCTTGGCCTCTTTGAAAATAGTTGGAAACGTGCTGTGTTTTATATAGAGGTTAAAGATATAAGTGAGTGCCTCTACCGTATATGGTAGTGACATTTTCAGAATTTTGTTGTCTATACCATCCATCCCGGTGGACTTTTTGTTCGGCAAGCTAGAGATGAATTTGCCGACTTCAGCGACGGTAATATCAGGAATGATGAATGTCTGCAGTTTATTTTTGGCCTCACAGTATTTTTCCAGTACACTAGGAACTTGGTACTCTGCGTTACTACTTGCAGCTGACTGAGCAAGTGTTTCAGCTGTCGATAGGAAGTGCTTATTTAATATATCAGCTGACAAATGGGATGGTATTTCAGGGGCTGATTTACCCTTTGTTATAACGTTCAGGGCTTTCCACACCGATGCTGTATCTTTTTTGTCCCTAATCATTTCCTGGAAGAACAGGTTTGTTTTTTTTTGACACTCTCACTAAGTATTTAACACGATTTCGTTGTTTCTTATATTCATCAAACTGTTTTTCCTTCTTAAGTTTGTCTCTAAATGACATGGCCTGTTTGACATCTACTGTTAACCAGGGTGGCAGGGTATAGTGCTTAACTCGTTTTTCTCGTATGGGCGCATGCTTATTTAGGACTCCAAGGAATAGATCCATACAGTACGACAGGGCACTGTCAGGAGAAGTGTGGTTATACACGTCCCTGAAAGGAGTATTGCGCAGATCCCGCAGAAAGTCGCCGTTATTAAATGTTTTGAAAGAACGATATTTAATTGTTTTATGTCTCTTTTTGTTCTCTTTGTCTAGTTTCATGGAGACTGTGCAACATACTGGGTTATGGTCACTGACAGCTAAGGAGGGAACATGTACATTTGATATTTTATCATCATTTGTCACATAAATATGATCAATCAGGGTTGAAGATGTACGTGTGGTTCTAGTGGGGGTTTTAATTAACTGTTCTAAACCGAATAGTGCTGTTGTTGACGCCCATGCAGCATTGGACCCTTTACATTTAGAAAGATCAATATTAAAATCGCCCAAAAGAACAACGTCAGCTTTATTTTGATTTACGCTATCCATCATTGCTACGAAGAGAGAGAGAGAGAGAGAGAGAGAGAGAGAGAGAGAGAGAGAGAGAGAGAGAGAGAGAGAGAGAGAGACAGACAGACAGACAGACAGAGACAGAGACAGAAAGACAGAGACAGAGAGAGTATTTTACTATCTTTATCTTTCATGTGCCTCCAAGTCAGCAGCAGAGACAGCGGTTGGCCCGCCTGTGACTTTGACAACGACTTCTACAAATGAAAGCACGCCGACGGGCGGAAAGTACGTCATTGGACGTTGTGACATTACCACGCCCTGGCCGACCGCTGACACTACGGACAGTTACAGCGTGGTTGTCACACCAGGGAGTGTGCGCCAAGTTGCCGGAAGTGTAGAAATTAGTACGTATGGTTTTAACTCCATCACTGCGGAGAAAAATTGAACACCACCCAACTGCAAGAAGCATAGACCTTGCGTGGGCTCATGAGGATCTATGCCTCTTCCTGGAACCACTTCGTATTCAAGTTTCTTGGGCAGTTGGAGCTCTTGGCTGTTAAAACTACTATGATTTCCAAAGCACAATTTAGCTGTGAAGGAGTTAATACTTTTACTCACCACGTTGGTGCATAGACAGTGCTGGCCAGCCACAAGACACGAGACAAAGGATTAATAAATGTAAAATAAATACTCTTTAAAAACATTAACCAGCTGTCGAGAAGAAGTGAACTAAATACAACTGTAAGAGACTTAGATTTTCATGAGTCTACTGCGGAGGCTCGTCAAGGGTGACGGGGGCTACTGCGGAGGCTCGTCAAGGGTGGTGCCAGAATAGCTTGGCGCCTGAGGCGCCAAGCTATTCTAGCACCACCCTTGACGAGCCCCCGCTACTTCTGGGGCTCATGAAAATCTAAGTATCTTACAGTTGGATTGACGATCTATGCCTCTTGCTCATACGCCCTGTATACGTGTTCCATGTATGGAGTGTGCTCTTTGGCTTTGCATGTCTAAGATTTCATACACACAGTCTGCGTCCACTGGCAGTCTAGGAGTTACGCCACATGCTCGGATTTTCGATTTTTAAAATTGTCTCCTGAAGAGGTAGATCGACATGATAGTTCAAGGGTAGTGGGAATAGCTTGGCGATTGAAGTAATTGTGAAAGCACTTGCTTGCGAGTGGACTCACTTGGGTCTTATTGAACCATCCCTGGTAGCGTTTCGTATGTACCATCCCTCTAGCGTTTCGTAACCATCTGTTGAAACAGTTGTAGGTCAGTTGTCCGCCTTCAAACCGTTAGTCATAAAATCATTGATTTTTGACTTGTACTTATATTTCATGAAATCCGTCCCCGTTTTGTATGAATCATCCCTGTAGCGTTTCGTATGAAACATCCCTGTAGCGTTTCGTGTGTACCATCCCTCTAGCGTTTTGTAACCATCTGTTGAAACAGTTGTAGGTTGTCCGCCTTCAAACCTTTAGTCATAAAATCATTGATTTTTTTACTTGTACTTATATTTCATGAAATCCGTCCCCGGTTTGTATGAATCATCCCTGTAGCGTTTCGTATGAACCATCCCTGTAGCGTTTCGTGTGTACCATCCCTCTAGCGTTTTGTAACCATCTGTTGAAACAGTTGTAGGTTGTCCGCCTTCAAACCGTTAGTCATAAAATCATTTATTTTTTACTTGTACTTATATTTCATGAAATCCGTCCCCGGTTTGTATGAATCATCCCTGTAGCGTTTCGTATGAACCATCCCTGTAGCGTTTCGTGTGTACCATCCCTCTAGCTTTTTGTAACCATCTGTTGAAACAGTTGTAGGTTGTCCGCCTTCAAACCGTTAGTCATAAAATCATTGATTTTTGACTTGTACTTATTTTTCATGAAATCCGTCCCCGTTTTGTATGAATCATCCCTGTAGCGTTTCGTATGAACCATCCCTGTAGCGTTTCGTGTGTACCATCCCTCTAGCGTTTTGTAACCATCTGTTGAAACTGTTGTAGGTTGTCCGGGTTCAAACCGTTAGTCATAAAATGATGCCTAACTTGTACTTATATCTTAGGAAAGCCGACCCCCAGTGTCCAGGACTGTCCCCAGTACGCCGTTGAGGGTCGGGACTTGACCTGCACGTGCGGTGGTGATGCTGGCATGCCCCCTGGTGTCATGAAATGGGCACACGTGAATTCTGCACTGCTGACGCTGACTAATGTACAAACGTCTCAAGATGGAGACCAATACCGCTGTCAGGGCGTATGGAACGGAGGGACTGTTGTACCTGAGGCCGTCTATATTATCAAGGTGGCATGTATGTAAAATATTAAAAATGTGTTTGGCTGACTGCATCAGGGATCGCGATTACTGCACTTTTCTCGTACATCGTGCGTTTTTGGGCCGGAAACTTTTTGTCAAGTGTGCACGCACGCATCTTGGAGAAGCCCCAAAGTTATTTTAAAATGTTCAATATCCTTTTGTGGACAATAAAATTCTTGAATCTTGGTGATAGGATCAGTGGTGATACGATCAGTGGTGATAAGGCCCCCGATCCGAACTACCTTTCCCGCTTTTTTATTTTGTCAGGCGGCCTGGCATAATTTTGTGTCACGCATTAACTTTACCGACCCTGCGCGCACACGCACGAAAACACCAGCGCGACCTCTGTTGCAAGCCAGTCCACAAGATAACTTATTTACACTTAAGTGCCGTGTACAACTGCTGGGCGTTAAATCCTTATTCGAATATACATACAAACGTGTACACGATTTACTCTTTTCGTGGTGGAAAGTGGCAATCGAAGGTAGAAAGTGTAAGCTAAATTACTGAGCTGGACGTGTGCGGGGCCGGAACAAGTGCAGGCCTCATACACTAAGTTTCATTGAAAAGATGCATGACGCATGTGGGTAGTGACCCAACAGCCGAGTCCGCAAACGACGACGCACGTCAGTGCTACACGCAGCGAAAACTTCCCCGCAACTGGTACACACGGAGTGTACAGAAAAGACTCTCTCTCTCTCTCTCTCTCTCTCTCTCTCTCTCTCTCTCTCTCTCTCTCTCTCTCTCTCTCTCTCTCTCTCTCTCTCTCTCTCTCTCTCTCTCTCTCTCAATCTCTCTGTGCGTGCGTGCGTGCGTGCGTGCGGGATGTTTTCCAGTAGAATACGGTTGTGTGCCTCAGCAGGACTTTGTGCTTCTCACAGATCCACCCTCCCCACCCGTGATCACTCACACCAGCAGTGACTACCCTCCCATCGCCGGAGTGACACCAAACACTGTCCTCACTTGTGTCAGCACTACCCCTGGGCGGCCTGCATCCACGTACACCTGGCCTAACAATGGCGGAGGTCTGCTTATTAGCAGTCAAGGTCAGGGCATTCTGACCTTTGGTACTTTGAGGAGAGAGGATGACGGGAAGACTGTGACATGCAGAGCTAGCAACCTGTACACCGCCAATAGAAACCCTGTAGCAGATGGAACATACACTCTGCAGGTGTACTGTAAGTATCTGTATAATGTTTTGCTTTGCTTTGTGTTGCGTGGTACGCGTTGCAAACCATTCAGCCCCCGACGCACTACAGCAGGAGATGGATCGACGATGATGATTTAAGGGTAATGTAAAATTTGGCATGGCGCCATCAGGCGCCAAGCTAATCTGACACAACAATGAATTATCATGGTCGATCCGTTTCCTGCAACTCGTATATTGGCGTTAGTGACATCGTTAATATTTGGGAACTTCGGCTTTGGGGTTAAATGGTTAACCTTCTTTGTGCTGTGTGGCACTTGTAGCGTAGCTTTGCCTTAGCCCTGCTTCATACTGATTCTAATAGGCCGATTGCGAGTTCCCGAGCAGCGCGAGAACGCACGCTAGATTACGCGACTTTAAACTAAGACTAGACTTGGTGAGCCACGAAATGTGAGCAACTCGGCTAGATGTTACGCTTAGTCGATACTGTTTTGCTGTGTATCACAAGAAGTATGCGGCAAAATTTAAGCTCAGGTTTGACAAAGGACTGAGGACGATTGATGCCTTGTCATACAGTTGTTACAATACAACCTTTTTTAATTTTTGTGGAAATAATGCTGATTAAAATGATCTCTCAACGTAAATTAAAATTTCACATGGGGATAAAGCCAGTCAGTCACGGTGCCTCCGAAAAATGGTTTGCTATGTCGTTTCAAAAGCTAGTATAATTGTTCAACATTGTTATACCAAGAGTAGACTCGTCTTATTCATGTAAACCCTGCTAATATTGGGCGCATTCCACGGAAATAATTTGTTTATGTAAAGTTTTCCTGCTCGCACTTCCGATCGTGCTTCAAAGGCTCTGTGCTTGTCCACAGCGCTTTCTCGTCTCACGCGCTAAAGATCTCGCTAGTTTGGGGGAACTCGCGACCTCGGTATTGGTTGCCTTGTGCTGTGCTGTGTTGCTAAGCTTGGTTATAACTTGCACACATCAAACCTGAACCGACGTTTCCCGGTTTTTCAGATACGCCTGATATAACTTTGTCGCCTGTCGAGGGAACCAACAAATGTCACTTGACCAATCAAGGTAGATCCTGTGAAGTCGTGGAAGGTCAGCGGGTTCACGTCCGGTGCACCGCTGTCAGTAATCCTAGACCTACGGTGTTCAGCTGGCATGAAGATGGCGGCGCTGTTGCTGCAGATGCTGACATCCTCGATATCGCCTCCACGAACCGTACAGTACACAGCGGAAACTATTCATGCACTGTCACAACTGGAGGTCTTGGAAATGGTCGTCCACCTCTGTCATCATCAAAACAAATTACTGTGCTAGTTAAAAGTAAGCCTTTATGTACCATTAGGCATACATCTGAAGACACATTTAAGCTCTATTTGTTTTTGTTATGCCTTGTCCACACACCTAATAAACTTTAACAGCAGTTTGGACACGTAGCAAAGGCACACGCGTTATCGCATTTCTTTGTTCTGGGCAGCCGTTATCACCCTATTTTTAGCTGTTTCTCTTACTGAAAGCGTTGTATTTTGTAGAACGGAGTGCAGTCATTGTCAGCTTACTTGATATAAAGACGACTTGTGCTGAACTGGATTGTCCTGTGTCTAAATGAACCAAAACTAGACCTGTGTGCATCGTTTTGTAAGCATCTGTTACAGAAGTGTATATTTGAACAGTTACGGCGGTAGGGGGCCTTCAAAGTATACACACGCACAGATACGCACGAACGCACTGATGGGCGCGCGCGCGCACACACACACACACACACACACACACACACACACACACACACACACACACACACACACACACACTGACACATACACACACACCGTGAGAGACATACATACAACGATCCCGTGTTCTGTTACTAATAAAAAATATAGAAAGTGAAATCAGTGTTGCAAACAATCTCGTATACCCATCTTCAATATTTTCTTTTTTCTCAAGTGTCTACAATACCTTTTTGTATACTGATTTCGTTCTAAACTTTTAACTGCCGTTTTCGTATTTGAATTGATTCAATGTTAACCCCTTAATCGTCAGTAGACACAGACTGTGTTTGAAAATCATTGTAAATTTAACATGAAAGCCGTCACAGTCGTTAGGTGACACCTCCAACATTTTGTAAATGCGTCGTTGAGGTTAAATGGATTAACTCTTTCGAGACGTGCCGCATCCGGATTCGCGGCGTAAGGCCGGCTCCATATGTACACACGGCGTAAAGCCGCGAATCCGGATGCGGCACGTCTAGAAAGAGTTAAAGGAATAATGAATAGAGTTGGTGAAGTGTACGTATTGGAATAAATTAGAGGAAGATACGAGAGGCTAAATGTTGACCGCTAAAATATTATTTTGGTTACTACGGCCGTCACAGTGGAGATGACTTGTGCACATGTCAGTAAATATGATCGTGAAATGGTTACAACCACTTCGGCTGCACGATGGATGGATGGATGGATGGATGGATGGATGGATGGATGGATGGATGGATGGATGGATGGATGGATGGATGGATGGATGGATCGATCGATGGATGGATGGATGGATGGATGGATCGATGGATCGATGGATTACATGTTCCATTGTTTCTGTTTGAATAGCATCTGCGCCAATGACAGAAACGACGGTTTCATCCCCTGGAGCCGCCATAGGGGGAGGTATCGCCGCTGCTATTGTCGTCATTATCGTTCTTGTCGTCATCGTCATGTTTGTCAGGAGACGGAGAAGAGGTTTATGTTATGTTTTTTTCAATGCATACATCTCTCGATGTAGCTATCTCCCGGCATTCCCCCAACGGTGCTCATCTTTTTCTGTTGATTTACTGCGATAGTCTAATTTTCAAGTAGTTTTGTTCGAGACCTCAGTATTCAATCCGTCTCCAATTAACGGCGCATGACCTTCTGAGTGCGTGTAAATATGCGAGTCAGCCCCCTTGCGTGCGCGCATTGTACTACTCACTCTGGAGTATGATTAGTAAACTGCGCGCGCAAGAAGGAGGCTGACTTGCATGTGAACTCGCACACTGTGCCCCAAAATGTAAATATTCCGATCATGATTAGTGTATATAATTTTCGACTTTGAACACCACACTATTAAACGCATGACACTTGTGTTTCAAAACACGCATTTTACCTGAGCAAGGTACGGAAACAAAATCCTCATGTACGTATTTTGCAATGTGCTTTGACTAATCTAATCATGGCTGCACGGTTGATTCGAAGCGTTCAAAACACGAAAAATCAACGCTCATTGCTCCTACCTACCAACCAAGCACCCCCTGCGACTTAATCAATTTGTGTAGTCCTTATATTTGCGTTGTTTGTTTCTTTGTGCAACGACACACAGGGAGCTTTTGGTTTTAAGACAAAGAACTTTTTTTCTGCAATTGCAAAGTATTTTTTAAAGCGCTTTTTTAAATGTATACTGAAGAGCAAACGAAATGCGACATCATTGGAATCATCGGAAACACTCAAGTGTTTCCGATGATTACAATGATGTCGCATTTTGTTTGATCGTCATTACGTGACAAACTTTGTGTTACAGGCAGTTCGGATCAAGAAACAAGAGGCGCGTCTAAACGGTAAGAGTCCGGTCTTGAACTGCTAACTGCATTTCCTGCCTAAAAATAATAAGCGAGTACTGGTAAATATAAATTGGAACATTTTACTCTTTTAGCCCCGAGTCCCTACAGCAGGAGATTGATTGACCATGATAATTCAAGGGTAGTACCAGATTAGCTTGGCGCCTTCAGGCGCCAAGCTAATCTGGTACTACCCTTGAATTATCATGGTCAAGCCATCTCCTGCAACTGGTACATAGTCGTTAGGCCCAACACCTCCAAAATTTGAGAAATTGGACCTTGGGGCTAAAAGGTTTAACATAGGGTTTGATTACAAACATGATTAGGATGATGACAATATTAATTTTGTTATGAACAGATAAACAACACCAGTGAGAATCAGAACATGTTTACTTTTTTCACAAAAGTAGACCTATGTATTCAATTTCTGTTTGCAGTGAGAGCGAGCTCCAGACAAGTGCACCTGCAGGTAATCACTTAACATCTTCTTTTTTTTAATTAACAAGGAAGTACGACATTTTCCTGAGCGAAAGAAAGCCTCGTCTCTCAACGTCAGACACAGCATCACAATTTCTGTTGTACATACACAACACCAATAAATTTAAATAAAGACTCACTGTATGTTACAATGTTTACGTGCTTCTAGGAAAAGAGAAAGAGCAATAGCCTCAGAAAGTGTACCTCGATAGCATGCAAGAAACACTTTAAAATGTTCGCTGAAAGATTGTGTGTGTGTGTGTGTGTGTGTGTGTGTGTGTGTGTGTGTGTGTGTGTGTGTGTGTGTGTGTGTGTGTGTGTGTGTGTGTGTGTGTGTGTGTGTGTGTGTGTGTGTGTGTGTGTGTGTGTATGTGTGTGTGTTTCCAGTACTCACGGGCCCGTACGAGACCCTTACACTGGAGGAAGTCGGCGTCAGTGCACCGTATGACGTAGTCAAGCATGGCGATAGTCAGGATCAGTCGTTTGAAAAAACAGGTACCGCAGACATTGTGTTTGTCTACCGTATTGAAAATACGGTAGACTTTGAGGTTGGGTTGGACGAGCAAGTTCAGTGGCATGCAAAAGGCATAACAAGCGGGCGGGCCTCATAGTCTGGCAAAGACTGAAGTAACAAGATAAAACTGACGTCCCGTCTATCTACTCTAACGGGCCTTGCGTTTGAACGTCGTTTGTTTGCCTATGTGCGTATAAACATGAATGGCAACCACATTCCTTCTGCGATAAGATAAGCAGCGGCTGATCTCTTTACTTGTTTGCCTATTTTGAAGAAGGGTATTTACTAAAAAATATTAATAATCGCGTTGTAACTGTCTTTTCTAAGCGTGTTTCTGTCTCGTTGGGTTCTTCTCTGCATTTTACACACTTGGCCTGGATTGTGTACACGGCATCGTGAGACTAGCGATACCATGACGTGAAGCTTATAGTGACGTCATGTTGCTGCTCGTGCTATTCTTTATTCTTCAGAATTCCTGTCGCTACTCCAGTCCACAGAGCGTACTGATGGCGGGAAGTGCCGTGTGTCAGTCTTTATTTGTGTGCGCCGGTGTGTGTTGATCAGGGGTTGGCTTAGAGAGGAGGGAAATGGATCAGCATATTAAGCCTAAAAATATGAACAACTCTGAATGTTCCTAAAAGATAAACGCATGTGAGCTCTAAACAATATGGTAGACTTTGAGATAAAATCCTCATCTTGTTTTGGTTTCTTCTTGACCGCTTAGTAGATTCCAAATCCCAAGTTGCTTTTTTTGCCAGTGAGCCCACAGGTATGGGATGATCTTTGCGAAATCGACCACCTCTAAAAGATACGATTAGTAAGAAATAGCCCATGCTTTGGAGGCGGTCGATTTCGCAATGATCATCCCATGCCTGTGCGTGAACCGCTCGATACTACATATGCGATGTGTTCGTTTTGAAATTCATATAAACAGATTTAACCTATTGCTTCGATTATGATGCAGTAACGATTTTTAAAAGTTCCGACATATATGTAGGTACTAGGCACCGACTCCATTATGCTCATACTGCCATACTGGCACGCTCCTTATGCTCATCAGTAATAAAATACTTCTTAGTGTGTACGTACTCTCCACACACAAGCAATTTTCCACACTCACACAAAATTAAAACAGACAGTAGCAAAGCATGCGAAGCGAATCGCTGCATTTGTGAACTGACGAGATGCCTTTTCCGTCATTATAATTAATAGAATGACGATCATTAACACGTACAATAATAGAAAGCATTATTAATCAGAAAAAAATCGTCACATCGAGTCGACATTCCGGTACGCAGTCGTCTCCAGTGATTAGTCTCAGTAAGCCCAAATCTGAGACAGCCGCAAACAGAAGGATTGAGACAATGGTAAAGTAAAAATCATATTGAGACATATTTTTATATATTGCTAATAACTGACAGATGTAATTACTCGACCCGATTCCAAATGTCATCGGCTAACGCCTTGGACATTTTGATTCTGGTCTTGCAATCACATCTGCCGATTATCAGCATTTTATCAAACAAGATATAGCTCAATATGATATAATGTCAGCTATATACACCGTCGTGCCTCAGCCATCTCAGTAGGTTTTGAGCGTATTGCAATGTAGTGGACAGTACAGTGGTGGAATGCGTGACCTGAACCACAGTGACTAGTGTACGTTTTCAGATCCACTTCCCATATGTCACTTCATGTTCTTAGTTTCTTAGTTTCCGTTGTAAGTTGGTGTTAGGCAGCAAGGGTGTTATGATTGTCGGCACATTCAGAAGTCTTGCGCGAGCTCGAAGTGCCATGATGAAGGAGAAACCCAAGAAATGATGTGCCAGCATGCATTGCGGGGTATCAACATGCCGTACGGCATCCCAAAACTATACTGAGTAAGGAAAGTGCTGACCAGACGGTTTCTGGGCAACGATTTCTGCCCCCCTGCCAGATCGGAAAGGGTGTCGCAAATTATGCTGGAAGTAGTCTTGATACGCCCGTTGTGCGACTGGAATACTCATATTTTGGGGCACAGTGTACGTGCTGGCATGCGAGTGAACCCCTAAGCGCACGTACAGCCCACTACTCGCTCTAACTCAGTGTGTGTCGACATGCGAGTCAGCCCCCTCACGTGCGCACAACCCACTTCTCATTCTAGCTCAGTGTATGTTGATATTCAAGTCACCGCCATCGCGCCCGCACAGCCCACTACTTATTCTATAGAGTGCGTAGTGGGCTGCGCGCGCGCGAGGGGGCTGACTCGCATATCAGCATGCACTTTCAATAGTGTTGGCAGCGTTTGCCATGCTCCCTACATAACGTAGATCGCTGGAAGTATAAATGTAATCAGATGAAAGACTTTGAGCTGGCGCAGTCTAAAGTGGCAGATTTCCAGAATCCATAACTTTTATACCCAACTTATCTTACAGATCTGGAGAAATGGGCAGCCAGGAATTACTTAACGGAGGCCACTGTCGCCGTTCTGAAAGACCAGGGTTTTCAAACCTTGGGAATGCTCCAGCTTCTGACGCCTGAAGAAGTAAAGGAATCTTTCCAGAAACCAGGACTTCTTCCACTGGCCCAATGTCTGGCTTTGAAGAACGCTTTGCACACTCTCCCTGGGAACATGAACACCTCTCTGGCATCTGAAAACACAGGCATGTACAACAAACCTTTTTCATATGAAAGACAATGCTTTGAACGTGATCCATCTTGTAATGTGATGTGCTAATTATTACCTTATTTTTCATCAATAAGAGACACGAGACGAGGCACTTTCATTTGAGATTTAACCCATTCAGCCCTGCCGCACTACATCAGGAGATAGGTCGACCATGATAGACCTCGACGACAAACGCTAGAAAGTTAATGGTTTAATCAGCTGGGTGGCACTGATCAGAAAGCCGAAATACAGTTTTGGAAACTGCACTGATCGGTGCTCGGCTATGGCCGTCCCGAATGAATAATAATACTGTACATTGAGATATATACTTCTTGGATTTTTTATATTTTATTTTATTTTATCATTTCTTATTTATGTTTTTGTTTGGTTGTTTCAGCGTCATGTACGCTCATGGAAGACATGGGGCTGAAGTCAGTGTATGAAACAGTGGGATAACCATGGAGGATAGAACCGATTCCAGTGGGAACACTCAACATACACCGTAAAAAGAGCTTTGTCCCAGTACGCAAAGACTATCGGGCAGACACCGGCTGGAGTGGGCTCGCGCACAACTGTGCGCTGGCCCACTGCGGTCGACTTTCGCCCGACAGCCTTTTGCGGGATGTGGTTGTACCATAATCTTAACTCATTCGAGACGTGCCGCCTCCGGATACGCGGCTTAAATCCGCTTATCTAAAGGCGACACGTCTCGAATGCGTTAAGCAATAGCACACAGATCACGATATGTCGATGACCCGTACATACATCCCTATACCCATACTGATACAACAGTTTCATTTAGTACTAAGTCCAACCACAAGGAAGAGGGGGGCGGGGAGGGGAGGGGTTCATTGTATGCAGTACATTTGGACGAGTTTAAGATCGCGGTCCTTGCTTTGCTGGACCTGTCCAGAGCGTTCGACACAATCGATCATGAAAATCTGTTGTGTCGTCTGTATTTGGCTTTGAAAGCACAGTCTTGACATGGTTTAGTTCATCCCTGACTGGACGGTCCAAGATTGCTTCTGTTGATGGCTGCCGTTCTGAGCCATCACCTCTCCGGTTTGGTGTGCCCCAGGGATCGGTCCTAGGACCTGTATTGTTTTTACTATATGTTCAGCACATGTCCGGCCTAATTAGTAGTTGCTTCATTTCCCATCATGCATTTGCAGATGATACGCAGATGTACAAAAGTGATACTTTTGAGCAAGCTGCGAATGCCTTTCTAAAGCACACGCCAATGTACTGAGCATGTGAAATCATGGATGACCACAAGCAAACCGATGTTAAATAATGGTCAAAACTAAAGCAACATCGGTAGCTAATCCAAGAATATTTTCATTGTTGTCTCTACCGTCACCATTGTCTGTGGGTGGAACACTCATTGGCTTCTCTGCGAGTGTGAAAAACCTAGGTGTCACGCTTGACAGCGGTTTATCTATGTCACAGTATGACATTGCAGTATGTATATCAGCTTCGACGCATTAGTTCAGTTGGTCAACTGCTCACCGTGAAAGCCACTAAAACATAAGTTGTGCAATTGTACTGTCAAGCTAGATTATTGTAACTCTCTGCTTTGTGGCTCCCCTCAGTATCTCAGTGATCGCCTCCAAAAGATTCAGAACAATGCAGCCCGGCTTGTGAGAGTCCGTAAGACAGAGCATGTCACACCCATTTTGAAGTCCCTTCACTGGCTACCTGTGTCCTCACGTATTCAATACAAACTTATGTCAATATGTTTTAACTGCCTTGTTACGTGCTGTGCGTGTGCACACCCTCTCGTGAGCTTCGCTCCTCTTCCGATAAACGGAAGTTGTGTTTTCCTTCTGTCCAAACTAAAAGTTATAGTCAGCGCACTTTTTTTTTTATCAAACCCCAGTGTTGTGGAATGCACTTCTTCTTGAGGTTATAAACAGCGAGTCTGTCTCTGGCTTCAAGAGGTCGTTCAAAACTTGTCTCTTCAAGCTTTGTTTGAATAACCGCCTGTGGTTGATGCCTTAGTTAAAGTCCTGTTATCCTCATTGCTTAGATTGAATGTTAAATGTAACATATGTTGTTTCGTTCGTTGTAAAAGTGTCATCTACGTGTATTGTACTTTGCTTGTCACGTGCAATTGTCATTGTAGTTGTATTGTCTTGTACAGATGGTAAATCGCGTAGGGCTTTGGCAACCTGCCTTTCATTACATTTTATTCCTGAAATAAAAAGACTTTGCAATAATCCAGGTGAGTTTAGCAGTTTCAAATTTACTTCTTTACTCCGCCCGTCGCTAAGCGTGATGATATCAGCATCCTTCTATTACGTGTGCCTATTCGCATAGAATTTAATAGAGTATAAAACTCTTAGTTACCCCAGTAGCAAAACGTCTTCGTGCCCCCGACGGCCGCAGTGGGCCCGCGCACAGCTGTGCGCGGGCCCACTGCGGCCGTCGGGGGCCCGAGCACCTTTGCAAGTCAACATTGAGGACCCGATGAGAATTGGTTAATTTTAGTCATCAGAGCCCTCACTGTAGCAGATTGCTCTAATAGAGCTTACAGAAACACAGTTTATCTTCAGGGGCGGATCAGTTACCTCGACTGAGAGGGGGAGGGGGAGGAGGGTTCCAACCGTTTGTTTGGGACCCGTCGACAAGACAACAGGAGTGGTGTTCCAACCTCCCCAAAAGGGACTTTGTTACAGTCCGTTTGAGCAAAGCTTGCCTCGTGTTTTTCGCAAATAACTTTTGAAGGCAAATGATTTCAAGACAACTCTAAAAAGAAAAGATGATCACCAACTTTGGTCCTAACCTATTTTAATAATTTTCTTTAGTCTTGACGGCAGGGGTTTAGCCGCTGCCCTCGTGAAATTTTGAACATGACCTGTGGTACCGGTTTCAGGCCACTTTATAAAATTTCAAATACAAGCGATCAAAATTTCCGAAACCTCAGTAGCTGAGCTGACCCTTCGCACCACGTGATTGTCCTGTGTTTGTCTTGTACTGTGTTTGTCTTCAGTGTGTGTGTGTGGGGGGGGGGGGTTGTCACGTGAGCGTGCATGTTGTTTTCAGTTCGCGGCGCTTTGAGCCGATTCGCAGAATTGGGAAAAGCGCCTATATAATAACCGGTATTATTTATTATTTATTTATTTTAGCCTGCTAAAATATACCCTGATCAAGCCCCAGTCAGCAACATTGACACATATTTACTTCGGTAAATTTCACGATCCTCGTGTTGAATGTTTGACAGCTTGGTCTTGCGAAACGTGTGATCTGGGATAGCTTGTCACAGTTTTAGCGTCAGTGATGCAGGTCAGTGGTCACTGAGGCCTGAACAGGGTATGTATTTCAACTTTCATGCAGGTCATCGCCATGATCTCCCGAGGGTAGTGGATAACCCTGAATTTTAAATAAATTAGGACCAAGTTTGATGATTATTTTTGTTCTTAGCGTTTTTCACATGTCTTGTTCAAAAGTTCATTGGAAAAAAACACGAGGTACGAACTATACATTGTTACAGCATTTTAAAGTTTTTTTTTATTATTTTATTTTATTTATTGATTTTTTTTTTTGGGGGGGGGGGACGAAGGGGGGGGGGGGTCAGGAACCCCAGACACGCCCCTGATCTTTGTGAGGTTCATGTAAAGCATCGAATAAACAGACAGGAAAATTACGTCGAAAATAATGAAATAATTATTGATCATGACGATTTGCACGATTTCTTGTAAACAGTTTCAAACCCACGATCAGACCGAAAGCCTGCTTTGTCGTACAGGAGCGTATCCAAGGGGTTTTCGATCGGGGTGGAGTGGGGTACACTTTACCCCTCCTCCTTGGATCCGCCACTGCTACGAAACACATTGTTTGATTTGAAATCCATATCGCTCTTGAATAGTTATTTGGGCAAGGAAATAATTTTCTCCGGGATATTCCCCATGCTCAATAGGTCATCGGGCCGACATCGGCCGCCGAAGGCCCTCGCACGGCAAAAGGCCATCGGGCCGATGTCGGCCGCCGTTTTTCCACGGACCAACGGCGGCCGACGTCCCCCCGATGGCCTTTTGCGCATTGGGTTGTTTGCTCTGAAATCACCACATATCACTTTTATGAATGATTAGTTGGGCAAGTATAACATTGTTTTCCATGACAAAGTTCAAATGTACCGTCGCGGCATTTTGAATTCACTTTTTTCTCAGTAGAAATCTTTCTCGTCGCACGTTCAAGGAGGGAAAACCGCTAGGCATTATGGTTATCGATACGATACATGCGTGCGAGCGCACCTAACGCATGCACTGAAAGCGCACCCAGGCTCCGCGTGGTCGGCGCGAGCCATGACGTCACGACAATCAATCAGAGGCTTGAGTGATCCCAGCACCTTTTTTCCCAGCGTGCAAAAGCTGTCCGCGGGCCCACTGCGACCGGCTTCGGCCTGAATACTTCTCGCGCACTGTGATCCACTCTCTCTCTCTCTCTCTCTCTCTCTCTCTCTCTCTCTCTCTCTCTCTCTCTCTCTCTCTCTCGCCGTCCGCCAATCGATAACAACTCTGTCACCTTGACGTCATTGCTTCGAGGGGCCGTCTCAAAGGGTGTGGAAAGTTAGGTTGTTTGGCTGTTGAATAGCAGCAGACGCAAGATACAAAACGCTTGAGACAACACCGTGACAAGAGTACGTAACATCATGCGCTGATTGCGTCGGTAGCGTGATTTTCTCATCTGATGTAGGGACAACATTGATGTTATTAATTCCACGAAGCGATTTTTTTTTTCGCTTCGCGACTTGCGTAACAGAAAGGTTATCTATAAATTCTTAAAGTAAAAGGTCAGAAAACGCACCATGTTCACATAATCAGTGAGCCTTCTCGATCTGCAAGGAGCGCGTATACAGTGCAAAAATGTAGGGGACATTTAGAGTTCATCTCAAAATGTTGACAAAATTCCTGTAAAATGCTGAGTTAGCTGATTAGCCACGCCACTGGCCAACATTTTCACAACAGTTGTGCAGGTCACGTGATCTGTTTGAGCGCCATGAAAATGGCGTTAGGGTCATACTTACATGCAAGTTATTTCTTTGAAATCGTTTCAATTTTGTTTTGATTTGTCTGGTGATAATCACGGTCATAAAACTGGGTTTTAGTCTTGACTCATAAAATTGGACAGCACTAAACAGCAACTGTCCATGATCAAGATAATAATAATAATAATAATAATAATAATAATAATAATAATAATAATATAATAATAATAATAATAATAATACCGGTTATTATATAGGCGCTTTTCCCAAGTCTTCAAATCGGCTCAAAGCGCCGCGAACTGAACCCCACACGCACGCTCACGTGATACACACACATACACACTGAAGACAAACACAGTACAAGACAAACACAGGACATTCACGTGGTGCGAAGGGTCAGCTCAGCTACTGAGGTTTCGGAAATTTTGATCGCTTGTATTTGAAATTTTATAAAGTGGCCTGAAACCGGTACCATAGGGGAGTTTCAGCAACAAACCAGAAGTGCTTTGTCAAAACAAAGACAACTCGAGACAAGACAACCAGTTTTAATAATGGTGCACAAGATAAATCAAATCAAAACTGAAACGACTTTTACAGGAACAAAAATACATGTGACCTTTTCATAGGACCCACCGCCATATTCATGGCTCCCAAATCCATTCATGTGACCCTCAAAACATAACCAGTGATATAAAAATAAAGGCCATTGGCGTGCCTAGTCGGTGGCTTAACTCATCATGTGTATTTTGAAAATATCAGTCAACAATTGTTGACTGGATTTTTTCAAAATACACATGATTACAAATTATTTGTAATTAGAATATTGATATTCACTACTTTTCTGCAGAGTATATTCATCAGACTCTGCAGCCGTTGGGGCGCTAGAGAATTCAAGCTTTTTGCTACTGGTGAGCGGCCTTAGTTTCATCCCCATTTTGCGATTCACCTTTGGGGATTATCATTTTTAGTAACTGCAACTTGTTTCAGGTACGCTAGTGACTGAGGCAATCACTCTAACAAGACAGTCTCCGACAACTACCTGCTCTGTCCTCTATTTCAGGAGGCACTACCTACATTCTTTGACCTGATTCTGATTCAAAAATTACACCTATTGCTATGAGAGTAGAGAGTAGTTACACATCACATTCCTAGTATTACTATCGAAGATCATCGAAAAAGTAACTTCATCCACGTTGGCTGGCTGGTTGCTTGTACATTGCTTAACGTCCCGACACCAGCAAAGGATTACTCAGTACGTGCATGTGTCTGTGCTGTATGTGGGGGGAAAAACACAACAATAGCCACCAAAACAACGACAACAACATCAAAGCTTTGTCTAAGCTTCTAGGCTTGCAAATGCGTTCTATCCATGCACTATACATCGTATGTGTGGAGGATACATCCCTGCAGATGGTATTGAATTTCTTGGCAGACTCATTACATTTTATTTATAGCACACTCACCCGTAACATTACGACACCAAAGCGGGAGATGGAACGATCATGATAGTTCAAGGGTAGTGCCAGATTATATTGGCGCTTTTCACCAAGCTAATCTGTCAATATCCTTGAACTATCATGGCCGATCCGTCTCCCACAACCAGCATTCGTACACACTCTTCATAGACCCCTTCCCACTCATGGCAAAGTGATCAATATCATATTTGTTTTCCTCCCCCGGCGACGGATGTCAGCCTAATTTGGAAATGACCAGTAGATGTGACTGACATTTTGCAATGTCTCCATTTTAACACGCAATGCGTCATTCGATTAGTCTACAGTCATGCGATATCGTTTCATGTGCCCTGATTACTTAAAGTGGACGAAATTTGTCAGACTGGGGTAAGTGTGGCTGGGTTAACACAAAGAGCTGTCCTCTAAAAAATACAAAACAGATCATGTGTCGCAGGAACCGCCGCACCCCTCCCCCCTCCCCCCACTCCCTCATCCCCACCCTGTGCCAGAAAAAAAAATGTATCCCCTGGACTCCTTGATATTTTTTAGAAAAAGAGTATGGAGGAAAAAAGTCAAGATTTAGATTTTTACGTTGTCTTCCAGGCCGGAAGACTATCAACCAACCATAACTGGCCTCCCCCTGCCCCCAACTCTCTCTTCCCCAAACCTCCCCCCCCCCCCCCAAAAAAAAAAAAAAAAAAAAAAAAAAAAAAAAAAAAAAAAGTTCTTTTTTATTTACTTTTTTGTTTGCTTGTTTAAGGTTGGACTGCGTTTGAGGTTTTTTTAGGCTAAAGAGTAACTTGTCGAGCACGCTGCCCCGCCCTCCCCTCGCCCCCTCTCCCCGTCCCTCTCCTCCCCGCCCTGCCCCTCCCCACCCCCTCCCCCTCCCCTCCCCCCTCCCTCCCCCCTCCGCGACATCCATAAAAAATATCTTTCAACACCACTGAGTCAGAGATCAGGAGACACATCAACTATCATAGTTCCAGGGCTGTACCAGAATATCTTGGTGTTTAGCACCCATGAACTATGACGGTTGATCTGTGTGCATGTCCTACTGTAGTGCCTGAGATCGGAATCGGATAACTCCTACCACACGGTGGGTAACCAAGCATACGATGCACTCTGCATAGACTTAACAAAATAGAAGTAAATTAAGCCAGAAAGAGGCATAGACTCTCATGAGCCCCCGCTTCATGCGGGGGCTCATGAGAATCTATGCCTCTTGCAGATTTGAGGCGTTTTGCTGTCCGGTATATGGGTCCTTCACAGTGTTACATCCGGCCACAACTATTGTCTGCTGAAAAAGAGATATGATGATGATGATGATGGTGATGATGATGATGATGATGATGAAACGTTTATTAGGATAAAGGTTTAGAGAGAGATGAGCTGTTAAAAATATTCATTTGGTTCAGCTATTTCTCCTTTTTTCATGTGTATGTTGTAGAGAGATGAACTGGTTTTTCTTTCGACTTTTCAGTTCTTCACTTTTCGTTCATTTTCCGTTGCTGATTTGTTTTGTTTTTGCTGTTTAGTTTGGGGAGTTTTTGTCCCAAATTAATGAAAAGTTTAGTTGTTTTGTTGTTTGTTTGTTTGTTGTTGTTTTTGTTTTTTTGTTTGTTTGTTTGTTTGTTTTTTTTTTTTTTGTTGTTGTTTTTTTTTGGGGGGGGTTTAGGGTGAAATCAGTGCTGTCTCATCAGTTTCCCAGTTTTTACATGTGTTGAAATTCTAGACTTTTCCTTGACCGGACGGAAATAGAATCTGTGTCAAGGACTTGCGATCTGTTTTGATCCAAACAACAGGTAAAAATGGACTCGGCCTGATCAGAGTGCAGTCGATGACAAATTACCGCAAAGACAAAAAGGCCGTTATGTCTCTGCCTCGAGCCCAAAAATAGACCAGTCTTTAGAGAAGTGTTAAAGACCGACTCCACGAAGAAAAAATCCAGATCAACCGATAATATAAATACCAGTTCTCCACAAAAGCTAGTGTGTCCATTCTTGAGAAAAGCGAGATATTCGTTGTGTACTGACGAGCAAAATAAATGCGACAATTTTGGAACCTAAAGTGTTTCCGATGGTTCCAAAAACGTTGCATTTCCTTTGCTCGTCATTATACAAAAATGAAATTCACCCCCACCCCCACCATCCCAACCCCCCACCTCTCAACAATGGACAAACTAGCCTTTGCCAAACAACGGCAGAATACCACTTTTCTTCACAGTAAGTGCAGTCTGCCTCAGCCTCTAGCACAAAAATAGACTATTGTTGGGCGGTGAACTGTTAAAGATTGGCTACACGAAAAATGCGAACAAAAATTATGAGCATCACTTTTTCTTTTACTGCAATCTTTAAAGATATCTGCTGCACAGGGGACTTGGACTGGTAAAATTTCATGATCCAACGGGTTTGTGTGTGTCTGTGTGCGCGCGAGTATGTTTGTGTGTGTGTGTGTGTGTGTGTGTGTGTGTGTGTGTGTGTGTGTGTGTACTTGCGTGTATGTGTGTGTGTATGCGTGCATGCCTGCGTACCTGTGGTGTTTGTGTGCGCGTGCATGCGTGTTTGTATGTGTATGAATGCGTGTGGTGTTTTCTGTGTGTGTGTGTGTGTGCGGCGTGCGTGCGTGCGTGCGTGTGTGCGTGCGTGCGAGCGTGCATGCGTTCGTGTATACTTGCGTGCATGCGGGCGTGCATGTGCAGACATTTTCATGATCACTCATGTAACAGAAGATCTTTAAGAAACCTGTGCGTGTGTTCGTGCGTGTGTGTGTTCGTGCATGTGTGTGTGCATGCGTGCTTGCGTGCGGGTGTGTACTTGCGTTCGTGCGTGCATGTGCAGACACTCATGATCACTCAAGCAAAAGCAGACCTTTAAGAAACCTTTAACATTCTGCCGGAAAGTTCGCGGTTGTCAGGCAATGACAAAAGGCATCGGCATTTTTTTTTTTTACACATTGACATTGCACTAGTCTGTCCTCACCTCTCGCCCACCTCCCCCCGCCACCTTTCATCCCCACCCCCACCCCCTTTGTTCTCTTTCACGCTTCCCCCAGGCACGTACACAAATTGCTTTTGCAAGGTTTATTTGCCATTAATTCTCTGCGGCCGACTTTTCTCCAGCCAGTGATCACGAATTTCGTTTCTGAAACGACTGCACACTGACCTCAATTCGCGTAAAAACACAGACATAAATGGGATAAAAATGGGCATAAAGAATAAAGGACTCGCAAGAGACTAAATCCTCATGAGCCCCCGCAGTCGCGGGGGCTCATGAGGATTTATGTTTCTTGCAGAAGGGTATCGGTTGCCTTGCCCCCCCCCCCCCCCCCCCCCCCCGACAGTTTAGAGGGTGAAGAAGCCTTGTAGGTGCCCGTTGGCAAATCCACTTTGAGTGTGAACAAGAAATAAAGGTTGGTAAGAACGCTCCAGACATGAAAAGGGAAAAAAAGCACTGTTATGGGAGGGAACTGTGCATTATTGACCTTTGATCTAGATCTAGTTTAACTAAGCACAAACAAATGATTTGAAATAGGGAGGTTAGGGGGGGTGGGGGGGGGGGGAAGAGTTGCTAAGTAAGTGATTGAAAGCAAAAATGCCGAAGCTCGCTAAGTTGACGTACATCACATTCATAGATTTCCAGCCTCTTGGTGCATGGAAATTTAGATCTAGATCCCTTATTGCATTCAGCTTGTATTAGACTATGTGGACAGCTGTTTCGGTCTAGGCGACCTTGTCAGCACACCTTCAGCCGTACTGGAGGAAGAGAAGGAACTTCTGCCAGGAAAACCACATTTTACCGGGGAGTATGCAGAAGGCATAACATGCTACCATCTAGATCTAAATTTTTATGCATCGTGAAAATTGAGAACCTTCTAAAAAAAGAAGTAGAGAGAATGGCATGCAGACGACACTATAGTTAATAAATGCTAGCACTCACCTCTCTTCTTTTTTTTTTTTTTTTTTTTTTTTTTCTTTCTTTCTTTTTTAAAATATTATTATTACAGCGGAAAAATGATGCTGTCAGAGGCACTAATCTAAAAAAAATATCTGGTGCTTTTTCTTTACAATTGTACTACAAAGGCGTTAAATATGAAAAAACATTTTAGGAGTGGCAGTGAAGGAGTTAATTCATTCAAGACATGCCGTTTAAGGATACGCGTTATTTACCGCGTATCCGTACGGGGCACGTCTCAAATGAGTTGGGGGGGGGGGGGTTAAAACACTGCGCGAAAAGATTTTTTTCCCCCCTTCAGTTCTTTTAGATGTGGACGTTCAAAGCGTGCCAAGTATACCATTAACACATTCTGCCCCAAGACCGCAATCCACAAATTGTGAAGTTGCCCTCTGAAAGAGTGTATCACAATTCTAGAGACAGATCGAGGATGATAGTTCAAGGGTGGTGCCAGAATAGCTTGGCGCCTATGGG
The DNA here is from genome assembly GCA_036245525.1 of Semisulcospira habei. Taxonomy (NCBI): domain Eukaryota; kingdom Metazoa; phylum Mollusca; class Gastropoda; family Semisulcospiridae; genus Semisulcospira; species Semisulcospira habei. The sequence continues at coordinate 83,358,867 of BTPG01000003.1, forward strand.
CGCCAAGCTATTCTGGCACCACCCTTGAACTATCATCCTCGATCCATGTCATTCTGTGGTGTGTCGGGGCTGAATGAGTTAATTTTACCTGGGAAAACTGAACTTTGAACGAACCCAACACTTCCTTCTCCGCTGTACATAATAACATCCCCTACTATGTTTAGCCTCTGAGCGGTTCCGCAACTATGTTTAGCCTCTGAGTTCCGCAACTATGTTTAGCCGCTGAGTTCCGCAACTATGTTAACTCCATTACTGTTACTGTCCATACCGCTTGGCGGGAAAAATGCGTACTGGTTGGTGAAGGGGTGTGTGTGTTTGGGAGGGGGAGGGGAGTGGAAGTTCGTAGGCCGATTCATCACCAGATAATCCTGTCCAAAGAACATGGCCATAATTTTATAGGCCGTTTGACATCGGAGGGCACAACGTTTTTCCCAAATAACCACTTTTCTGGACAACTTTAAGAACAAATATCATTTAGTGCCTGTTGGCCTAATATGGAATATTTTTTACTGAACCCTTATGATTTGTCGATTGTGCTGCACAGTCGAAAAAAACAAGAACACGCCATCTTCAATACCCTGAAATAGAGCCCCGGCCGATTTCAATATCGAGGTGAGGCATGCAGACTTCATGTTATGACTGTGCTGTTTCAGGTTTGAAAACTTGGCCAATTCACGTGAAAATGGATCTTTCTTACACTGGGCACATTTAGGGATTTCAAAATCGGTCATTTCATGAAAAAAAAATCGGAAATTTTTAAGACTATACAGCAAAATTGACGCAATGTTCGAGTTTTTGAAAAGTTATTCTTATTAGGTCAACTGTCACTGGATGATATTTGACCTAAGATTGGTATAGAAAAGTGGTTTTTTGCGGAGATATTTGCGGAGAAAAAAAAGTTGTGCGCTCCGATGTCAAACGACCTATGCAATGGGGCCAGAAAAGGTGCGAAGAATCGAAAGCGCCATGCTATTCTGGCACAGCCTTTGAGCCAACGTGGTCGACCTGTCTAGTCCCCGAATGATGTGTGTCATATTGAGGCCTGGGCTGAATGACTTAACCCATTGTACCCTTAGGCCGAAATCTCCAAATTGTGCAGCTGTCCTTTGAAGACTGCATTGCAATCCAAAAACAGATCGACAATGATAGTTCAAGGGTGGTGCCAGAACAGCTTGGCGCCCCAGGCGCCAAGCTATTCTGGCATCACTCTTGAACAATCATGGTCGATCCATATCTTGCTACGGTGTGTCAGGGTTAAAGGGGTTAAAGCGACTGCCTCAGACAATGAACAGTTAACAGTTCGCAAAATCCCCTTTGTAAATATTCTCAGTATGTCTTACAGTAATGCTGAGCAAATGGGCTGGCCAACTTTACAAAGTTAGAATTTCGCAAAATAAACGGCTTTGGTGGTCTTTTTCTCCTTTGTTCGCGCGCAGGACAGTTCCCCAGAGGCATACCAGGGATAGAAGGAAACGCCCGTTACAATTGCATGCTGTCATGGATTGTGAAAGAAAAGTTCAGAAACGTTTTAGTTGATGCTAGGCAAAACAGTGATAATCCTGTTGTATTGGTGCCTTTTTGTAATCAAAGTCCGCACTGGAGTAGGTCTCTCTCTCTCTCTCTCTCTCTCTCTCTCTCTCTCTCTCTCTCTCTCTCTCTCTCTCTCTCTCTCTCTCTCTCTCTCTCTCTCTCTCTCTCTCTCTCTCTCTCTCTCTCCCCTATCATTTCAAAAACACAATGTGCGTAACAACAGTTATTATTATAGCTAAAAAAAAATTTCATTATTATAGAACAGTTTGCCGGTTAGCGTGGCAATGTTGCCTAAAATTTTATCCAAACACATATTGATTGTATCATCATCATCATCATTATCAACATCATCATCAACATCATCATCATCATCATTATCGTCATCATCATCATCACTGATATCTCTCTCTGGAGTAGGTCGCATTTTCTCTCTCTCTCTCTCTCTCTCTCTCTCTCTCTCTCTCTCTCTCTCTCTCTCTCTCTCTCTCTCTCTCTCTCTCTCTCTCTCCTCTCTCTCTCTCTCTCTCTCTCCTCTCTCTCTCTCTCTCTCTCTCTCTCTCTCTCTCTCTCTCTCTCTCTCTCTCTCTCTCTCTCTCTCTCTCTCTCTCTCTCTCTCTCTCTCTCTCTTCCCGCCCCCTTCCCCGGCTGTTTGTGTTGGAGAGCATTGAGCAGCATTGTCTTACCACTTGGCGAATGACGTAAAATAGATGGCTCCAGCGCCATTATACAAACCAAAATAAGCAAAGCGACGGGTTTCGGTGCCAAACTGTGGGCAACCCGGGCTGTGTGTATAATCTTCAACACGCACCTGGAGACCCCCAACGCACAAGCGATTCTTAATTTGACTCCTTCGCCGTGTTAGAAAAAAAAATTAAAATAAAAACCACAATCCAACTGCAAGAGGTATAGATCCTCATGAGCCCCCGCATTCGCGGGGGCTCATGAGGATCTATACCTCTTGCTGAGACCAATTTGAATCTATGTTTCTTGGACGGTTTTGATTTATCATGGTCATTGAATATACACAGATTTCAGAAACAAAGTTCAGTTCACCTCAGCTCGGTCAAGATGCTATCTCAGCGCTCGAAAAGACCCATACGAGATCCACCCCACCCATGAGAAGTCTTCCTAGTCTTTTTCCTTCTTCGATATCGTACTAATATTAATAAGAAGCTGTCTTCTTTTAGATTCGTTACACGTTTTCCTCATTGGCCTAGCTAGGGATAGACAGACAGACAGAGATAGAGATCGAGATATGTTATAAAATGAAACTTTATTTCTCAAAGACAATGACCTTTTTCAATAATGTCCTTGCACACACACACACACACACACACACACACACACACACACACACACACACACACACACACACATACATACATACATACATACACACAATTTAGAGCATAATAAATAAACAATAATAAATCAGCGCATTAGTAATGCTTTACCCAACTGAAAATCGGCTCAAAGCGCCGCCGCGAACTGAACCCAACAAGCACGCTCACGTGAATCGCGCGCATTCATTCACACACTGTACATAAACACAGAACATTGACGTGGTGCTAAGGGCAAGCTCAAGCGAGCTACTGAAGTTTTTGGAAATTCAAATCGTTTATGTTTGAAATTTAGTAAGTGGGCTGAAAATGAAACCAACGAATTGAGAACCTGAAATAAACTTGAACGTTAAGAACGTAGATTGAACAATAATAGCAACAACAGAGAGAGAGAGAGAGAGAGAGAGAGAGAGAGAGAGAGAGAGAGAGAGAGAGAGAGAGAGAGAGAGAGAGAGAGAGAGAGAGAGAGAGAAATGAAATGAAACTTTATTTCTCGAGGATAGATGATTAGGTATACAGACCCTTTTTCAATCAGAGAGAGAGAGAGAGGGTGAGAGAGAAAGACAGAGGGTTGGGTTTGGGGGGAGGTGCGGGGCGTCACACAAATACCCAACCCCTCTGCCCTTTATGCGTTGCATGTACAAAACACATGATAATGAGATCTGGTCCGCGAAGGTCACGGCTTCGGAGGTTGCAAGACTTACAGCCCGGCCAAAAGATTGGGCTTCCTTTGAAATGACACCTCCACAACATCTGACATTCGCCTGTAATGTACTTGCGATGTAACTGCCCTCGGCTCTAACACAATTCCGCGTGAGGGTGAGTCCGTGATCTTGAACCTTATTGCACTCGATTCGTGTGCTGGTCTGTGATTTTGGAAAGGTCCAAAATCACAGACCAGCACAGCTGGCATAAACTACTCGGCAATAGGCGCAACACCCTTACCTGTTTGACATTAACTGACGCTATAGACGGCACGCACTGCAGCGCTGTTGGCAGGGAAAGCTTAACACTTTCTGCCCCACGACCAAAATCCGCAAATTTTGAAGATGCCCTCTCAGTGAAGGACTATGTTGCAATTCTAGTGACAGCCGGATCGCACATGATATTTCAAGGGTGGTGCCAGAATAGCTTGGCGCCTCTGGGCGCCAAGCTATTTTGGCACCACCCTTGAACTATCATGCTCGATCCATGCATTGCTTTAGTGTGGCGGGGCTGAATGAGTTAAGCTCGGAATATATATTCCGGTTTTAGTCCAGTACTGGAAAAAGCTGACTCCGGCACTGTGGCCAGAGTTGTAGCAACCTTAAAACTACCTATTTTTACTGAAATGATTTAAATAGTTAATGGATCTAACGGTCCACATGAATGAATAAGTAGCTGACGGCTTGCGAGCATTCATGTGCTTGCGGGCAGTCCTCATAAATTAACTCGTGCGGGGATTTGCGGCGACTTGGTTCGCGGTGACCCAGCGCGAAAAACAAATACCGATATGAGTTACGTGTCTCTAGTTGACGATGCGGTTATGCCGCGTGACTGGCCCGATGGCCCTTGCTCGCTCTGTCCTATTGTATATATTGCCGGTAGTTCTATTGTAATAATCTTAACTTTTTCACCCTCTTAAAATTTTTAATTCGTGGTCCTGAATTCTTAACCTTGTTTTAATATTTGTAAGTCAAATAATTGTTGTTTTGTACATAGTTGGACCGTTGTTGTTGGTAGGAGACTGAAGATAGTAGGCAACGAGTCAGCGATTTTAGTTCTAAAAAGATACGTTCGTACTGTATATGTAACTAAAGCACGATGTGCTAGTCCCCGATCACGTATGTGCCAGTGGGACATTAAACTGGATATAACGAACGAACAAGTACTTCAGTTTCCCCTAGCTGGAATTCGCATCGTGAGATAGTCTAGATTTATTTTTCTTCTTCTCTGTGTGCGTGTGTGCGTGCGTGTGCGTGTGCGTGTGCGTGTGTTTGTTTGTTGTTGTTGTTATTGCGGTTTTTTGTTATTGCTTTTGTTGTTGTTGTTGTTGGGTTGTTTTTGTTTTTTGTGTTGTTTTTTGTTGTTGTTGAGTATTTGTTGTTGTTGTTGTTGTTTTAATATTTCAGCTGTCTTTAAAAGTACTATTTAGGTGTATACAGCCACTTAGTGATGGTCTTTAAAGACAAGTGGTCTTTCATAAGGGTGGTCGCTCAAAATAGGTTCTTTGTATTACCACTAGGAGCAGGCCTGGTAGAGACTGCAATACGTCAAGTATAGAAAAGTTAAAATAATAATGCGAAGAAGGAAAAGAATATTAATCATCATCATCATCGTCATCATGATATAATAATAATAATAATAATAATAATAATAATAATAATAATCATGATATAATAATAATAATAATAATAATAATAATAATAATAATAATAATAATAATAATCAGCATCAGCATCATCATCATCATCATCATCATCATCATAATAACAATAATAATAATAACAATAATAATAATAACAATAACAGTAACAATAATACTGTTAACCTCTTCCCCGCCAGTGGACGCAAAAAGATGTCTTTGAAAGCCGGAGCAAATTTCAACACCGAATAATCCCATCAAAGCAAGAGACACGGTTATGGATATGGCCAAGCAAGGGGCAAAGAACCTCATGAGCCCCCGCATCTGCGGGGGCTCATGAGGTTCGTTGCCTCTTGCTGTTGTGTGTGGTGTTCGCATTCCTCCAAAAGCCGCGTAGGGATTTTTTTTTAATGGCGAATTTAGTCCCGTTCACCTATAGTGCACACGCCTACTTAATGCCCTTTAGCAATGTTTTTGTGGTGTCTGTTTTTAGCACGGGTATAAATAGATATTTACCAAACGTCTTCGGGCACACTGCGGCCGTCGTGGGCCCGATGACCTTTGCCGACTGGGTTTGGAGGAAGTCAGCGCTGTGCCAGCTGATCCCGCCTATTACATTGTGCTGCCGGCTTGCAGATGTTGCGAATCTTGTACGAAGCGGCGCCCGATAGGTCGTCGGTCCCTGTGTACGGGCTTAGCGCCGGGCAACAGTACATTCGCAGCCAACGGCGTGGAGTGGTAGTTTACCCGTGTTAAGAGGCGACCGATTACGCAATGACTATCCCAAGACTGGGGTATCGCGACACCTGGAAGTCACAAAGTGAGACCACGGTTATTACGTGCGTTCGTGTTATTGTGCGGTCGCGTAGACCGAAGGTTGTAGGGGTGCGGTGGGGGGGGGGGGGGGGGGGGGAGGGGGTGCAGGGAGGAGGGGGGGGGGGGTGCGGGGAGGACTGATAGAAAATGATTTGTTCAAGATTCAAGACTCAAGACTCAAGATGACTTTATTGTTGCTGTAATAGAAGATAATCGTACACAGCAAAAATTGTCTTGCCACCACAGGTGCTGCTCACATTCACTCACTCGCTCATTCCACAAATTACAATATTGTTGTTGTGTCGTTCTTGTTTACAATCAGGACAAGCCGCGACACATAGCAGTGTGAAGACATGTCTTAACCCTTATCATTCGGAATACACCAGTGGGTGAAATAGCGGGTTTGGCTAAAATAGTTCAAGGGTAGTGCCAGAATAGCTTGGCGCTAGGCGCCAAGCTATTCTGGCCATACCCTTGAACTAAAACCATTTGTCTATGATCCTTAACCGTAAGTACCGTGATGTAGCTGACGGTACAAATTTGAAGCTTTTAGCCTCAGTATGATATGGGTTAATGGGGTGGGGGGCGGGGCGGAGCGCGTGACTGAAATGTTACTTTAAGCTTCCAAAGAATCAAACAATGGAAGGGGAGTTGCGGGGGGAGGGAAGAGGGGAGAGAGAGAGGGGGGGGGGGGGCGGAGGACGAGAGGATAGTGGTCAATCCTAAAAAAAAAAAAAAAATGATTGAAGCGACCTATTCTAGGCAGTGCAGGGTTAACTCATTGTGTCCCGGGTACTAAAATTCCCCACAGTTTGGAGTTATCCTCTGAGGACTGCATTGCAATTCAGGAGACAGATCGACCATGATAGTTCAAGGGTGGTGCCAGAATAGCTTGGCGCCCATAGGCGCCAAGCTATTCTGGCACCACCCTTGAACTATCATGGTCGAGCCATATCTGGCTGTGGTGTGTCGGGACTGAATGAGTTAATATATCACAATATGTAAGCCTTTTTTTGTTTGTTTTGATGTTCTTACTATGTCTTACAATAACGTTGGACAAAAAGACTGACTTGCCAAGGCCCACTACCGCTGTAACTGTTCAAACTAAAGACACACTTCTCTAACTCTTTCTACCCCAGACACACCACAGCAAGATAAAGGATCGACCATGATAGTTCAAGGGTGATGTCAGAATAGCTTGGCGTCTACGGGCGCCAAGCTATTCTGGCATCACCCTTGAACTATCATGGCCGATCTGTGTCCTGCACTGCATTGCAGTCTTCAGAGGACAACGGCAACATTTTGGAATTTCGGTGTTGGGGTAGAAAGAGCTAACAGATGGTCATTACACAGGTCCAGTTATGGTTCATTTGGACACAGGGCAATCCAGTTCAGCACACCGTCGTCTTTATATCAAGTAACATGACAATGACCCCACTCCGTTCTAGAAACACAAAGCTTTCAGTACGAGAAACGGCCAAAGATAGATCGACACGCTATAACGGCTGCTCACTGAGACTGCAAAAAAAAATAAAGTGCGACCACGCGTGTGCTTTTGCTGCGAAGAGTCCGAAATAGCTCAGGCGGTTAAGCGTCGGAGCAAGAGAGCGAAGGGAATCGCCGGGTTCGTGGGTTCGAATCCCCGTCCCGGCCCCGGTAGCTGGACTTACAATCCAGGGGGAAAAGACGGGCTTGTTCAATAGCATGTCCGTTGAAAGGTCCTGGTAAATCAAAGTGGCACAGTTGCAATGCGCCTGAATTGATCAGTGTTCAGATCGTACTCCATAAGCAATAGATTTCCCTGTCCCCCATATCCCGCCCATCAGGGGCCGTCCATTATCACTTCGGTGCCGTGGACGTTAAACCCGGAACTAATCGAAAAAAGTCGTTTTTCCTGCGTGTCCAAACTCCTGTTAAATTTAATTAGTTGTGTCGACAAGGCATAACAAAACACGAATGGTGCTGAAACGTCTCTTCAGATTTATGTGTAATGGTACTTTAAATCATGATGTTAGATTGTCTTAATGACTACAAGTGAAAACATTTCTACTATTTTTCTTCTCAACGAAAGGAGAGTTAAGCTCAAAAAGCAGTGGAAACTCTGGTACCTGTGCCTTATTACATGAATTGTGAAAAGAAGGGAAGTTTTCGATGAGGCAAGAAAACATTCATGACTCGTTATATCGGTGAATTTTAGCTGTCAAAACCGCCATGGAGCAGATCGCTTTAAGATCAAATCTACATGACTGTTTTTGGAAATATGTACTCTGCTCCCCCCCCCCCCCCACTCCCACCCCTTCCTTCTCCCGCCCATTTTCTTAGGGGAGAGAGGGAGGCCCTCTTCCCCCCACCCCCCACCCCCCACCCGCCACCCCTAGTTCCTACGCCATTGCCTGGCTGTGACACCGACCTAAACTAAACAATGAAAACTCTCCAAGCCACTCTCGCTAATCTCCGATGATCCGCCAAATATTTTATACAGACGCAGCACGGGGTGGCCCGGGCTTTGAAGATCAGCGCACTTTTTGATAAGGGCTTGGGCCTCGAGCTCGAGGCCAAGCGCATGGAGATGGATCGACCATGACAGCTCAAGGATCCATTAACCTCCTGCCGTGCGGACACCACCCGTCTGCAAGAGGCAAAGAAACCTCATGAACCCCCGCAATTGCGGGGGTTCATGAGGTTTCTTTGCCTATTGCTGACCATACTCTTATCCGTGTTCCTTCGATTGGTGGGATTGTTCCGTGTTCAGTTCGTGGCACTGCTTTCAAAGACATGATTTTCAGTCGACTGGTAGTGAAGGGTTAACCCTTTGTACGGGCAAAAGGGGTTAAGACTCATGCCACAAAGCATGCATGCCTGTGTGTGTATGTGTGTGTGTGTGTATGTGTGTGTGTGTATATATATATGCGTGTGAGTGTATGTGTGTGTGTTTATGTGTATGTGTGTGTGTGTATGTATGTGTGCGTGAGTGCGTGCGTGCGTGCGCGCGTCTGTGTGTGTGGGGGTGCTTGCGTGTGTGTGTGTCTGCGTGCATGCTTGCGCTTAAGCGTGATGAGCGTGCGTGTGTCTTTCAGTGACTGTGCGTGTAGCCGTGCGTACTTGTGCGTGTGTGTGTGAGTGTGCGTGCATGCATGCGTGCCTGAGTGCGTGCGCGCGTCTGTGTGTGTGTATGTGTGTATGCGCGCGTGCGTACGTTTGCCTTTGTTACGACAAGATGGATTATGCAAAGTCAGGGGATTTCAGTAATTTCTGTTTACGAAGAGAAGAGAGCTAGGGTGCATTCAAAACGTTCACTGCCAAGAAAAAGCGAAGACTACCCAATTGCAACAGGCATAGATCCTCATGAGCCCCCGCAGTTGCGGGGGCTCATGAGGATCTATGCCTCTTGCTGAAACCACTTTGCATCTATGTTCCTTGGACGTCTGGGGATCTTCGACGCTTAAAGTGACAATGATATCAAAAGCACGATCTGCGCACACTGGCAGTTAACTCATTCAGCCTGACGGCCGTATTTCTCCAATTTTGGAGGCGTCATCTAATGACTATGCACCAGTTGCCCTTGAATTATCATGGTCGACCCATCTCCTGCTGTAGTGCGTCAGGGCTGAATGGGTTAAAGGGTTGCCCGTTTAGCGCACGAGCCTCTGAGGTGTCCCTATCGTCAAGTGTAGTGGCTTAGCAAGGCAGAGAGTTTATGACCAAGAGCACCAGTAGCCTGATGTGTAGGTAAGCCTTATTTTTACTGTATTAGTGTCTCAAGTGCGTCTCGTCCCACACTCGCCCTTCACAAGCTAACCTGGCATTACCCTATGCATCTGCCATATTCATAAATCAAGGGTAGTGTCAGATTAGCTTGGCGTCATTAGACGCCAAGCCAATCTGGCACTACCCTTGAACTATCGTTCGGTGACACCGCAAAGATTTTGGAAATGCGGTCATTGGGTTAAATGCGTTAAGGCGATCTGCTCGATAGTGGGTTTTGATTGCCCAACGGGTTCTCGATGTTGCCCTGCCTCTGCTAAGACTTTCATGCCCTTCCTTTTCAACAATCTTTGTGTGTAGGCACAATTAGCAGAACTGCTCCTCGGGTGCATCTGCGGAACTCCTCTTAGTCAGAAGAAAATGGAAAGCAGAAAAGTCTTTCATTTTAGGATCTGCAGACCGTCATAAATTAACGTTACGCATCCACCTGAAGACACATTGCAGCACCATTTGTGTTTGTTATGCCTTGTCGACACAGCTAATGAACTTTAACAGCAGTTTGGACACGCAGCAAAAGCACACCCGTAATCGCACATGCATGTTATATCTACTTTAAGCTAGAAGTACCCAACGGAGAATTTTACATTGCATTTTGCATTTTACACGCTTGGCAGTCACCTTTTTGGTCTGGACTACTTTAAGCTGTTTCTCGTACTGAAAGCGGTGTATTTAAAGCACGGGGCGGAGTCATTGTCAGGCTATTTGATATAAAGACAACGTGTGCTCAACTGGATTGCCCTGTGTCTAAATGAACCATAACTAGACCTGTGTGCAACGTTTCGTAACCATCTCTTACTGAAGTCAGTGTATCTTTGAACAGTTACGGCGGTACTGGGCCTTCAAGTCAGCTCTCCAGGCCAACGCCATTGTATGACATACTATGAGCATTTATAAAAGTGATATTGCGAACTATATTTTTTTTGCTTAGACAATAGAAGTCGAGTGGGTTACAGAGATATTTTTCACCCGAGGGTATTATTCTTGGACGCGATCTATGGCGAGCATTTATCCCCAAAAAATAATACACAAGAGCCATTTATAGCACATGCCTCCTACTTACTAAATTTGAGGTGAACAACAGCTTTCAAAGTTGACGTTGCCGTTTTCTTCGGACCGGAAACATCAGACTCAGTGCGCAAAGGCCATCGGGTGACGTCGGCCCGATGGCTTTTTGCGCATTGGGGAGTGTGCTTCCGTGCCAACAAATATAGGTCTCTCTTCTACAGTGTCTAGTATTTCAATATGAAAGAAATATATGTATATTCCCTTAAAAAATAATACAATCACCACGGCGTAAATGTCCCTAACAAGAGGATTGCACGACAGAAAAAAAAAACCGGTGCAGACAAAAAAAAAAGTGAAAAGAAAAGGGGAGACTGCCATTGCTAATACTTTAGAAAGTTTACAAAGTAGGTGAAAGCACGGTGCAGACAAAAAGTTTGGTGGTGATGTCATATATTACTGCGCGCCCGTTTCTAGGTGATGGTCGCTAAAGGTAGAAAAATCGTTGTTAGGTATAAATCACACATTGTTTCTCCACCACTGTGAGCGGTATAATAGCCCTTTTATTCCCTGGGGCATGTTATTTTCAAGTTCGTGTTGTTTCCTTATTCCGATTCTGTCTTATCTGCGCAGTTGGGACATGAGATCTATAACTGATATTAACTCTGAAACTCCCAGAACTAAATGACTTCCATTCTGCAGAATGGAAGTCATTTAGTTCCGGCAGTTTAAGAGTTAACTATAATAATTATTTAAGTTTGAATATGTCACTGTTTATCGAGTCACAATCTGTGACTGTTTATTTGCGATGTTGCATTGTGCACCACAAAACTTACATTTGGATTATTTTTCGTTGACGTCAGCAGAGCAGTTTTTTTTTTGCCAGTGGACGGAAATTGTGTTTCTAAAATCTTTGAAGTTCAATCAGAGGCAAAAAGCCTCAGGGGTCAAATGAACATTGATACAGATTTGTGTCAACAAGAGATATAAATCCTCATGAGCCCCCACAACTAAGGGGGCTCATGAGGATCTATACCTCTTGCAGTTAACTCATTCAGCCCGACGCACGTATTTCCCAAATTTTGGAGGCGTCTTTTAACGACTATGCACCTGTTGCAGGAGTTGGGTCGACCATGATAATTCAAGGGTAGTGCCAGATTAGCTTGGCGCCGACAGGCGCCAAGCTAATCTGACACTACCCTTGAATTATCATGGTCGACCCATCTACTACTGTAGTGCGTCAGGGCTGAATGGGTTAGGTATTGTTCATTTTTGTCTCGGCACCGAAGGGTCAATGAGGCTGTTTGCTTCGGCTACCTTTGTTTCCTGCCTTGCACGTGTCTTACTGTTTCTTATTTTGAAAGTTAGACACGTATCTGGCTTTTTCGTCTTTGAAAGTCGGACACTGTTTGCGAAGGATATATTTTTCACCAAATGCTGAGACGTGTTATCCATGTTTCGAGTGGAAACCACCGCCTTCAATAGGGACAATAATATTGCTGTCAGTGAAATACAACACACATGCTGAATAAATACCGCATCAACAAAAATCATCAAATAAAGATTGTATGATCTACACTCCTTTTAGATGATGGGGGGGGGGGGGGGAGGGAGAGTGATGGGGGGAGGGTGCGGGTGGGGGGGGGGGGGAGGCGGGCAGGCGGTGGGGGGGGGGGGGTGTACTGGGGTTCTATCACGGATTCACTACAGTTAATTTTGCGAATCACGAATCCCAAAAAGTAGCATTCACGGCTCACGATAAAAAGAGAAGACGAAGAAGGTACCGATTCATAACCTCTTTCCAATAACCGTAATTCGAACAAGGTGGGGTAAGGGTGAAGTGTTTCTTGGGACTGGATATTGGAAGCCTAAAAAACTGCTCGGAAAATCAAACGATGGAAGTGTGTGGGGAAGGGGAAAGGGGGAGGACAGAGCGGGCGGGGCGTGGGGGGGGGGGAGTGGGGGAAGGAGGGGAAAGGTGACGGGGGAAGGGGGGCGAGGGGGAATGAGGGAAGGGGGGAATGAAGAAAAGGGGGAGCCCAAGCGGCAAAACGTCTTCGGGCCCACGACGGCGCATTAGGCTCGAGGACTTTTGCTTACTTGGAGCTCTCTGCGTAGACCGCACACTGTGGCAACAGACTTTTCACGCACATTGGCAAACAGATCTTTCACGTTTAACGAAGAAACAAAAACCCAAGGCCTTTTTTACGGATCACGAAGATTTTTTTTTTTCTTTCGGGGGGGGGGGGGGGGGGGGGCTTTCGCGTTCCACGACAAATTCCTTTGTTTTTTCACAGATCAAGTGTATGAAAAAAAATGCATTCACAAATCACGAGAAACGATTTCAGGACATATCCCCCGTACCTCCCCCACCCCGCCCCACCCCGCACTCGCCCGACACCCCCTACCCTTTTTAGATTGTTTCGACAACAGAACGCGTCTCACACATCTACAACAACAGTCATTTGAACATTCCAACAATGATTAGGCCAGATTTAGAATCCTGAGGTATTTGCTTTTGATAAAAACATGTTTATCTGCACCTTCATTATGACGACGCAGACGTCAGCACGACGCAATTTGCACAACAAATGGATGACATACTTAACGACGACGTAAAAGGCACACATGAAAACAAGATGGGATGAACCATAACCCACAAAGTCCCCTCTATATGAGAGCTGTCCTCGCTGTCAAGGGTCTCTACCTTTTGTCTTTGACCTGATTCTGGTGTTGAATTATCTCCTATTGAAAACGTCTCGCAGATGTGCCAATGCGTCAGTAAGTTCTTTTAGGGGCGCAGGAAATACGCGTCATTGATTTGTCAAACGTTATTTGTCATGACGTAAGTTTTAGTTTGTAGTTTGTACGTAATTTTATATTTTTTCGTGATATGCGTTTCACTTTCGCTTCATAGGCTTGAGAAAATGGTGACAAAACTAGAAGTTCACGGTACAATTTCAGTCTTGCTATAATTTGAGCGAAAGCAGGTTCACTTTACCTAGCTACATGATATACTAAGTATATAGGTCACTTGCATACTCTTCTGAAAGCGCGTCGATGTGTGTGTGCGTGTTATTGCATGCGTGCGCGCGCGCTCCAAACATCTCCAAGAGGCATAGATCCCCATGCGCCTAGAGAGAGAGAGAATTACGTCATATTTAGAGTATTATGTCAATGTCTGTGTGGTGACGGAGTTGCCTCTTTTACGTCACCGCCACTGTCTGACTTTCTCTAGAAGTCAAGGTTTTTTAGTGTTTTAAATCATTTCTAAAAAAAAATTAATTTTTACTAAAGAAGTTATCAGGATACAAAGCTGGCTAACGAACTCATCTGATATCTTTCTCCAAACTAGCTATATCCAAAAGTTCAAGTAAATATGACAAAAAATTACGGACTCTAATCTGGGTCAACCGACTTCCTATAAACGGTTGTTTATGTCTTCAATGAGACATTTAATTACAATATGCTCGAAAGCTCTCTTAGCCACCAATTTAAGAAAGTATTTGCCCAAGTTTCAAGCTTGTGTGTACAAAAATATCGGATATTCTCCTGTTTACATACATACGCACACACATACATACGCACATACGGCGCTTTGCGCCAAATGTACTTTCAGCAGCGATGTTAGCGTAACTAGACATGACATAATTTTTATCTTGTTGCTTCAATTGTTAGAGGTTTAGGCCTGCCCGCCTTTGACATCATGGACATGATATAAATTCGCCCCATCGCGACCCGTCCTAAAACGTCCCTTCAATAAATAGAAGGGACTTAACAACGAGAGACATAACAAGAAAAACAAAGCGAAAAATAAAGCACAACTGAACAAATGATGTTCATCAGTTAGGTAAAGAAACGAATCAGCGAACGAATGGACGAACCAACCAACCAACTAAACAATTAACCAACCAACGAACCGACGACTGAATGAATGAATGAACGAACGAACGAACGAATGAATGAATGAATGAATGAATGAATGAATGACATTAGTTTATGAAATTCATTCATTCATGAAACTTATTCATTCATAAAATTCATTAATTCGTGAAATTCATTCAGTCATAGCACAAAAGCGCACAAAAACGCACAAAAATCATCTATTTACATTCGCTCGGTCATAGAATGAATGAGTAAACGAACTAACGCCTGCATTGCATGTACGAATACAGGGCTTAACCAAACGACACTTTTCACTCGAAACCGAATATGCGGCATAATGCCGCGTATATGCGGCACGTCTCGAATCCAATCGTATCTGCACTGCTCAGATTCTCTACACATGGTCACGACAATATCATGACACCGTATCAGTCCAGACTCGTTTAGCCACTGTCGTGAAACTGTAAAACTTAACTCATTGAAGAAGCCCAAAATCGATAGCTGCAGAAGTGTTGTATAGCGTTGCCGCAGGCAACGCTATACGACACTTCTGCAGCTATTGATGCGCGACTCCTTGGATGATTTAAAGCGATCTGCTCCATTGCAGGCTTTGATTGCTAAATCATTCGCCGATATAACGGGTCATCAATGTCAAATCTTGTCTTATCGAAGACTCTTCTACCCTTCTTTTCACAATCCGTTTAAGTATCCACACGTACCAGAAGTCGTCTGTTGAGGAACTCTCCTGCGTACAAAGGAGAAGAAGAGCAGAAAATTCTATCATTTTACGACATTCAAACTTTTTACCTCAATGTTCACATACAGCCCTTTTGTCAAAACATTATTGTAAAAACATACTAAGAATATTTACAAATTAGATGTTGCCAGCTTTTAACTCTTTTCTGTCTGGCTTAGGTCACTTTAACTCCTTCCCTGCCACGGTACGTACACTGTACGTGCATTTTTAGTCTAAAACCTTGCTTCATTCAACGACCAAAAGTGGGGCAAGTACAGCCGTCGAGAAACATGGATCATACACATTGGTCTCAGCAAGAGGCATAGATCCTCATGAGCCCCCGCGAATGCGGGACTCATGAGAATCTATGTCTCTTGCAGTTAGATCGTGTTCACCTTTTTCTCGGCAGTGAAGGGGTGAATACTCAGATGCACGGCTGTCTGAACCAGAGAAACAAGTGTACTAGTGCCTTTCCTGTGTAATGAAAACGCTCCTCGACCACGCAGGAGGCAAGGAAAAGCTCTTCAAGGTGTTTGTTTTACCTCCCTTGTCTCC
This sequence comes from Semisulcospira habei, assembly GCA_036245525.1. Taxonomy (NCBI): domain Eukaryota; kingdom Metazoa; phylum Mollusca; class Gastropoda; family Semisulcospiridae; genus Semisulcospira; species Semisulcospira habei. Next base: position 83,374,840 of record BTPG01000003.1, read on the forward strand.
CACAAGAGGTCGCTATCTGTTTATCGTGACGTCAGTGTGGCGTCATCGCTACGCCAGTTTACAGGTTACCGGTACCTGACTCGCATTACAAAGAAAGGAAGAGAGAGAGAGAGAGACAGAGAGAGAGAGAGACAGAGAGAGAGAGAGAACGTTTAGGGTTTAGGGCTTAATGTCTGGAGAGACAGACAGACAGACTGACAGACAGAGCGATTTACGTAGAAGATTGCCTTTCAAAGCAAGTTTTTGAAAATGTGGTCGGTTCTCTCTGTAGCTATTGCACACACACACACACACACACACACACACACACACACACACACACACACACACACACACACACACACACACACATATGTATACCGACACAAGTTCACAAATACCGGCAAACCGCACACGCAAGTACACATACACAAACACAGCCACGCACACACGCATGCACGTACACACGCACGCATGCACACACGCGCACAAACACACATACAAACACACACACACTCACACACGCACGCACACAAACACACACACGTGGGCAAAATCTTGCCGGGGAGGTGGGGGATCTTCCAGTCTCAAAGAATGAAACGATAACATCAACTCTATGGGGTTTTTCCCCCAAAATATTTGTTGGAGAAATTGAGACGGAAATTCTATCTTTCCTCCTCCCCCCTCCCCCTCCCCCTCCCCCCCCCCCCCCACAACAGATTTTCTAAAGGGGGGGGGGGAGGGAGGATCGCACGCCCCCTCCGCCCCCCACCCCCCACCCCCCCTCTCGCGGCCTGCGTCACCGAACAACTCAATTGGCGATGGGCGCGCAAAAAATCAAACACGTGCTATAAGGGTCATGAATGCCTGCTTAGCAGTGTTTGATCAAACAAAGCTCCCATGAATCATATGATAAAAAGACCCAGCGAGCAAATCTCTCCTCGGGGCGACGTCGGCCGCTGTTGGTCCGGCCCGTCCACGGGCGGGCCAACCGCGGCCGGCGTCGCCCCGAGGACTGGATGCGCACTGTGGAACAGCAGAGCAAATGTAACAAAACTCCAACGAGTCCATTTTCAGCATTTGGCTGTCTATTTTCAGCCTATCTAAGTCGGACGCTTTAAATCCCTAATACTCCTCAACATTAGGCTAGAAAGAAAATGATGCAAATTTGAGCCGAGCTCTGCAAGCAAGAGGCATAGATTCTCATGAGCCCATGGGCTCATGAGAATCTATGCCTCTTGCAGATGGAAGTAAAGGGAGGTAATGTCTTTCTGGACAAACTCTAAATCTTCAGACGGAACAAACGAATTGTTTTTGTGTTTGAGAAACTGACATGCAAGATGAAGCGGTCACACATAGGCTTTCGGTCGAGAAACCTTTTTTTTTTTTCTTCTTTTTTTTTTTTTTTTTTTGGGGGGGGGGGGGGGGGGGCGGTGGGTGGAGGGCGGGGTGGGGGTCGGGGTGGGAGGGACAATAATTACAATAATTTTTGGGTGGAGGCGGGGTGGGGTGGGGTGGGGAGTCGTTTGTTTGTTTGTTGTTTGTTTGTTTGTTTGTTTGTTTGTTTTTTGTTTGCTTGTTTACTTGTTTGTTTGTTTGTTTTCTTTTCTTTTGTTCTTTTTTGTGTTGTGTGTTTTGTTTTGGGTTTGTTTGGTTGTTTGTTGTTGTTGTTCATGTTGTTGATTTGTTTGTTTGGTTTGGTTTGGGTTTTATGTTTGTTTGTTGTTGTTGGTTTTGTTGTTTGTTTGTTTTTGGGGTTTTTTGGTTTGTTTTTTGTTTGTTTGAGTGTTGTTGTTGGGTTGTTGTTTTTTTTTTTGTTGTTTGTTTTTTGTTTTTGGTGTTTTTTTTTTTGTTTTTTTAGGGGGGGAGGGGCTGGGGGGTGGTTGTTTATTTAACAAATAAGGAAAATGTTTCTTCCTTTGGCATAGAAAATTTGTTTCTTTGATAGAAAAAAAAAAACAACACAATTCACCTCCATAGTGGTAGGCCGCCGGTTTCACTAACCAAAGTTGCCATGTAACAGGATGGACAATTTGGTCCCCCCCCCCCCCCCCCCCCCCCACCCCCATTTCAGCCCAACGCACTGTAAAATGCTATATATCAAAGTTCCCTTTTTGGAGTTTGGAGCAGCCCCCGCACCCTTCATTACATTTATTGGCTGGATTTCAGTCTTAACCCCTTCCCTGCCGCTGTACGTACATTGTTGTTTCTGAATCTTGGTTCATTCAACGATCAAAAAGTCAGCACCGTCCAAGAAACATGGATACAAAATTGGTCTCGGCAAGAGGCATAGATCCTCATGAGCCCCCGCAGTCGCGGGGGCTCATGAGGATCTATGTCTCTTGTAGGTGGGACGTGTTCTCTTTTTTTCCTCGGCAGCGAAGGGGTTAAGGTGAGACGCACACACGTGCTTATTACGCACTTCGAGTTCGTCATCTTTCGTTTCGCGTCATATAGCCATCGGTTGCCACATACCTTCGTCAATAGATACGTAGCGAATTGTGTACTGATTGGTGTGTTTACTTTTAACCCGAAATATTAATAAATTGATTGTAACTGTCTTTCCTAAGCGTGTTTATTTCTTACTTTTTTAAATTTATTTATTTATTTATTTATTTTTTTGTTGTTGTTTTTTTTTTTGTTTTTTTTTTTTTTTTTTTTTTTTGTTGGTTGTTCTCTGTATTTTACACGCTTGGCAGTCAACTTTTGGGTCTGTTTTTTTTTTGTTGTTGTTTTTTTTGGGTTTTTTCCCCCCGCCGGCCATTGTGAAGCAAGATTTGGTTTGTGGACGCCTATTTTCTCAGGCTGAATGTTCCAAGCAAAACCGTTGGAACCCCTTCCCTAACCGGGCGGTATCTGATCCACACCTGAGCTAGCTGGAGCTCGTGAGAATCTTTGCCTCTCGTAGATAATGTCTGTTCGAGTCAGTAAAGAATAAAAACGGAGTGAGCTTGAAAAAAAAGAGCTTCCAAAATAGACAGGCGGGCCCGTTCTTTACTGATGGCTGACTTTTTTTAGTTGTGTCAGTGCTGACAATTGTTTCTAAAAGTCTGAGCTATTTATACACACTTTCGTGTTTAGTTGTTACAAACATGCACAAAAACCAGCAAGAGGCATAGGTCCTCATGGAGCCCCCGCTCGCTGCGGGGGCTCATGAGAATCTATGCCTCTTGCAGACGCCCGGTCGTTCATTTTTATTTGATAGCTCCTCCGCAGACGGACAACGTTTGAGTGATCCGAGACCGGAACATGACGTCATACTTTATTCCGGTGGCAAGCCGATACGTGATTTCATCCGACGGCTGTAATTACCTGCGTTGATGACTTGGCTGGACAGGTGGGTGGTGGTTTTGGTGTTTGCCACCGGGGGGTTTGTTATGGAAGACGCTGAATCAGATAAATGTATTTTACAAAGCTATGAAAATATATTTCTTTCGATCCGAAATACATAGATGTACATAATTTTGGTCGATGTTTTGGTCATTTAAAATTGCACATATTTATTTATGTTTATGTTGTTTATATTGTATATTTTATGAGGCAATAAAAAATTATCGTTTTCGTATTAGTATTCGTAAAAATCAGGACCAAAAATGTGACTGAAACGAGTGTAAAATGCAGGAAAAACTCCAGCAAAAAAAGAAAGACCCTTAGAAGGACGAGTACAGCACAATTTATACTACAACTACTACTACTACTACTACTACTGATAATAATAATAATAATAAGTAGTAGTAGTAGTAGTAGTAGTAGTGGTAGTAGTAGTAGTAGTATAATTAGTATTAGCGTCATTTTTTAGTTTTTTATTTTATTTTATTTTTTATTTTTTTTATTTTCCCTTTTTTAAATTTTTTTTCTTTTCTTTTCTTCATTTTTTTTTTTTTTTTTTGGGGGGGGGGGGGGAGGGCGGGGGGGGGGGGAGGAATGGAGGAGGGTGATTAGATGTAATTAGATCATAAGAAATTTGCGTTTATTTTTCTTTCTAAGCGTGTGCTGCTTTCCTTGTTGCGGCTGTCTTTACTGATTGACGTATGAACACATAAATAACTTCTTACAGCCGGCCTGCAGCCGCTCTGCATTTCAGACATAAAGGCATCCTGATCGTGCAAGATCAGATAATGGATTACTGAATCCAAACAGGATTTTGGCCGCCTTGTTAGCGCTGTTAACTCGTTCAGCCCCTATACTACATCAAGATGTGGATAGACCATGATTGTTCAAGGGTGGTGCCAGAATACAGGCGCCAAGCTATTCTGGCACCACCCTTGAACTATCATGGTCGAACTATCTCCTGAAGAGTAGGCCGCCGTGAGATGGCCTTGGTCGCCTGATCGGCTTTCACCGATTCAGGCCTGACGCACCTCAGCAGGAGATGGATCGACCATGATAATTCAAGGGTAGTGCCATATTAGCTTGGCGCCTGTCGGCGCCAAGCTAATCTGGCACTACCCTTGAATTATCATGGTCGATCTATCTCCTGTAACAGGTGCACAGTCGTTAGATGACGTATCCAAAATTTGAGAGATACGTGCGTCGCTCTGAATGTGTTAAACCCAAAAATAACTAACTCCTGAAGACTAGCCCAGTTTCCAAGTTAGGAGACAACCGAGTTTTGTGAATTGCGACTATTACAGCTCAATGTGTGTGTATAGGGGGGGGAAGGGGGGGGGGAAAGGGGGGGGGGAAGGAGGCGGGGACCGTTACGGAATCACGACGATTTACTTTTTTACTTTATAAACAATTATACACATTGTGAAAAGGCATTTTTCTACTGCAGCCTGTGGTTTTCTCCCTTATTATCGACTGCTTCAACATCATTTCGCCCGTATCCGCCAACGGTTTGTTTAGAATCTTTTTTAACCCTTTAGCTGTCGGTAGCGCGTTTTGCCGTGCGGATGATTCATGCAGGAATCATCACGGCAAAACGCGCTACCCACAGCTAAAAGGTTAAAACCTTTAGCCCCCCTCTGTGACCCAGCCTCCCAAGGAAGGACAATCCGTCATGAGCCCCGGGCTTTACAGCTTTACGGCAGGGTTAACAACCTTCGCGACAATCGAAATTTGGTCTGTGCTTTGTCGTCAGAAGTGACGTCAAGGGCCGGATTCAGCCGTCACCCATCTTACGGTGAACAGGCGCACAGTTTTTAATCATGCAAATAAGTTGTGCGTATTATAATCTGCACGCGTGGTGAATAAATCTTCATATCGCACGCTGAGTGCGATGCATAACGTATATTATTTGCTGTAATGTCATGTAAAATAACGCACAGATCCCTGATACGCTTTTTTTTTTTATTTAAAAAAAAAATAAGAGAGAGAGAGAGAGAAACTGGTGGTGAAAGTTCAAGGCTGGTGCCAGAATAGCTTGGCGCCTTTAGGTGCCAAGCTATTCTGGCACCAACCTTCAACTGCAGGATTTGTTTTAATGGAGGTTGCATGTTCGCTTCAAGGGTAGTGCCAAAATAGCTAAATAGCTGGCCGCCTGTCTAATCTGGCACCACCAGCCTTGAACTATTATGGTCGTTCTATCATCTGCTATAGTAGCCAGCGGAAACTTTCAAATGAGGAGTAATATGAACAGATTTTTGTATTAAATTTCATGTAGAAGGGTTTTGGAGTTGTTGTAAAAATGTGTAGTCAGAACTCTTTACGGTCTGTTAACTGCAACTTCAGCAGTAGCGCAGGAAGATGGGGGAGGAAGGAGTTGGAGAGGTGTTTGTGTGTGTGTGTGTGTGTGTGTGTGTGTGTGTGTGTGTGTGTGTGTGTGTGTGTGTGTGTGTGTGTGTGTGTGTGTGTGTGTGTGTATGTATGTATGTGTGTGTGTGTGTGGGGGGGGGGGGGCGGCTGGTTGTGGACAGGCAACCGTGAATCTAACCTCCGAAATATCAAACAACGGAGAGGGAAGTGGGCAGGCGATAGTGGTTGATTCTCGAAGAAATAAAAAATAAAAATCAAAATCCATATGATTTTTTTTCTCTCCAAATAATATTTGAGGTGGAAGGGGCAATACTTGCACCCCACACCCCACCCCACCCTACTCCACTTTTTTTTCTTAGGGAGAGGGGAGGATACACCTCCCCCCCTCCCTCCCCCCCCCCCGCCCGGACTTCCGCTTCCTAAGCCACTGTTCAGCAGCTCTATTGTAAATCTAATTAAATTATGAATTTCATTTCAAAACAACCAGGTCGACGTCATTTTCTTGTGCAAGTCAAGCGATCATAAGCTGACATTCAGATGCAGTGTTATTTGCTTCCTGTTGTGTGTATAGCGCGTGATGGTTTCATTGTGTGTGCTTCTACTTAACCCTTTGCCAGTCGGTAGCGCTTTTTGTCCAGTTGATTCCTTTAGAAATCACCTCGACAAAAAGCGCTGCTGACAGACAACAGATAAGGAGATCGTCACCCAGCCTCTGACAAATCAAACATGAAAATCGAAACCTGTATGATTTTTTTTTTTTTTCTATCCAAAAATGATGGGAAGGGGGTGGGTGCGGGCTTGAAAGGGGGAGGGGGGGTGGCGCAAGGTATTCTCTGGTACCCCTTATATTTTCTTGTGGGAGAAGATCCCTCCCCCGCACCCTCCCACCCCACCCTGCACCCCCACCCGAGTTCGTACGCCACTGAACAGTGCTCGTATTTTTAAGAGAAACTACTAATACTAATAATATTAACTCATTCAGCCCACGGCCGTATTTCCTAAATTTTGGAGGCGTCATCTAATGACTATGCAACAGTTGCAGGCGATGGATCGACCATGATAATTCAAGGGCAGTGTCAGATTAGCTTGGCGCCCACAGGCGGCAAGCTAATCTGGCACTGCCCTTGAAGTATCATGGTCGACCCATCTCCTGCTGTAGTGCGTCAGGGCTGAATGGGTTAAAATAATATACTAACTAACTGTTTATTGAGTTATATTATAAATATGAGAAATGCGCCGTATTAATACTATGTATTATTATTATTATTACTGTTTGGCCGTCGGTAACGCTTTTCGTCGCGATGGTCATGGTTCCTGTAGGAGTCGCCGTGACAAACAGCACTGCTGACAGCCAGACGGCTAATAGACAAACGCCTCTCTGGCCGTCAGCTTTTGATTCGCGAAATCTCCACACGCACACACAAAATGGGCTGGCCATCATTCAGCCCACGCCGAACGCTTTTGGCTCCACGCACGGTCAAGCTCGGGCCAGGGGCGGATCAGGGGAGGGGGGTAGAGGGGTGGGGCTGGTGGGTCCAGAGGTCGTGGAGCCCCGCACCTCAGCACCAAAATACTTTAATAATTATGCTATATCAAAGTCACTGTTTTAGAGTTTGGACCGGCCACACCTCTTTAAAAAATAATTACGTGAATGTCCTTACACCCACCCACCCCAACCCATTCACACACACACACACACACACACACACACACACACACACACACACACACACACACACACACACACACACCTACCAAACACACACACACACACACACACACATATGCTCTTTTCAATTTTTCGGCCAGTGGAAAGTGTCGTTTGACTTCTGGGCACTTCCTATCTGCAGTTAACCCATTTAACCACATAGATCGACAATGATATTTAATGGTAGTTCCAGATCATTAGATTGGCTCCATCAGGCACCATGCTAATCTGGCACTACCCTTGCATTATCATGGTCGAGGCATCCCCCGCTATAATGCGTCTGGGCTAAATGGCTTAAAGGTCCCAAACAAAAAGCTGACTCTCCTACCCCCCCCCCCCCCCCCCCGCCCCCACTCTCCCCCCCCCCTCAACACTCTCCCCACCCCCCACCCCCCCACCCCCGCTTCTGCCCCTCAGGGAAAATAAATGATCCGCCCCTGCGAGCCAAAGTCGGTCGACGCAGGCCTGGTGATCTTTAGCTTACTAGGAAATTGGGCAGCCTTCTAAACACTCGGTCATGTAAAGACGGCCAATATGGGCCCAGTGATATTTTGTGTACTCGTAACCTTTGACAGACTTCATGATACTCACGCAGCCAGGCGGCTTGTACATGTTCGATTGGGCGGCCAGAGAAATCGAACACGGCTCATAACTTACGGCCCTAAGACGGTGTGACGCACGAGGCGAGCACATTTAGTGTTGCTATGATCCGGCCTGGCTCAACTCGTTGGTAATTGTGCATAGTCACTGGCTCAGGGACTTTTTTTTTTTTTAACTCGCTCAATGCCGAGAAAATTTGAACACCACCCAACTGCAAGAGGTATAGATAGATCTTCATGAGCCCCCGCAGTTGCGGGGGCTCATGAGGATCTATACTTCTTGCTGACACTACTTTGAATTCACGCTTTTGTGACAGCTATGTTGTTGGTGTTTCTTTTGTTGTTGTTGTTTTTTGTTTTTGTTTTTTTGTGGGGCGAGGGAAAGGGAGTGCGTGGATGGGGGGTGGGGGGTGGGGGGAGAATCAACGGAGAACGGTGAAATGAAACACAGTCTGCGTTAGCTAGCACTGAACGGGTTAAAGAGACCTACTCCCGGGAGTAAAGAGTTAACAGATCGCGATATCGCATTGATAAATGTTTTTATTATGTCTGGACAAAGAAGCTAACTTAAATTATGACGTTTGAATGTCGTAAAAATTAAAGAATTTTCGGCACTTTTTTTCACACAAACGTCCCTTCATCTCCTTCCTCCCCCGTCTTCCTGCGCTACTGCTGCAGTTGCAGTTAACAGATGTACGGAGTTCTGACTATACATGCACGCTTTTACGACAACTACAAAACCGTTCTACATGATTTTTTTTTTTAAGATTTTTTTAAAAAAATCTTCTCAAGCTTACTCCAATTTAAAAGTTTTCCGCGAGCCGGAGTAATACCATAGCAGATGGTAGAACGACCATGATAGTTCAAGGCTGGTGGTGCCAGATTAGCTAGGTGGCCAGCTATTTAGCTATTTGGCTCTACCCTTGAAACGAACATGCAACCTAATTTTTTTTAAATCATGCAGTTGAAGCCTGGTGCCAGAATAGCTTGGCGCCTAAAGGCGCCAAGCTATTCTGGCACCAGCCTTGAACTTTCACCAACAGTTTCTCTCTCTCTCTCTCTCTCTCTCTCTCTCTCTCTCTCTCTCTCTCTCTCTCTCTCTCTCTCTCTCTCTCTCTCTCTCTCTCTCTCTCTCTCTCTCTCTCTCTTATATTGAATTGTATTTTGTGTTCAATCCGTAGTTTAGCAAGGACAGAGATAAAAAGAGGCATGTGCGCCTACTGTCTCTATCCTTGAAAAATAAAGTTTCATTCATTCATTCATTCATTCATTCATTCATTCATTCATTCATTCATTCATTCATTCTCTCTCTGTCTCTGTCTCTCTCTGTCTCTCTGTCTGTCTGTCTCTGTCTCTCTGTCTGTCTGTCTGTCTGTGTCTCTGTCTCTGTCTCTGTCTCTCTCTCTCTCTCTCTCTCTCTCTCTCTCTCTCTCTCTCTCTCTCTCTCTCTCTCTCTCTCTCTCTCTCTCTCTCTCTCTCTCTCTCTCTCTCCCTTGAAAAATAAAGTTTCATTTCATTTCATTTCTCTCTCTCTCTCTCTCTCTCTCTCTCTCTCTCTCTCTCTCTCTCTCTCTCTCTCTCTCTCTCTCTCTCTCTCTCTCTCTGAAGATTTATGCTTGTAAAATAAAGTTTTGTTTCTCTCTCTCTCTCTCTCTCTCTCTCTCTCTCTCTCTCTCTCTCTCTCTCTCTCTCTCTCTCTCTCTCTCTCTCTCTCTCTCTCTCTCTCTAGTGCATTGGACAGTTCCTTCCCTTAAAGCGACCTGCACCAGACAGTAAAGGGTTATTCGCAACGATATACAACTACTTTATAAATGTTCTTCATATGCCTTACAGTCACGCCGGACAAAAGGGCTAACTAAAACTATGACGTCCAAATGTCGTAAAATGAACTATTTTTTTCTGCTTTTCTTCTCCTTTGTACGCAGGAGAGTTTCTTCTGTCGTTGACCTCAAAATACAGTGGGGAAAAAACTCTGCACGTGTGACTATGGATTGTGAAAAGAAGGGCAGAAGAGTCTTAGTTTGGGGCTAGACAACATTGATACAACGATCGTATCGGCCAATTTTGGCATTTTGGCAATCAAAGCCTGCGGTGCAGCCAATCGCTATAACCTCCTTTTTGGAGGCGTCATCTAACGACTATGCACCAGTTGCAGGAGATGGGTCGACCATGATAATTCAAGGGTAGTGCCAGATTAGCTTGGCGCCGACAGGCGCCAAGCTAATCTGGCACTACCCTTGAATTATCATGATCGACCCATCTCCTGCTGTAGTGCGTCAGGGCTGAATGGGTGAATGGGTGCAATTCTTTTTTAAATACATGCATTTGTATGAGGCATCTTAAGCTGGCATTGTGTGTGTGTGTGTGTGTATGTGTGTGTGTGTGTGTGTGTGCGTGCGTGCGTGCGTGCGTGCGTGCGTGCGTGCGCATACCTATTTTGAGAGACCAACTGTCAATAAAGACCACCAATTAAGTGGCTGTCGCCAACTGAATAATGGTCTGTAACTGCCTCAGCCCCGGCACACCACAGCAAGATATGGCTCGACCATGATAGTTCGAGGGTGGTGCCAGAATAGCTTGACCGGGAGAGGGGTGAGGGGGTCGGGGGAGGGGGAGGGGGGGCCCGTAAGTGAATAAAATGCAACTGCAAGAGGCATAGATCCATATGAGCCCCCCCGCAGTTACTGGGTTACTGTAAAAATAGACATATCAACCAGTACACAATTCGCTACTTATCTTTTGGCGAATGTATGTGGCAACTGATGGCTATATGACTTGAAACCATGCCGCGATAGATGACGAACTCGAAGTGCGTAATAAGCGCGTGTGTGCGTCTCACCTTAACTCCTTCTCTGCATAGAAAACAGAGAACACGTCATAACTGTCATAACTACAAGAGGCAAAGATCCTCATGAGCCCCCGCGACTGCGGGGGCTCATGAGGATCTATGCCTCTTGATGACACCACTTTGTATCTATGTTCCTTCGACGGCCGGGGATCTTTGAACGCTGAATTAACAATGATTTCAAGAAACATAATCTGGCAAGGAAGGGGTTACATTGATTTTTTTTAATTTTTTTTTTATTTTTACATGTCGTTGTCATTCGTTATTAATTACTGATGCTATCCATTGATTATCATTAACAATGATCTCAAGAAACATAATCTGGCAAGGAAGGGGTTACATTGATTTATTTTTTTATTTTTTTTATTTTTACATGTCGTTGCCATTCGTTATTAATTACTGATGCTATCCATTGATTATCATTAACAATGATTTCAAGAAACAATCTGACAAGGAAGGGGTAACACTGATTTTTTTTTTTTTTTTAATTTTTACATGTCGTTGTCATTCGTTATTAATTACTACTGATGCTATCCATTGATTATTTTGTTATTGATTACTGTTTCTATTCATTTAATTATTTCCTTAATAATTACTAACGCTAATCATGTATTTTTTTGTTGTTAATTAATGATGCTATTCATTAAGCATTTCGTTATTAATTACTGACGCTGTTCATTAGTTATTTCCCAATCAATTACATGTACGTAGCTAGAATTAATCGCTGCCTTTAACTCACGCCGAGCGCAACCACTGCGGCAGCGACTTTTCCGAACTTAGTGCGAGTTGCTTTCATTGTAAGTGGAAACTGATCACGCAATTTTGTCATTAAGAAGTTCAGAATGGCAACAGCCGACGCGCCTGCTGACGTAAATCCGCACTATTCTCGGTGTTTTCAGACATTGTTGAGGTTTTTTTTTCTCTCCGCGCGATGATATCGTATGAAATGCTGGAACACCCAGCTAGGAGTTTTTCGGTATGCTGAATGCTCTAAATACGGCGGCGCCTCCTCTATCGAGGAGGCGCCGCCGTATTTACAGCATTTTGGAATAGCCACAGCTGTGTTTAGAACAGTTAGACTGGGCGCCACAGAATTTAGAGCTTTTGGAATTAGAATAGTCGCTGCTGTGTTTTGAACATTTGGAATAGGCGCGGCCGTACTAACTTTGGAGCATTTGGAATAACCATGGCTGTGATTAGAACAGTTTGACCAGGCGCCATAGAATTTAGAGCTTTTTTTTTTGGAACTGGAATAGCCGCTGCTGTGTTTTAAACATTTGGACTGAATAGGCTCCGCCGTATTTGGAGCATTTGGAATAGCCACAGCTGTGATTAGAACAGTTGAACTAGGCGCCATAGAATTTAGAGCTTTTGGAACTGGAATAGCCGCTGCTGTATTTTGAACATTTGGAATAGGCGCCGCCGTATTTGCAGCATTTGGAATAGCCAAAGCTGTGTTTAGACAAATTAGAATTGGCGCCATAGAATTTAGAGCTTTTGGAAATAGAATAGCCGCTGCTGTGTTTTGAACGTTTGGAATAGGCGCCGCTGTATCTGGAGCATATGGAATAGCCACAGCTGTGTTTAAAACAGCTGAAGTGCAGTTGAATGTGTAGCATTGGAATAGTCAAATTTGGAGCTTTGGGAACTGGAATAGCCGCTGCTGTATTTTCAACATTTGGACTGAATAAGCGCCGCCGTATTTGGAGCATTTGGAATAGCAACAGCTGTGTTAATAACAGCTGGAATATGCGCAGTTGAATGTGTAGCATTGGAATAGTCGAATTAATTTCGTTTACATTATTCTTAACATTGCAATTGAGGCATTTTAATTTACAGAATTTGTCATAGGAGCAGTCGAATTTAGAGTATTTGGAATGTAGTAGAATTTAGAGTATTAACATTTTGCAATAGGCGCCCTCGTATTCAGAGCTTTTGGATTAGGCGCAGCTGTATTTAGAACATTTTGGAATAGGTGCCGAGGAAATTTCGTGAGCTTTTGGAATAGTCAGATTAAGAGCGTTACAATTTTGGAATAGGTGTCGCCGTACTTAAAGCATGTTGAAATGTCGCGGTCGAATTCAGAGTATTTGGAATAGTCGCTGCTGTATTCAGAACAGGTGGAATAGGCGCTGTCGAATTTGAAGCATGGGGGATAGCCGCTGCTGTTAAAATAGGCGCAGTATTTACAGCATTCGGGATACAGCGTTATTTGTTAACACATTCTATTCCAGAACCGAAATCCACAAATTTTAAAGTTGCCCTCTGAAGGACTTTATTACAATTCTAGAGACATATCCAGCATGATAGTTCAAGGGTGGTGCCAGAATAGCTTGGCGCCTATGGGCGCCAAGCTATTCTGGCACCACCCTCGAACTATCCTGCTCGATCCATTTCTTGCTGTGGTGTGTCGGGGCTGAATGAGTTAAAGGCAGTGAATAGCAAAACAAAGAAAGAAGCAAGTTTGGAAAAGACAGTTACAACGCAATTTACTAATATTAATACTTCTCGTATCGGTGGAGTTGTCGCTTCTACAGCCACAAGATACGATAAGGTGGTAACGAAGTGTATTCTTGTTTGTTTGTCGATTTTGAAAAGGGTTTTAAATATAATTGAAACATTAATAAAATGTGTTGTGACTGTTTTTTTTTCTAAGCCGCGTGCTTCTTTCTTTGTTAGGTTATTCTCTGCATTTTACACGTTGGCAGTCACCATTTTGGTCTGGATTTTGTTTCAGGCGCCGAAGTATTTAGAGCAGTTGGTGTAGGCGCCTTCGTATTTTGGGCATTTAGAATTGAAGGCCCGCGACCGCCGTAACTGTTCAAGGATACATTTCTGTAACAAGATCGTTACGAACCACAACACACAGGTCTAGTTATGGTTCATATAGACACAGAACAATCCAGTTCAGCACACGTCCACTTTATATCAAGTAGCCTGACAACGACCCCATTCCGTTCTATAAATACAACGCTGTCAGTACGAGAAACAGCTAAAAATAGATTGACACGTTAACGGCTGCGCAGAATATGTAAGTCCTGTTACGCGTGTGCTTTTTCTGCGTGTCCAACCTGCTGTTAAAGTTCGATAGGTGTGTCGACAAAGCATAACAAACACAAATATTTTTTTATTTATTAATGGTGCAGAAATGTCAGTGTCTTCAGATTTATGCGTAATGTACACGCCGTATTAAATATTTATAATAAGTATCAATGAGGTGCCGCCGAATTAAGAGTATTTGGCGTAGATATTATTATTATTATTATTATTATTATTATTATTATTATTATTATTATTATGACGGCAACACTTACGATGAGAGAAAAGTGCGACACCGGAACCGGCGATCGAATCTCATTCGCGTCTTGGTGGCACGCGCTATACGATAAAGGATGCAATGACGTGTTTGAAGCGCGGCGTAAAATGGAATCCGCATTTGAAGCATTTCGAACCACTTGACCGGTATTGACGACACCGTTCTGCGGAAAAGTGAAGGCGATCTAATTGCAAGAGGCATAGTTCCTCATGAGCCCCCGCGACAGCGGGGGCTCATGAGGATCTATGCCTCTTGCTGAGACCGCCACTTTGTGTCTTTGTTGTTTGGACAGCTGTTGCGGCTTAAGGTCGTTCAGTGAACACAGATTTCAGAAACAAAATATACATCCTTTGGCAAGGAAGGGTTTAATGACGATACCGTGGCGCATAATTTGCGTCATTTCCGCCGAGCGGTGATGTCATCACCAATCAAGGAAGTTAAATAAATAATAAACTAACGGGCTGCCGGCTGAGAGTCATAAATTCATAATGGGTTTGAAGTCTCACACCAGCAGAGATTCGACTGAGAGCACAGCACAGCCTACTACGAGGGGAAGGAGGGGGTGTGTGGGGGTGTGGGGGGAGGTGGGTATGTCGTAAAATCGTGACACGTGGTTTTGTTGTTGTTGTTGTTGTTGTTGTTGACGTGATTCAGCATTGCAGTTTTTTTTCATTCTCGTGATCCGTGAAAGGACTGTTGTCCTGCCGTTACCCTTGGGCAAAGGTGAAGGTCTGTTGTCAGACTGTAAATGTTATCCATTTGCATCTCACCCCACCCCCCACCCCCCCACCCACCACCCCCCATCCCCCTACCGCCGCACCCCTCCAACAGGGGGGGTACAATGAAAATCAGTATCGTCATGACTGATTCGTGATGGTACCCCCCTGCTACCACCACCCCTCTCCCCCACGCCCCACCCCCACCCCACCCACCACCCCCATCCCGCGATATTGACTGTGATAATTCAATGGCAGACGTTCGAGGTGGTCGATTTCATAACGTTCATCTCATGCCTCAGCCTGTGGATCTGGCGTTCGGCATCACAACTTGTTATGTTCGGCACTAAATGATGTCACGGATAAGATCGTTGCTTGATTGATCGATTCGTTCATTCATTCATTCACCCATTTTTAAAGACGAACATAATATTGTGCGTGAACATTTGACATTCCAGTACCACTGAGAGAGATGGCAAAATTAATGCTTTTCAATGCAGGGGAGCTAAACTGTTATCGTGAAGATCATCCCAGTAAGTAAATTAATGTAGTTCTTTCCCCTCCATAAGACTCTCTCTCTCTCTCTCTCTCTCTCTCTCTCTCTCTCTCTCTCTCTCTCTCTCTCTCTCTCTCTCTCTCTCTCTCTCTCTCTCTCTCTCTCTCTCTCTCTCTCTCTCTCTCTCTCTCTCTCTCTCTCTCTCTCTCTCCCTCTCTCTGGGACAACCAAGCCGGTAAGCTGAAGGAACTCAGAAAGCAAGTTGAGGCCGTGGTAAAACAGACGCATCATACCACTGATCAAACTGAGGTGAAAATCCCCGCTGACCCCACACTCCCGCCTCAGCCTCTCAAACCCTCTGAAGCCCAAGATGTCGCATCGAAGAGTGCTGTTCTCGCTCAGGTGCATATAGAAAACAGGTTCTCTGTTTTATCTGACATAGATGAGAACACCCAAGCACCCAGCGCTAATAACGGTAACACCATCGACAAAACAAGTACTGGCAGCAGCAGTAGTAACGGCAGAGGTGATAGTGACAGCAATCGCAGCCCCACACCCCTACACCAGCTCCAGTGTCTTCAGGTCCGGCCAGACGTCAACACACTCCTCATCGGCGACTCCATCCTCAAGAACGTGGACGAGCGGAGGATGTCGGTCAATGGTGCCGTGGTCCAGAACATGTCGGTTTCAGGACTGACAGTGAGTGACGTCGCTGAGTGGCTAAGGAGTCTACCGCCGTCGCCAAATATCCGCCGTGTGACCTTACACGCGGGGATAAACAGCTGTAAAGTGGGCGTGGTCAGCAAGCAGTCATGGGTTCAGCTTATCCGCTTACTCCGTGCAGCCTTTCCTAATGCCGCCTTGTTTACGTCCTCCATCATTCCTGGAGGGGCCCACCACTACCTGTCGAAGGCCGTGTTCCCCTCCAACGACAACTTGCGGGCAACGTGCGAGCAAGAGAAGGTCTTTTACATCGACCATATGCCGGCCTTCATTACTTACAATCTGGCACCGCGCAAGGCCTTGTTCCAGAAAGACCGGATCCACCTGACTCCTGCCGGTACCAGAACACTGGCACTCAACATCAGGTTTGCTGGAGTGCCGCGCCGTGCACCAGGTGACGGACCCATCGTAGATCGCCGCAACCAGCAGCATCAACAGCAGAATGACTGGTCTCAGCAACACCATCACAACCAGTCGGGCAGTGGCAGAGGGCCAAAGTTTACGCACGTCCACTACTCCCGACCCAGCCTCTCCCAACATCATTCCCAGACAAATTGCCCCTCAACCAGCCACCCTCTATCCCCTAGTTCCCAGGCCAGCCACTTGCCTGCAAACTACGCCAGCCCCACCCACTCCATGTCCAAAGGTGTGCAACCTGGCCATCCCTCTGCGTACTGTCCTCAGCCAGGTCACGCCAAGCCATTTACAGTGACGGAGGAAGAGTTTCCCCGCATGCCGCCCCCGCCTCAGGACAACTCGAGAATCAACAGCGCTCTCCAGGCTCTGGCCGCTCCTAAAACCGCAAGTACCCCGGCCAGGGGGTGGGAGACCCCTGCAGCTATCCCCGGAGGCAACGACTCGCAGGTAATGCGCGTTCTGGCGCAGCTGCTTCAGCCATTTATCCAGGGGTATATCGGTCAACAAACAGGTTTTTAGTTCATTGTTTAAAAAACAACCTGTTTTACAACAACAACAAAACAAAAAACAACAACGGTCGGTGGTGTTTCGTCGTTCCATTAATTCTAGCGATTGACAGTTCATTTCTTTTTCTATTCCTTGATAAACCGCGTGTGTATTTGACACCGCTATTACTTTACTTGTAGGCATTCGTTCGAGACTGTGCCTGTGGACTTTTATTTTATGTATTTGTATTTCTGACTGTTCAAGAACTCTTGTTAGCTTGTGGACAGTGCGCAGTAAGCAAAACTTTTGGTGATCAATGTGCCACTGTAGTGTCATGTATTTTGCGATGACCAAGAACAATTACGATCATCATTTTCTGTGTCGTTTGTTCGTTCGTCGTGGATAAAGTCTCTCCGAGTCTAGAATATCATTGATCCGTTAGTTTACTCACTGTATCGGAGTACTCTGTGTGTTTTATACGAGGTCAGTCAGTGCTTGTTCGAATACCAGCAGACTATCAGCGTGAAGGAAACTCGATTGAATCAAGACGATTCAATCAAGCTTCAATTCACCAGTGATAACTGTGTCTCCGCTTTACTTCGCTGAGCAGTATCGGGCTGAAAGCGCATTACCAAACTCCGGCAGTATTGTGCTCGTGTGCGGCTGATACGCCTAACTGAACTTGCTATCGGGACTTTGATGTTCGAGCAGTTGGATTATTTCCCTGCCGACTAGTCTGCTAAATCATTTCATTGTGTCTTATCTATTTACCAGCTTTATATATACATAGGCATTTGTGCTGTTTCATTTAATAATCTCAACGTATACTTACTTCTTTTGACATTCTATTTTGTTGTTGTTGTTGTTTGTTCTGTACAAATTTGCCTTTCTCCGTAATAGACATAAATTTGAAAGTTATGCGAATAGGGCATCTCAATGTTTTTCATTTGTACAATAAACTAACCGATATATCTGTCTACATTAGCAATCCCACACCGTTTCATTTATTTGGGCTTAGTGAGACGCGCCTGAGCTCGTGTGTGAGCGATGAAGCCATTAGTATTCCTACTTTTTCCTTGACTAGGAGAGACCCCTCGTCCCCAGGTCAAACAGGCATCGCTGTCTACATTCACAACTCCATTCAGCATTTAGTCCATAGACGCTTGGACTTGGAAACAGCAGACGTAGAGTGTTTGTGGTTGGAAGTGAAATGCCCTAAATCGACACCGCTACTAGTTGGATTCCTTTACAGAAACCCTGCCGCCACTTTTGAATGGTATGACCATTTTAGTCAGATCCTTGATAGAGCGTGCAAAAGAAAGGCTGACCTTCTTCTCATGGGAGATTTTAATATAGACTTCCTTAAGAATCACACTGCGTGGGATACAATATCTTCATTGTTTGGTCTAGTCCAGTTAGTAAAATCGCCCACCAGAATTACTCAGAATACGTCCTCACTTATAGACCACATATACACTAATAAACCCAAAGCCGTCTGTAATGTTGAGGTTTCAAATCTAAGTGTTAGTGATCACTATCCAGTTGTTTGTTCATGGTCAAAAAGTAAGATTCCGAAAGCAAAGAAAAACGGCCATACAACCATAACATATCGATCATTCAAGAACTTTAACCATAATAAATTCCTATTTGATTTAAATAATACTCCGTTCAACGATGTACTTCTCTCCAATGACCCGGACACTGCCCTTTCTATTTGGTACACTCTTTTTTTAACTGTATTAAACAAACACGCACCCCTTCGTGAGAGAAGGGTTAAATCAAACACTCTTCCTCCATGGTTAACCCCAGAAATAATGCAAGCGATGGCGCTCAGAGATGATCTGCGTAGTCAAAAACTATTTCCTGAATTTAAGCAACAACGCAACCGTGTTAAGTACATGATCAGAGAGGCAAGGAAAAGATTAATCCGCGACACAGTGAAAGACAGCAAGGATACTTCCACTATCTGGCGCCTATTAAACACTCTAACTAAAGGCTCCCCTGGCACTTCAACAACCATTCCCAGCAGTCTTACTGCAGAAACTTTTAATAATCATTTTCTTTCAGTCGCTGAAACTCTAAATGCCTCAATTAATAGCTATTAAGTATGAATGTTCTAATTTGCTTTCTGAATTCTGTAAACACAGAACAGAGGACACAGACCCCTTCAGCATTCCCTTGCTAGCAGTTCATGAGGTGGGTTTGCTCATTAGTAAACTACCAAATAAAAAGTCTTCGGGGCCTGATGACATAAGCCCGCAAATACTTAAGTTATCCCTGCCGTACATAGTAGAGTCTATTACGTACATTTACAACCTTTGTATCAAGCAACATACTTTCCCTAACAAACTAAAATACGCTAAAGTCATTCCACTTTCAAAAACTAAAGATCGTTCTGACCCTAACAACTATCGACCGATTTCATTATTACCAGTTCTATCAAAGCCGCTTGAAAGGCATGTCCACAAACACCTGCTTGCCTACTTAGAAAACCGCCACCTCCTGCACCCCTTTCAATCCGGATTTCGCCCACAACACTCGTGCCACACTGCACTCACGCGCCTCGTTGACGCATGGCTCCAGGGTATGAACAAATCCCAGATAACAGGTGTCGTTTACTTAGACTTTAAAAAGGCCCTTGACCTAATCGATCACACCACTCTAATGACAAAGATTCAGAAATACTTGAATAGTACAGAAGTAGTTGCATTTTTTAGATCATACCTAACTGATCGTAAACAAAAAGTTCTAATGAATGGATCTTACTCTTCTCTAAAAGATATAAAGTATGGAGTTCCACAAGGATCTGTGCTTGGTCCCTTATTATTTTGTCTGTTCATCAATGACCTGCCACTTCATATAACTTGCAAGAACGTACAATGTGATCTTTTTGCTGATGACACGTCCATTCATATGACTAACAAAGATATACAAGTAATTTCTTCCAACTTGCAGCATAGTCTTGATGAAGTGTCTGAATGGTGTCACAGGAATTCTATGATTGTTCATCCAATTAAAACCAAATCTATGATAATCGCCACTCGTCAAAAACACCAGTTAGCTCCCCTGTTACTTAACCTTTTATTAAAGGGCAGGCAAATAGAACACGTTAATGAACATCGCCTACTAGGGATTACAATTGACAGTCAGCTTAAGTGGAAGGCTCATACGGACACTTTGCAGGAACGGTAGCCAAAAATCTTTTCATGTTGTCCAAACTGAAATATTACACCGACTCGGACACGCGCAAAACTATTCTATAATGCTCACATACGTTCTCATATTGATTACGCGTCAACGGTGTGGGATGGATGCAGTGAAGTCCACTTGAAGAGACTCAACTCGTTACACAGAAGGGCAGCTAAGTTAATCCTTCCTGACCCACGACTCACAACAGAAGAAAAACTCGCCAAAATAGGATTTCTGCCGCTGCAAGACCACTTCAAATACAATAAGGCTATTTTTATGTTCAAAGTGTGGAACCAGAAAATACCAGAATATATCACAACTCTTTTCTCTAAGTCGGAATCTAGGCTTGGTAACATTAGGCAACTTTTCTTAGTCCCCAAAACGAGAATTGATATATACAAATCTAGTTTGTCATTCGCGGGAACGCAGACTTGGAACACGCTTCCTGATTACGTAAAATCCGCTTCCTCTCTAGCCCGTTTCAAAATCAGTCTCTTCAAGTACTTCTCGAAGCAGTCGTAATCATTACGTTGTGAATATACTTGCCCTGTAACCCTGATTATGTATTCTCCCAATTACAAACTCTGTGCGTGCGTGTGTGATGGTGTGATGGTGTGTGTGTGTGTGTGTGTGTGTGTGTGTGTGTGTGTGTGTGTGTGTGTGTGTGTGTGTGTGTGTGTGTGAGTTTAGGTGTGTGAGATTGTCATGGGACTTTCTTTCCCTAAACTAGCAATGTTTTTGTCAGTTTCATTTACATTTAACTATATACTTAGTTTTTTTGTATTTTGTCTCGTAGTTTTGTAGCAACGGCAGGTTTGAAAAATGGCTATGTCTGTGACGATGTCAATGCCTCAACCGTTGATAAATAAAGCTTCATTGAATCATTGAATCATTGAATCTCTCTCTCTCTCTCTCTCTCTCTCTCTCTCTCTCTCTCTCTCTCTCTCTCTCTCTCTCTCTCTCTCTCTCTCTCTCTCTCTCTCTCTCTCTCTCTCTCTCTCTCTCTCGCACTCACGCACGCACGCAAGCACACACATATGGCACACACATACACACACATAATTTTGACAACGCGTTTATGAAAACTCTGTACACACGATTTTACACTATTGCCTTTCATTATTGCAGATCATTTAATATATAAATTGAGCTGTTTAAAAAAAAAACTGCTGGACCAATTGCAGTACCATTCATGGGCCAGAAAAATCAAACTTATATTTCAAGAAGAACCCCGATCAAACACAACAATAACTTAACCGGCCTTTGTGTGTCGGTAGCGGCTTTAGTCGCGATGATTCCTGCAGGAATCATCGTGACTAAAACCGCTATCGACACCCAAAGGGTTACAACAATGTTCAATGAATAATTTATGAAAATTCATTCTCACCAATCAGGAGTACTCGTCAAATATTTTACTTACCTTGTTTAGCAAAATACTCTTACTCCAAATCTTACAAAACGCATTGAAACACGTAATTATAGCGTCAGAAACAAACGTCAACTGAACAACAAAACAAAAAACTCAGGGGGGAAAAAAACCACGTTTCAACGGCGCTTTGCCATTCCGGCGTTCATTAAAACCTTGGGCTGTCGGTAGCGGTTCTTGTCGCGATGATTCCTGCAGAAAGGGTTAGAGTAGGGTCCTGCAGGAAGGGTTAGAGTAGGGTCCTGCAGGAAGGGTTAGAGTAGGGTCCTGCAGGAAGGGTTAGAGTAGGGTCCTGCAGGGAAGGTTAGAGTAGGGTCCTGCAGGAAGGGTTAGAGTAAGGTCCTGCAGGAAGGGTTAGAGTAGGGTCCTGCAGGAAGGGTTAGAGTAGGGTCCTGCAGGGAAGGTTAGAGTAGGGTCCTGCAGGAAGGGTTAGAGTAGGGTCCTGCAGGAAGGGTTAGAGTAGGGTCCTGCAGGAAGGGTTAGAGTAGGGTCCTGCAGGAAGGGTTAGAGTAGGGTCCTGCAGGAAAGGTTAGAGTATGGTCCTGCAGGCAGGGTTAGAGTAGGGTCCTGCAGGAAGGGTTAGAGTAGGGTCCTGCAGGAAGGGTTAGAGTAGGGTCCTGCAGGAAGGGTTAGAGTAGGGTCCTGCAGGAAGGGTTAGAGTAGGGTCCTGCAGGAAGGGTTAGAGTAGGGTCCTGCAGGAAGGGTTAGAGTAGGGTCCTGCAGGAAGGGTAAGAATAGGGTCCTGCAGGAAGGGTTAGAGTAGGGTCCTACAGGAATCATCGCGACAAAAACCGCTACCGACAGCCAAAGAGCTATGCTTTGAAATGACAGTATATGAAAGAGACCAAAACCACAAAAACGTATAAAGCTCAAGTGGACGATCGAGCGAATCTTTCGTTGAAAAAAACAATCATACCCATCACTGCCAATGAAGACAAGTACAACACAATTTATTAAATTTTCGGCGGGTATAAACCTGGAAATTTAACCCTTTGGTTGTCGGTAGCTCTTTTAGTTGCGATGATTCCTGCAGGAATCATCGAGACAAAATTCGTTACTGACAGCCAAAAGGTTAATAAACTGCGTTGTAACTGTCCTTTCTAACCCTTTTAACTTTTTTCAACTTAAACAAAGAGAGAAAAAAAGGCTTGGACAGGAAATTACAGCACAATTTTTATAAAACTTTTACTTTTAAAAAAAAAAAAGTTTTAACTCGAAAATGTAATACACTGTTATTATTCTCATTTTGAAGCGTGTTTCTTTCTTTGTTGGGATTTTCTTTGCATTTTACATGCTTGGCAGTCACGCATGTGATCTGGGTTTAGCCACACAGTAGTTTTAGCTAACCTCTACTAGCTAAGTGCTGTTACTAGACCTTTAATCCATTTCACCCTTCGGCCGCATTGACTACTGAAAGTTTGGAGTTGTCAGCTAAGCGCTATATGCCAGTTACAGGAGATGGAACAACCATGATAATTCAAGGGTAGTGCCAGATGAGCTTGGCGCCTTCAGGCGCCAAGCTCATCTGGCACTACCCTTGAATTATTGTGGTCGATCTATCTCCTGCTTAGTGCGTCGGATAAATGGGTCAACTCATTCGCGGCGGGCCGCGAAGGAGATAAAGAGCGCCCAACACACTGTGAATTTTACCCGGGAAAAATGACCTCTACATGACCCCTAACCTGCCATTTTTTTCCCCAAGGGGACAAAACTCATCACTGCGTATGTCCATATTACATGTATTTGGTTGCCGCTTCAGCTCCTTGTTGATATGCGGCGGAAAAGGGGAGGGTTGGGTTTATTGAAAGGTCATTTTCCCAGGTGAAATCCACAGAATACTGAAGAGCGAAAGAAATGCGACATTTTTGGAATCTTCGGAAACACGAAAGTTATGAATCCAAAAAATGTCGCATTAGTCTTTGGCTCGTCAGTATATATTCTGCGCGCTTTAAAGTACCATTATTATATTCTGAAGATACATTTCAGCACCAGTTGTGTTTGTTAGGCCTTGTCGACACACCTAGTGAACTTTAACAGCAGTTGGGACACGCAGCAAAAGCCACACGCGTAATCGCACTTATTTAGTCTGCTCATTTCAAACTGTTAGCGTATCAATCTATGTTTAGCTATTTCTCGTACTGAAAGCATGGTATTTATAAAACGGAGTGGAGTCATTGTCAGGTTACTTGATATAAAGACGACGTGTGCTGAACCGGAATGTGTTGTGTCTAAATGAACCATTGCTACACCTGTGTGCAGCGTTTCGTAACCGTCTGTTACAGAAGTGTATCTTTGAACAGTTGCGGCGGTAGTGGGCCTTCAAGCGTACGCTTAGGCATGAGAATGGCTACTCAGTTTTGTAAATCTTCACCCACCCGTCCACCTGTGTTAAAGCCACCCTGGAGGGCTGGATGGTACAGATGGCGCATGGTTTGAACAACCCTTCCTTCTCTCCTAGCAACTCCTTCAAAAAAGTCCCTCTTCGACTCAACAGCAGCATCCTGTTCTTGTCTCTGTCCGCTAAAAGTATAACGCCCGAATTGGAAGGAACGCTTGCCACGCCGAGAGGGCATTCCAGCGAGTTCTCGTCTTTGGGTTTAAATGTGAAGGCCGTTTTGCCTTCTGACGTCAGCGCGAAAAGCATGCGCCGCCCGCTGTCCACCACTAAGGCCGCCACGCTCGGGTCGCGTGCTGATGACGTCAAAGCAGAGGGCACGTGCATATAGAGAGGTCGCGAGATGGATACGCGCTCGCCTTTGTGTGTGTACAGTCTCCTCAGGAGCACGCCGCTTTCCGTGATGAGGTCGATGATGTCACATTGGTTGGTGGCCGCCAGGAGGAGACACTGACCTTGACCTTCATCCTGACCTTGGGCGAGACCTTGACCTGCCGTTGCCAGGAAACAGTAGGCTTTCTTCAGGCGAACGGAGGACAAGACTCGCACCGTTCCCAGGAGCGACATGAAGAAGAGCACCTTGCGGTTCATGACGGAGATGGCGGCCTTCCCGTGAGACACCAGCGCGATGCGTGACGGGACTTCCGGTATGGGGACCCGGGTCAGCAGGTGGCCAGTGGCGTTGAACTTCTTTACACACCTGTGAGGGGCAGAAGGACAGTGGCCAGACATCATTTCGATTTCCAAGTCATTGATGCTTTTTCTTTAAAAAATGTAAACATTAGCCCCTTCGCTGCCGTGAAAAAAAAACGGACACCGCACTACTGCAAGAGGTATAGATCCTCATGAGCCCCCGCAATTGCGGGGGCTCATGAGGATCTATGCCTTTGCTGAAACCACTTTGTATCCATTGTTAACGGGACGACTGGAGCTCTTCCGCGTTAAATTGACACAGATTTTAGACGTACCGTGCAGTGGTAGTGAAGGAGTTAAAAAATATTATTATTATTATTATTTTATTAAAATGGGTTATAATAAATATATATATATTTTTTAAAGTTCTTCCTACACTACTTACTTTGGTAATTTATAAAGGTTCGCAGGGCAGTTGCCTAACAGAAACTAACTTTAACACTGGGCCATACCTGTTGTCTCGGTCTGTGAGAATGACGTCACCACTGGGCAGCAGAATCAGGTCAGTCAACAACGGGTCGCACGTGTCCTCGCGCGAGCGCGCGTGGAAGGACGTCATCAGTGAAATTTGAAGGTCACTGCTGCTTGTCAGCGGGCGGGCCTCTTTCTCCGCGTCCCTGCTCCTCAACGACAGACTTCCGAGTTCTAGTTTGTCCACATCTTTTTCGATGGAGGCGTTTGCGCTGAATACAAGGGTTGTGTCCTGTCGAGGCTTCGCGGCGCATGCGCTGTCGTTCGCTTCCGAGTCGAGGCGGGAATGAAGGCCAGGTACCAGTGACAGGATTTCAGGCTCTCCCTGCAATAAGAAAAGAAGACTGAATGTACCGTTTGGGGGAGTATACTCACCAGACAGACCGACGCGGGAAGTACGCCACAAGCATACTTCTATTCAAATGAGATGCTTCGCATCTCATTTAAATAGAAGTGTACTTGTGGCGTACTTCCCGCGTCGGTCTGTCTGGTGAGTACTCCAGTAAATTGTTGGCTGAATCACTTGTATGCTTGCTTGCTTCGGTGAATGGGCGTTTGGGCAAATAGATAGATGGGTAAAGGGCGGAAGGATAGGAGGTACAGACAGTAAGAACATTTTTGTGAAAAGCGAGATTTTCATTTTATTACAATGAAAATTCCGCTTTTCACAAAATGAACTTGCCGTCTTTTGCCTTCACGGGGATGGATGGATGGATGGATGGATGGATGGATGGATGGACGCACAAGGCAATCGGACCGAAGTCGGCCACAGTGGTCCCGCGCGCAGTCGTGTTAGTGTAATCCACAGTCGCGCGCGGGTCAACTGTGGCCTACTTAGGCCTGATGGCCTTTGCGTACTAGGCACTACTATCATCGTTTTCTCTGACCATGCTTCACACACTGACCTTGACACTGAGGATGGCCTCCAGCACTGCAAGCTGGCCTTCTGTGGCCTTGACCTCAGACCGACTGGACTCGGCTCTTTCCTCCACCCCCACCTTTTCCCTGTCCAAGGTCGCGTTGACCTCCGCCACCAGCTGCTTCTCTTTAGCCAGGATCGCCTGCACCACGGCCTCTGTTTGGGCGCGGATCTGACCAATCAGCGCAGCTCTCTCATTTTCAATCGTCTCTAGCTTGGAAGTCTCAGATTTAAAAGCGTCTTGGGCCTGGATGAGTTTCTGGGCGATCCTGGTGTGCAAAGAGTTAATTTTGGGTCTGCGGGTGATGACAGCGTCCGCTGGGGCCACAACCTGCTGGCCGCACTTTCGGTGAGCGGAGTTCGCGCATTTAGAACAAGCCAGCTTCTCGCACACCAGGCAATAGCTCTCAGCATCTCTGTGGTGGTGGTGGGGGCACGGGAACACTAATGATGACGTGTACATTTCTGTCGCGTCATTACTGGCGTCACTTTCACTATCCTCATTCTCATCTCCTTCAACGTCTTCATTGTTATCACCGCTGTCGTCAGCGCTGTTTTCAGTCTGACTACCGCCCTTTTTTATCAACTCCCGGATAGCAATGGACGGCTGCGCGGCTATTCGGCTCACGCACTCTGACGTCACTCCGTTTTGTGACGTCGTAACCCCCTTGTGCATGCTGCCACCGGTACTGTTTACAGTACCGGTTGCTGCATGCGCAAGGGGGTTAACGACGCCTTGTTGCTTTTGAGGGGAGCAGACAGGGCAACGCACGCCACGTTCTTCCGTCCCACTTCTGACACCAGTTGAGCTGGGGATACAGTTCCGGCAAAGCACGTGCATACAGGAGAGGAGGGTGGGGCCCGCGTCCAGCTCCCCCGCGCACTCACCACAGCGTAAAGTCTCTGGGACGGGGGTGGTGTCCATTTTTACTGCTCTAAAATTTAAACAAACAAAAAAAAATGAGCAAATATAAAGCTGCATTCTCAGGCAATGATTTGAGTGCTAAACTTCGCTAATGAAACGGGTTCAGTTTCAATATTTGTCCTACCCTAAGACTGTATGCCCATTTATTCATAAGCTACGCGAGTTGACCAACCGTTAACAAAGGTGTCGTGACTGCCCTAGTGCTCTACCTAGAACGGAGAAGAGAGCCAAAAAAAAAGTTGTTCATTTTGCGACAATCAAACTTAATAATTAACCCTTTTAGCCCCAAGGTCCCATTTCTCAAATTTTGGAGGTGTTGCCTTATGACTGACTATAGGAGATGGATAACCATGATAATTCAAGGGTAGTACCAGATTAGCTTGGCGCCTTGAATTATCATGGTCAGTCAATCTGCTGCTGTAGCGACGACTCGGGGCTAAATGGGTTAAACAAAATTTAATTTAGTCCTCAGATCACCAATACATTACTGTCTCTTGATATCGGGTGCCAACAGTGTCCTCCGTGTGCACAAGGAGACAGACGTTAGTCCTAAATTACACTCTGAGGTCAGTTGCATGTGTCAGCTTAGCCCTGCGCCAGCCACTTAGCACTTATAGCGGAGCACCTTGCTTAGTTGACATGGGACAGCCATGTTTTGGTGCTCTGAAAAGGTCGAGGGGGATCTCAAAATGGAGTTTTGTCCCTTTCATTGTATTTAGGTCTACAAGGATGTAGCCATACACGAGGTTTTTCCCGCTAGGAAGTTTCTCCAGTTGTGCATGCCAGCGAGTGTGAGCATGTGTGTGCGTGCGTGTTCATCTGTGTGTGTGTGTGTGTGTGTGTGCCGGTGTGTGTGTGTGTGTGTGTGTGTGTGTGTGTGTGTGTGTGTGTGTGTGTGTGTGTGTGTGTGTGTGTGTGTGCGTGTGTGTGTGTGCACAAAAACTTCAAACCAAGGTAACATTGTCCCCAGTAGCAAAACGTCTATGGGCCCACGACGGCCACAGTGGGCCCGCTGCAGCAGTCGTGGGCCGGAGGACCTTTACTTACTGGGGGTGGCTGCAGGTTTTCGATCACGCGCCGGTTAGTGTAGACACGACTCTGGGACCCGCTGTGAAATTGCCTTCTGATGCGGCGGTGAACGCTTATCGTTAACGCCGGATGAGCTAGGCACCTCCTTTACTTTTTCCGTTGCCTAGGCGAACACCTTTTGACTCATTCAAGGCGCCCCGCGTCAACAGCTGCGGAAGTGTCGCATAGCGTTGCCGCCAGCAACGCTATTCGACACTTTTGCAGCTATTAATGCGCGGTGCCTTGAATGAGTTCAGATGCTGATTTCCGCTGCCACTATGGCCTCGGATAATGATGCCTGAACCCTGTGGGTTGGGTTTGTGATTTTGGATTTCACGGCTTCAGGCCAAAAAAAAAACAAAAATCACAGACACGAACACACGCTCATTGTGCCTAGTTCATTTATTTTATTTTATTTTATTTTACTATTTCCTGCCCTCGTTGTTCGGGAATTAAAAGTAGGTCCACGTTGTATATGTCGACACAAACAGTAGATTAAGCGCGAATAAATATTCCATATATATAGCATGCTGGTCTGGGCTTTTAAAGTGACGTGTTCCAGACAGTAAGGGTTAAAAGAGCGCAATATTCCCGTTATAAATCGTCTTAGTCTTGGACAAAAAGGGTTAACTTAAATTATGCAGCTAAAACTGAAAGAATTTTCTGTTCTCCTTTCCCTTTGTACACAGGAGAGTTCCTACGGCTGGTTACGCTCAAAAGGCAGTGGAAAAACTCGTTTGTCTAATAGCAAGGACTGTGAAAAGAGAAGGATAGAAAAGACTTAGTTATAATAATAATAATACCGGTTATTATATCGGCGCTTTTTCCCAATTCTGCCAATCAGCTCAAAGCGCCGTGAACTGCACCCAAGACGCACGCTCACGACACACGCATTCACTCTGAAAACAAACACAGAACGTTCACGTATTTGAAATTTATAAAGTGGCCTGAAACCGGTACCAAAGTGGAGGGGGAGGAAGAGCCGGAGTACCCGGAGAAAGAACTCCCGACGGTCCGCCCGAATTAACGGTGACACTTACTAGAGGAGAAAAGTCCGACGCCGGAACCCGGTATCGAACCTCGCACCTTCAAGCATTGGTGGCAGGCGCCTTAACCACTGCGCCACTGACCGCCCCATAGGCAAGACAACATTGATAATCCATAAGTTGTATCAGCGAAGTATATCAGTCAAAGCCCGCGGCCATGGAGCAGATCGCTTAACCCCTTGACTGCCGAGAAAAATTGAACACCACACAATTGCAAGAGGTATAGATCCTCATGAGCCCCCGCAGTTGCGGGTGCTCATGAGGATCTATGACTCTTGCTGACGCCACTTTGTATCTACGTTACTTGAACGGCTTGGACTTTTGGGCGCTGAATAAATCAATAAAAAAAAAAATAAATAAATAAATAAAATAAAGCACAATATGCGACCATTCGCAGGGAAGAGGTTATTGCTTGGAGCAGGTCGCTTTAAGTTAAATGAGGCACTTCTATCGAGCCATCACGGTTGATCCATAACCATTCCCTAAGCAGTCTTTGAATGTTAAACAAAGGTTGAGTAGGGGGCTATAGTCTGCGGTTTAAAAAAAAAAAAAAAGCAGCTGTATAATTAGGCCATTTGTAGTCAAGAGCATTCGTGTACACACATGTACTAAACAGTTAACCACTTCATTGCAAGAGGGGGAAAAACAGCAACCAAGACCCATAATACAAGAGACATAGATCCTCATGAGCCCCCGCAGTTGCGGGGGCTCATGAGGATCTATGTCTCTTGCTGACACCAATTTGTATGCGTGTTTCTTCGACAGTTTCGGCGGCTCTTTGGCGTTGCAGAAACACAATGTACGACCACGGCTAGTGAAGGGGTGCGTAACATTCATGATTGGGCAGAGATCAAATGGCCTTTTATCAGATTTGTGTGCTGGGCTGGGCTGGGCTTTGAACTCTATTAAGGCTGTATCAAAAGATCAAATGCTTTGTTCGGATATCTGTGCTGACCTGCACACTGTATCGATCTGACTCTGACCCGCTGCGGCACTGTATCGATCTGACTCACTGGGGTTTTTTGGTTGATAAAAACGGATTCAACCCTTCTGTGTTTTGCTCACTCACACGAACGAAATCCAGACCAATGAAAAAGGTGATTGCCAAACGGTGTAAAATGCAGAGAAGAACCCAACGGAGAAAGAAACACGCTTAGAAAGAACAGTTACAGCGCAATTTATTAACTTTTTTTTTCAAAACAGACAAAACAAATAAGTATACTATTCAGTCGCTACTTATCAGTGTGGAGAAGGAGACGAACGCACACGAAGGCACATACACACACGCACACACACATACACACACGCACACACATACACACACATACACACACACACACACAAACTCTCTCTCTCTCTCTCTCTCTCTCTCTCTCTCTCTCTCTCTCTCTCTCTCTCTCTCTCTCTCTCTCTCTCTCTCTTTCTCTCTCTCTCTCTCTTAGTAGCCTCCATTATCAGCGCGTTTATTAATCTGACTCACTGATTCGTGCTGCATGCTGGTTTGTGATTTTGGACCTTACCGCTTTAAGCACACACGCATTATGGCACGTTGCCATTGCAATGCTGTATTTATTATTTATTTTTTATTTTTATTATTATAATTTTTTTTTTTTTTTTTTTTTTTTTTTTTTTTTTTTTTTTTGGGGGGGGGGGGGGTAGGCCTACTTGCGCGCGCGCATTCGCGTGCGCGTGTGCATGTGTGTATGTTTGCATCAATTTTATTATATATAATAGATATTTTTTCTCTATACCCTAAAAGGTGCTAAAGGAAATTCACTCTTTGAATCCTGGGTCTTGAGTCTTGAATATGTATGTATGTTTGTAAGTGTTTATGCGTGTTTGCGTGCGTGCGTTTTTGCGTGAGGTGTGTGTGTGTGTGCATGTGTGCTTGCGTTCGTGTGTGCGTGTGGCCGCATGCGTGCGTGTCGCGTAGTGTTTGGTTCAATCATCAGCAGCTACGTCTCGATGTTGGGACAAACAGATGTCAAACTGTATGATTAAGCTATCAAAAAAGGAAGGAAACAGTCAAACACGCCGGCTTCAGACTCGCAAAACACTACAAAACAGTTTAACCCTTAAAGCGCCAATAAACACGAATCCGATACGAACCCGATCCGAATATGAAGCGAGTCCGAAACAGAAAAGTTCATGCAAGTCCTTTTCATGTTTGTGTGTTTTTATGTGTCCGATGCGGTACACGCATCCAGTTTCGAAAGAAAATGACGCAATTCAACTTTTGAAGGAAAATTGCATCACCGCATGGGTTTCGGATCGTATTGGTATCGGAATTGTGCTTATGGAATCGTAGCTTAAAGGGGCACGACCGACCTTTTTTAATGCTTCAGTTCGCAAAAAGCTTTTACTGGGCTTCAGTATACATACCCACTTAGACAGTGACCACCCTATTGTCCCACCAAATGCTTTCTTTCGTCCGTTCAAAGCGAAAGAGGCCACCGGAATCGTGCGGCTGGACCCGGTCAAAAGATTGCTTCCGATAGACGATCTCATAACTATTCTATACGACCTTAGGTCATCTGCATAATTATAACCAATCCGAGACAAGATGTCGGATGAACCAGCGAAGAAATTTGAAAAGAAAGTATCAGTCGACTCAGTCGCGCCGGCCGACAATGACAGACTCGTAATCAATTGAAGAGAGGAAAGAGAAAGAGAGACAAGATACCCCTAAGTAGAATTGACATCGGACAAGGGAATATAGAGCTTGGCTTGACCGCCCATCTGGAATTTGTCGCTTTCTTGCTATGTGAAACAGTAAGTAATCCGGTTACGATCTTTGTCGATCTTTCTATAGTTTCACGAGCGCTAGAGACTGAAAATTCATGATCCGGCTTCAGTAGAATTTATCTCTTACTGATTTTGCAAGATTTTAAACCTGTTTTATCATGAAGTTACGAGCTAGTTCATCAGATTTTATGCTGCAAGGATCAGACAACTACGGCCTGTGTGTCAAACTTGCGGCACCGGCTGCCGACATCGATGGTCGTGACACGTTTTTGTCTGTGCGGGCTCTCATTCACTCGATTCACAGAGGTAGTGTTTCTGCTGCGATGGTGTATTTGTCGTTCCCAGAGATGCTTTCAGTTACGTAGACTTCGATGTGTGTGATGTGAAACTGCAATGCAGAAATGGGTATAAGTGGGTGAAATACCACTGTTCTGTTTCGTGACGCTGGCTCAGTCGCCGAATTGGCGCGGAGACCCGAGTCGAAGAACTTGAAGCCACGCCCACAGCCCCCCACCCGGGTCTGCCCTGGGGGACTTGGGTGGGGTTATGTATTTTTTAGTTCCCAGGGTCACCCTGGTCAGCCCCACAGGGTGGGTTTTTCTCTCTATTCTGGGGCATGTGTTTCTGTCCATTCACCTGTATTTGCCTTTTTAAAACTCTCCCTACTGTCTGCACTGCCTGTAGCTCTTGATATTGGATGTGTGTTGCTAAATGGTCTTAGCTTTATTTAGCCCCTTGTGTTAGGTTTATTTAACGTATTTGACCGGCTGGCGACATACATTCAATGTTCTGTTTATTTTTATTTTTATTTTTTTTTACAAGCAGTGCAGGCACGTCCTGAGAAAGCCTTGTTGCTGTCGGGACGTTAAGCAATGTACAATCAATCAATCAATCACGCCCACAGCATATGGCACGATTGCCCGTTACTCAGGGTAGCAGGTCAAGCGGAACCCGCATTGATTTTGACAGCATAGCGAATAAGTGGAAAATTTATTTTACATTCTCGTGGAAAATTATGTCAAAGGGATGCCGGAGAACATCAGTACATGTCTACACTGACGCGTGTGTACTCACTCGACAACGATGACCGCCTCCGTCGTCTGCAGTATCGATTGATCGGGTTCTTCCTTGTGACGTAGGCTAGTTAATATGCACAAATTCAAAACGAGGCCGCGCGCGATGCAGACGATAATTTGCACTCTCGGGTACAAAAACAACACACCCATCAAACGATGAATTTCGACATTTGGCATTGTATTTACATCATAAAGCTCTAAGTTAGTACACAAAGGACCCATACATAATACTGTCAGCAGTATCTGTTGCAGACAGTTTTCCGACTGTGTTGAGATGATTAAACCTGGGGAAAATCGCTTTAAAGTACCATTAAGCGTAAATTTGAACATACATGTCAGCACCATTTGTGTTTATTATGCCTTGTCGACACACCTAATGAACTTTAACAGCAGTTGGGACACGCAGCAAAAGCACACGCGTAATCGCACTTATTTATTCTGCCCAGCCTTTAGCGTGTCAACGTTTATTTTTAGCCGTATCTCGTACTGAAAGCGTTGTAATTATAGAACGGAGCAGAGTCATTGTCAAATTACTTGATATCAAAACGACGTGTGCTCAACTGGATTGTCCTGTGTCTAAATGAACCATATCTAGACCTGTGTGTAGCGTTTCACAACCATCTGTTACAGAAGTGTAGTCTCTGAACAGTTACGGCGGTAGTGGTCCTTCCGAGACTGCCACTGACGATACCGCTCGTCAGTAGAAGTCGGGGGAGGGAGGGGGGGGGGGGCAACATGATAACTGTGTAACAAAGAGCAACATGCTACCAGGATCTGCACTTCTTCAAAATGTTCGGTGATCGGTGGCGCCAGTTGCATGAGTGAGGTTTGTCCTGCGCCAGCCACTAAGCAAGGTGCTCCGCTATAGCGGAGCACCTTGCTTAGTGGCTGGAACAGGACTAACCTCACGCACATCGGAGCACGGCCTTGCTTAGCGGCTGGCGCAGGACTAACCTCACGCACAGCGGAGCACTCGGCTGTCGCGTAACTAAGCTCACATATAGCGGGCACCTTGCTTAGTGGCTGTAGCAGGACCAAGCTCACTCATGAATGCAACTGAGTCCAGTCATGGTCGTTGGGTCGACATCTATGCACAGCTAGTCGCGCAAGGGCCACGTAAGGCTGACGTCAGTATTAAGACCATTGTCATTTGGATAATGACGTTTTCGTGCAGCTAATAGAGTTGGCTGCTTACATTACATTTTATGCCTCTAAATAATGTTCTACAGCGCATTTTAATTTAAATTGTGTGCATGCATTACAAGTTGTAAAACATACAAAGAACATTAATAAAGGAGGCATTACGAACTGTTAACCGTTTGTTACTTCAACTGAGGTCTTTAAAAGCCCCGTATCGCTGTAGCTGTTTAACCCATATCATACTGAGGCTAAACGCTTCAAATTTGTACACTGCCATATGCAAGCTACATTATAGTACTTACAGATAAGGACATAGACCAATGGCTTTAGTTCAAGGGTGGTGCCAGAATAGCTTGGCGCCTAGATGCGCCAAGCTATTCTGGCGCTACCCTTGAACTATTTTAGTCAAACTTATTTCACCCACTGGTGTATTCCGAATGATAAGGGTTAAAACAAGCACCTTTGCAACGGATGGTTACGAAACGCTATACACAGGTCTAGTTATGGTTCATTTAGACACAGGAGAATCCAGTTCAGCACACGTCAATTTGACAATGACTCCGCAGAGCGCTTTCTGTAACACCGAGCTAAACATACATTGACACGCTAACGAACTGCGCAGATTAAAGGACCACAACCACGTAACTGTTCAAAGATACACTTCTGTAACAGATGGTTACGAAACGCTACGCACAGGTATACATACACACAGGTCTAGTTATGGTTCGTTTAGACACAGGACAATCCAGTTCAGCACACGTCGTCTTTATACTTATGTAATCTGACAATGACTCCACTCCGTTTTATAAATATAACGCTGTCAGTACGACAAAACAACTAAACATATAGATTGAGACGTCTGCGCAGAATAAATAAGTGTGATTACGCGCGTGCTTTTGCTGCGTGTCCCAACTGCTATTAAAGTTCATTACGTGTCTCGACAAGGTATAATAACCGTAAATAGTGCTGAAATGTGTATTCAAATTTACGCGTAATGTTACTTTAAACAAGTGCGACTACTCGTGTGCGTTTGCTACGTGCCCAAAGTGCGGTAGAAGTTCATTAAGGGTGTGGACGAGGCATAACAAACACCAGTGGTGCTGAAATTTGTCTTCAGATTTACGGGTGATGGTGCTTTAAAACCCTTCTCTTCAAATCCATGTGAGTAGGTACACGAAACGAAGCGGATTTCTGCCAGGCCACGGAACACAGTGCCGTTTCCGTACTGTCCAGTCTCTTAGCCATAGTCAGTCCCAGGCATCCCCTAATATTTCAACCCCCTAAAAAACACTACCGCCCACCAGCTGCACATTTGCCATGCACAAAATAACCAAAAAAACAACACATTGACAGTCTCATTTCTTGGCTATGAACCTGATTCCTTACCAACCCCACACCCAAGCACAGCTGCAATCAGCGTGCCCCTCAAATCACTACGTCAACGGCAAATCAACATAGGCCCACAATTGTCCACTGTATAAGCTCAGGGTGGTATGAATCAAAGCACCAAACATGTCTCCTCTCAGCTAACCAGAAATTTCCAGCAAATTCCAACATTCAGCCCTACTACAAATTTTTAAACAAGGCAAAAATTATTTTGAAATTTGACACCGGTCCTTGCACTGCCTGAACTGCCCAATTTAAATATATAACGTGACCTGTGACTACTGTCCCTGCCGCTCCGCATTGCCGGAACTCTCCTGTATAGCTTAGGTCAGAAAACAAAAGTGGAGTGGACAAGTCACGGCTTTCGTTTTACGACACTCAAACCTCATAAATGAAAGGGACCTACTCCAGGCAGTAAAGTTTAATAGATCACGTATATCCGTAATGATGTTCTTAGTATGTCTTACAATAACTCTGCACAAAAGAGAGCGAACTTAACTCATTCAGCCCTGTGGTGACACACTACAGCAGGAGAAGGGTCGACCATGATATTCAAGGCCAGTGCCAGATTAGCTTGGCGCCTGTCGGCGCCAAGCTAATCTGACACTGCCCTTGAATTATCATGGTCGATCCATCTCCTGCAACAGGTGCCTAGTCGTTAGATGACGCCTCCAAAGTTTGGGAAATACTCGGCATGCGCCGGGCTGAATGAGCTAATTATGAAGTCTGAATGTCGTCAAATGAAAGACTTTTCTGCTCTTCTTCAGGTTTGTACGCAGGAGAGTTCCTCCTGCAACGCTCACTAGGCAGTGGCAGACCTCTGGTAAGTATGCCTATACTCACATGGATTGTGATCTGAAGGGTAGAAAAGTCTTACTTCAGGCAAGACGACAAGTTCAGCAGTCAATGCCCGCCATGGAGCAGATCGTTTTTGAGTTGAAGACAGCATTTTTGTCAGACTACATACCCAAGTCAAAGAACAGAAGTAAAGCGGATTATTAACCCTTTATTGCCTGGAGAAGGTCGCTTTAAATCCCACTTCGGGAACTCGATCGGGGATAATCCAGATATGTACACGTGTTTTGCGCATGAGCTGGTCAGACCGTAAAAAGCCTATCAGCCTTGCCGTCAGTATACGTAGTTGGGATACATAAAGGCGGCGTTGAGTAAAGTCCCTCAGCCTCACACGCAAAAATAACCCGTTTCTCGGCCGTCTGCAGGAGGCATAGATTCTCATGAGCCCCTGCAGCCTGCAGGGGCTCATGAGATCTATGCCTCTTGCAGTCACACTTCGGTCCCATGTACATATTAGTATACATTTCGGTAAGTCTCTGTATTACTCCAGACAAACAGTTCCGGGACTTAGTTTCGCATAATGTAAACTGCGGACGACTAAGCCGATTGTTAAATACAACTCGCGTGCTGGTCTGTGATTTTGGATCTTACGGCTTTAAGCCATAAGGTCCAAAATCACAGACCAGCACAGTATCTCAAGGTCTGAAATCGCATGCCAAGACTCCCAATTACAACCTGACTGATTTGTATTCGAAACACTGATGTCAGCGGTGCGGGTGACACCCAGAACATAAATATTTTAGCTGTCGCTACAACTCCTGTGTCAAGCTTGTCAAGAAATAGCCGACAAACCGGAGGCATAAACACGCTTTGAAAGGACGAACACGAAACAGTGTCTTAAATTTTTGGGTTAAAACCCGAAACTGAATTTAGTACACACCAAAGACAGAAACACGTTTTGAAAGGACGAACACAAAACAGCGTACTAATTTTTGGTTTTAATCCGAAAATGTAGTACTCTGTTTCGTGTTCGTCCTTTCAAAGCGTGTTTCTGTTAACTCTTTTGCAAAGTAGTCCAGCGAACAAGGACAATGTTTTAATTATCTTTTAGAGGCTAATGCTAATTCAACAGAATGAATGAATGAACCAATCAATCACTATCAGACTGTCTGACTCAGTCAATTAATCAATATCTGACTGACTGACTGAATGAATGAATGAATGAATGAATGAATGAATGAATGAAATCAGTCAGTCAATTAGTCAGTCAGTCAATCAGTCAGCGATCTTAAAGTCACAGTTTTCCATAACAATCCGACGCAACATAATCAAGATCAAGACTGCAAAACAGTGCTTGTGGCACTGTGCTGTCTAACTAAACATGTTCCTGCAGTCAATGTTTTGCGTGCTGCAATTCGCCAATAAAATGGGTCCCCAAAGTTAATTTAGTCCCACTGTATATTTTCATTAGTAACAGAAGAACATTTATAAAAGAGCTATTGCGAATTATTGATAATCCTGAATTGCTTAAAGCAACCTACTCCAGGCAGTAACGAGTTAACTCATTCGCGGTCAGCCGCGAATGAGTTAATAGATCACAATAGTCTACTTTATACACGATTTTAGTATATCTTACAATAATGCCGGACAAGAGGGCTGACTTAAATTATGAGGTTTAAATGTCGTAAAATGAAAGACTTTTCTGTCCCTTGTACGCAGGAGATTTCCTTCCGTTACGCCCAAAGGGCAGTGGAGAACCTCTGCCACGTGTGAATACCCCCATGGATTGTGCAAAGAAGGGTAGAAAGGTCTTAGTTGACACAACATTGATAACCAGGCGACGTTTAGCTGAGTCAAATACAATACAATACAATACAACTTTATTGTCTGTTCGAGTCCAGGCACGACAGAAATTTGCCTTTCGGCTCGTCATGAAACAACAATATAAGACATTAACAAACGCTGCAAAAGCATATCATGAAAAATTATCATTGCAGCAATCTATCACAAGCAATCTGTCACAAGATGGGAGCCGGCATGGGGCAGATCGCTTTAACCCTAAAGGAATCACCGCGACCAAAAGCGCTACCGACAGCCAAAGGGTTACTGTTCCACAACTGTATACTAAGCGTTCAAAAACGCCACTGATACGAGAGAGACGAATTCCACTCACCAGCAATGCGCCACCAACAAAGCGTTTCACACGTCAGTTGATAGCACACAAGGTCGCCTCCTCGTCAGAGTTACCCGCGGTATAGTATTCAGATCGATCGCTGTATTTAAGGCTGAACCGATCGACGGGTAGCCAGTGAGTAAAAAGTACATGGGCCGACTGTCAGCCGACTTTGGCACGCGCACGCCGCTGTGCGCGTGCCAACGGCGGCTGATAGTCGGCCAGTGTACCTTTCGCTCACTAGGTAACCTTGCTAACTACCGTACTGACACGGGTGTGTGTGTGTGTTTATAAATAGGGTAGGGCGTACCTGCTTCAACTTGTAGCAACCCACAGTAACTGTGACACAATAGCAGACGAACGAATCGCACCGGTTCGGCTTTAACACGCTCGGTGCTGAGAAAATTAAAGCCGCGTCACCCAACTGTGTGAGGTATAGATCCTCATGAGCCCCACCGCAATTGCGGGGGGCTTATGAGGATCTATGCCTCTTGCTGACGCCATTTTGAATCCATGTTCCTGCGGCAGCTAGGGTGTTTTTGTGTTGAAATAAGGAAGATTAGACACAGTTTGCGTTAACTTGGCACTCAACAGGTTAACCATTTAGCCCATTACGCCACTGTGGACTGAGTAAGACAGTTAAAGGTACCTACTCTAGGGAATAAAGGGTCAATAGTTCGCAATATCTCTTTTATAAATGTTCCTATGTCTCACAATAATAATCCAGGAAAAAACGACAGGCTTGTTCCATAGCATGTCCGTTGAAAGGTCCTGGTAGATCAAAGTGCCACAGTTGCAGTGCGCCTGAATTGATCAGTGTTCAGGTCGTACTCCATAGGAAATAGATTTCTCTGTCCCCCATAAACCCGCCCGTCAGGGCCGTCCATTATCACTTCGGTGCCGTGGACGTTAAACCCCGAGCTAACCAACCAACCTCACAATAATACAGGACCAAAGCTTATAAAGTCTGAATGTCGAAAAATGAAAGACTTGTCCGCGGCGCTTCTTTTCCACCACTGCGCACGTACAAAGGCACTAAAAAAAAAAAAAAATATATATATATATATATATATATTTTTTTAAACAACCTCTGTTACGTGTGCCTGCTTGCACTGACTATGATAGTTAAAGGCACATGCTCCAGGTAATAACGGTTTGATAATTTCCAATGTCTCCTTTAAGAATATTCTTATGTTTTATAATGTTGCACAATATGGCTAACTTTGCTTACCAAGTTTGAATTTTGTAAAAAAAAAAAAAAAAAAAAAAAAAAAAAAAAAAGACTTGTCTCTTCTCCTTCGTACGTAGAAGACTTCTAGCTAGCTATTTATTCCAGTTAGTTAGTTATTAACTCATTTAGTCCCGACACACCACAGCAAGATATGGCTCGATCATGATAGTTCAATGATTGATTGATTGATTGTACATTGCTTAACGTCCCGACAGCAACAAGGCTTTCTCAGGACGTCATGATAGTTCAAGGGTGGTGCCAGAATAGCTTGGCGCCTCTAGGCGCCAAGCTATTCTGACATCACCCTTGAACTATCATGATCGATCTGTCTTCTCGATTGTAATTGCAGTCATCAGAGGACAACTCCAAAATGTGGGTATTTCGTAACTGGGACACAATGAGTTAACGTCGAACAGG
This sequence comes from Semisulcospira habei, assembly GCA_036245525.1. Classification (NCBI taxonomy): domain Eukaryota; kingdom Metazoa; phylum Mollusca; class Gastropoda; family Semisulcospiridae; genus Semisulcospira; species Semisulcospira habei. The sequence continues at coordinate 83,414,917 of BTPG01000003.1, forward strand.
CGACTAAGGCCATCTCACGGCAGTAAAAGAGTTTTACCATTGCGCACCCAGGGCACTAGAAAACCTCTGGCAGGTGTGCCTACTCACAAAGGAAGAGCAGGAAAAAAAGACTTTACTTAGTTGAGGCAAGACAATACTGAAAAATATTAATAGAGCGAACTGCTGCACGGCGATAGAATCGGCGAATTTTAGCAATCAAACCCCCCCCCCCCCCACCCCCCCCCCCCCCCCCCCACCCCCCCATGGAGCGGACCGCTGTAAAGGTCAGAATAAGCCAGAATAGTGTGACACCTGTAAGACATAATTATCAGCCGTGATACACTATGACAGGATCTAGGATCGACTATGATAGTTCAGGGGTGGTGCCAGAATAGTCTGACACCTCTAACATATCAGCCGTGACACACTATAACAGGCTACTGATCGACAGTGTTAGTTCAACGGTAGTGCCAGAATAGTTCGACACCTCTAACATATCAGCCGTGACACACTATACCAGGGTCTAGGATCGACTATGATAGTTCATGGGTGGTGCCAGAATAGTTTGACACCTTAAGACATATCAGCCATGACACGCTATAATAGGATCTAGGATCGACTATGACAGTTTAAGGGTGGTGCCAGAATAGTTTGACACCTCTAACATAGCAGCCCTGACACGCTATATCAGGATACAGATCGACAGTGATAGTTTTGGGTCGTGCCAGAACAGATGGGCGCCTCTAACACATATCAGCCGTGACACACTATAACAGGGTCTAGGATCGACCGTGATAGCTCAAAGGCGGTGCCAGAATATTTTGGCGCTTCGTATCAATTCAGCCGTGACACACTATAGTGACAGGATCTAGATAAACCGTGACAGTACAGGGGTAGTGCCAGAACAGCTTAAAGCCTCATATCCATTCAACCGTGACACACTATAACAGTTAACTCAACGAAGAAAGAAACACGCTTAGAAACACAACACAATTTTGCACCCTTCGCAGTCACTTCTTTGGCCGTGAGACACTATAACAGGATTAGATCGACCATGATAGTTCAAGGATGGTGTCAGAACAGCTGGGCGCGTCTATGATCCATACAACCGTGGCAAACTTTAATAAGATTTAATAAGATTTACATGTAGCCCCACCGCCGGTGCTAGTTCATAGCGGGTCGCGCTAGAATGGACCGACACCTCTAATCAATTCTAAGACGCACCGATACACTATAGATTCAAGATATGGATCGATCATAATAGTTCATGGGTAGTGTCACATTAGTTCATGAGTGAAACCACTGATCACTTCCCCATAAGCCTTATAGTACGGGTAGGGACGCCAATAGCATAGAAATGGGTCTGTAGTCAATGGTCCCCATGAAAGAAAACACCCCTCTGAGACTTTCTGAGAGCTCTGAACGAAAATAAAATAAACTTACAAGTATGAGAGCCCTGCAAACAAAAAGCGTAGATTCTCATGATCCCTTGCAATGCCACTATTTATTTAGATCTATGCCCCTGGCAAAGAAGTAGGAAGTAGAAGTAGTATTCTCTAAGACCCACCCCCGGCAAATCCCATGAATGGTTTCCAGTCACGTATAGCGTTGTTACGCTAGTTGAGCTGGAGGGGTTCCTTAGAGTGGCTAGCCAATAAAGCCGCCACCCGATATGGCTGATTCACCTCATAACTGCCGGAGCACAACGAGCGAATGCGGGGGCTCATGAGGATCCATGCCTCTTGTTTGCCTAATTTTGTATCCATGTCTTTTTTCGGGGCGTTTGGGGTTCTTCGACGTTACAGTCATGACTTCACTGAAAACATAACTGATGGCCACTGGCAGGCAAGGGGTTAACAGCTTTGCTAGTCCCTGGGACGGATCGATACAGACTATTGAATTATTCTAGCCCTGTTTGCCCGTTAACCCCTTTGATGACACATGGGACAAAATGGTCGATAGAGACTATTGCTTGGTTCTAGAGTTCTGTGTTCGTTGACCCATTTTCAAGTCTGGGAGATGGGATAGGTCGAAACAGACTGCTGAATTATTCTGTAGCTGTTTGTTCATTAACCCCTTCGCGGGTCCATCGTTATCGCTGTATTATCATATTATTATTATTATTATTATTATTATTATATTGTTATGTATTATTGTTATGATCATCATCATTATTATTGTTGTTGTTGTATTATTATCATCAGCAACAGCATTATCTTTAATAATATTATGATGATAATGATGATGATGATGATGATGATGGTGGCTGATGATGATGATGATGATGATGATGATGATGATGATGATGATGATGGTGGTGGTGATGATGATGATGATGATGATGATGATGAAGAAGCGAAAGAGGAAATCCCTTATTGCCTGCAGAAGATTGACGGGACAAACCGATCGATACAGACAGCAGAAGTTCTGTCCTGATTGTGAGTGTCGGCGCCAAGCTAGTCTGGCACTGCCCTTGAATTATCATGGTCGATCCATCTCCTGCAACTGGTGCATAGTCATTAGATGACGCCTCCAAAATTTGGGAAGTGCGTGCGTCGGACTGAATGAGTTAAGCTGGTCCTTTTTGTCACTCCTCGTTGTAAAGACGTTCTGAGAACATTTATCAAGGAGATATTGCGATCTAGTAACCATATACTGCAGGTCGCTTTAATTGAGGCGCTCTGACTTGAGAGGCCTTAAAATGGCTGTGACGGGCCTAACTCTTGTGGTGGTCCGGCGGTCTTTGCAGGAGTCCTCGGCTCTGACGTTCCTCTCACTACCCCTATGTAAGTCCCCTACCAAGCTTTTGACGGAGAAAAATGTTGTTTATGCAAACTGTGTTCCACATACAAAACTTGCGCTGGTCTGTGATGTTGGACCTTACGGCTTTCAGTCGTAAGGTCCAAAATCACAGACCAGCGCACTTACGTATCTGAACCCAAGTTTTGTACCTACTTGTAAGCCGTAAGCAAAATGGACTACCTCTAGGAAACGTTTGATATTTTGAGAGTGCGAAAAGTATAATCTCCTCAACTGGGCGCTTTACATCTCAAATAACAGATTGGGTCCCCCACCCCTCCACACACACACGCACGCACACACACACACACACACACACACACACACACACACACACACACACACACACACACACACACACACACACACACACACATTCGACAACTCAACTTGTCCGCTCTTTAGCACACAAAAAAAAAACAAAAAAAAATGTTTTGTGTGTTCTGCGCAAAAAAAATTGTTTGCCTTTGGCTGGTTAACACTTTTGAGACGTGTCGCGTCCGGATTCGCGGCCTAATGCCGCAAATCCGGTTGTGGCACGTTTCGAAAGAGTTAATTTGTCCTCGTATCCGATTGGTTGGCTGTTCCTTATTGTTTTTATTTTTCAGGGGAGCATTTGTTGTTTTCGAAAACAAACAGGCATTTCAGGAAGATTACAAAGTAAGTAGGTAAAAGCACTGTCAGGGGAGAGAAGTGTGCATGATCGACCAGTGATCATAGATCTATTTGGTCAAAGCACACAAAAAAAAGATAGGAAAGAGGGGGTGCTCTAAGAAAGTGACTGAAAGCAATGCATATGGAAGCCCACTCCCCCACCCCCCACCCCCCCCACCCCCGAAGGGGGGCGTATCACATATCCCATTGTTTCAGCCACTCAGTGCATGGAAATTTAAATGAGTCTAGGTCCCCCAAGGGGAGTCTAGATATTTAGCCGGTGTGGACAGCTGTTTCGGTCTTGGCGACCTCGTCATACCATTCGGCATACTGGTGGAAGAAATGAAATTTTGCCTACCTGCAAAGCACTAGCAGTCTCCCCTTTTCTTTTCATTTTTTAAACAGGCATTTCGTTTTACAATCATGTAACTGCCTTCAACATTGCGGAAAACAAATCAAGAGTGCTCAGGTTGGCATATAAAATGCGAGTTTTCACGAGCATTAAAGAACTCATCCAATAATATTTGTCGAAGCCAGCTAAAGTCAAAATTTCAAATGAATATAACACAAATTACGAACTCAAATGCGGGTCAACCGACTTTACATAAACGGCAATTTTTCTTTTTAATGAGTAATCCAATTTCAATATGCTGAAAAGTACTCCAAACTACATCTTGATGGAAGCATTTCCTAAAGTTTCAGGATCCGCGTGGCCTGTCTGGTGTCAGTTGTGACGACCATTAATTGTTTAGTTTTAGTCTTGCTTTGAATTCAGCCTAAGCTGGCTTCGCTGACATTGGATTCATTTATCTCATTCTACCCCAGACACGCCACAGCAAGATAAAGATCGACCATGATAGTTCAAGGGTGATGCCAGAATAGCTTGGCGCCCATGCTTGGCGCCTATGCCAAGCTATTCTGGCATCACCCTTGAACTATCATGGTCGATCTGTGTTCTGCACTGCAATGCAGTCTTCAGAGAACAACGGCAAAATTTGGGGATTTCGGTGATGCCCGCAGGGCCGGATCCAGGGGGGAGGGGGCGGGGGGCCATCCGCCCCCCCCCCTTCCCCCATAAAAACTATACAAAATAAAACTTTGATACACTGAAGGATGATGTTTGCTCACTTTGGTGAAAAAAAAAAATAAAAAATAAAGCCATACTCAAAACAGTCAAAACTCTGCTTTAGGTGTCTGTTTCAGGTGGTTAATTTCTCCCAAAAAAATCCCCCCGCCCCCCTTCAACATGTAAGTGATCCGGCCCTGGATGGGGTACAATGAGTTATGTGAAATGAAAGCTCTTCACTGTCAATGGACACACGGAGCTCAGGTCAGTTCACTTCAGCCAAGACGGGTTCACTGCGCTCGGAAAGGCCCATACGCGCTGCACCCCGACCATGAGAAATCTTCCCAGAGTTCCATTCCTTTCGATATCGTACCAATACTGGTCTGGTTCACTGTTGATTCATTAGTTCCGGGTTTAACGTCCACGGCACCGAAGTGATAATGGACGGCCCTGACGGGCGGGTTATGGGGGACAGGGACATCTATTGCCTATGGAGTACGACCTGAACACTGATCAATTCAGGCGCATTCCAACTGTGCCACTTTGATTTACCAGGATCTTTCAACGGACATGCTATGGAACAAGCACGTCTTTTTCCCCTGGATTGCGAGTCCAGCTACCGGGGCCTGAACGGGTGATTCGAACCCACGACCCGGCGATTCCCTTTGCTCTCCTGCTCCGACGCTTAACCGCCTGAGCTATTTCGGACTCTTGGTTCACTGTGTGTCTCTCGTGTCCTTTTAAGTCTGCTCACAAACCAGATAGGTGAGGCTAGCGCTGGCAGAATTGTATGCAAACCAAGGGGAATCACAGCGCTGGACAGACAACGGTTAGATCCCCTGCCCCCGCCTATCAGGCACCCAATCGCCAGCCCACAGAGAAATACGCAGGTATAGAATAAGACGATCATTTCCATCCTCAAAACGAATGGATCAGGTCTCTTATATAACCCATGTCTTTCTCCGGAACTTAGGAAGTGGGCAGGAGAAACATACATACACAAACATGAAGGTGCGCTACTATATTATTATGTGGTCGGGTAAATACCCTGATTTTAAGTCTGCCCACCAACCGCTGCCTTTCTTCACACCTCCGCTCCGGAGGCCGATCGACCGTGTGGTGCCCTTGGCTCTGGAAATGCTTTCTAAGGGTTCTCACCACGTCTGATCTGCCCCTGTGTGAACTCTGCCTCGCCAGCGAGGATGTCCGCTCGGTCATTGTCCTGGACTCCAGCCTGTCCTGGGCAGCAGACCCACAAAAGTCGGCTTCGGAGTTGTATTATAGCCATTGCCCAGTGCCAGTCTGGGTCGCTTCCCATTCCTGCGTCGAATTTTTGCAGCAGGCATTTTGAGTCTGTGAGAATGGTGGCGTGACTGATTTCGACACACGGATTAACTATTAATCCATAAATCCCTGACACGATACTACAGAATGTCGAGCTACCGCCATGATACATGTATTGCAAGGGTGATGTCGGAATAGCTTGGCGCCTATAGGCGCCAAGCTATTCCGACACCACCCTTGAACTATCACGGTCGACCTGTCTAAAAAACAGTGACGTAGACCTTTGTCCAAAATTTAATTATTTCGCCCTCAGGGATGATGATGATGATGAAACGTTTTATTGACAGGATAAAGTTTTAGGCGAAACGCCTCTCTTACAAACTGTCCTGTTAGAAAAGAAATATTAACAGCAAAGAGTAAGAAACACAATAACACAATAAATCGAAACATGAAGAAATAAACTGGAAAAAAGCAATGCAAATAATGCGCACACATATCAATAATAGTGAATAATAATTTATATATATATATATATATATATATATAATATATATATATATATATATATATATATATATATATATATATATATATATATATATATATATATATATATATATATATATATACATACACACACACACACACACACACACACATATAAGTAGTCCGTTCAGGTAGTAAGTTACTGTAACAAGATGTTATATAAACGAGTTTTGAAGGTTCTAGAATTAGAAATAGATTTAATTTGGGGTGGTAGTGTGTTCCAGGCTTTGGCACCTGAGAACGAAAGGCTGGTTTTATATATATCGAGCCTGGCCCTTGGTAGCTGTAACAAACTGTTCCTCGTGTTTTGTCTTTGACTATCCAAAAATAACATACGAAGGTAAGATGGGGTTTTATGGTGAAGAATTTTATGCATAAGTATGCATCGATTAAATGTGAACTGTTTGTTTAGGTTTAGCAGTCGGATGGTTCTAAACTTTTCGTCGGTGGGAGAGGGACCAGGCACAGTTAACTTTACCCCTCGACGGTACAATGAGTTAAGTTTCTTTAAATGTACGTCACTGCATCCATCCCAGATAGTGGAGCAGTAATCACAGTGTGTCTTAATAATGGAGAAAGAGTCTTCTAGTCTCAGTGTTAACTATTTGACTTAGTTCTGATAGCAGGAATAGATTTTTAGATATTGTTTTGCAGGTGTTTTCGATATGTGGTTCCTAGCTGAGCTGGTTATCTACTGTGACTCCAAGCAAACGGTGTTTTTTAACTTGATCAAGGGGCTCAGAGTTCAGGTATAATGTTAAGGGCAGGAGACCACGTTGATGTTTTTGGCGTGAAGTAATTAACATACTCTTTGTCTTTTGGACACTAATTATCATATGATTATGTTGGCACCAGCTTGAAACCTCATCAAGACTTTGCTGGAGAACTTCGTTTATTTTTGGCAATTCGCTGTTTGATGTATGTACGGTAGTGTCATCAGCAAATAAGTCACATGTTGCATCGGGATGTGAGATAGAGAATGGTAAATCATTGATAAATATGTTGAATAACAATGGGCCCAAAATTGACCCCTGAGGAACACCACACGTTACTAAACCTTCACTCGAGTAATTACCATGAAGCAAAACTTTCTGTCTTCTGTCACTTAGATAGGATGATATCAGATGTACGGTATTGGAATCGATGTGATACATCGGTAGTTTTTTTAAGATAGAGTGGTTGACTAAATCAAAAGCTTTTTTAAGGTCAAGAAAAACTGCACCTGATAACTGAGAATTATTAATGGCTGTAAGCCATTTATCAATGATATGTATAAGGGCAGTTTGGCAAGAGTGTTGCGGGCGAAGCACTGATGAGCCGGTTAACTCATTCGAGACGTGCCGCCTCCGGATTATGCCGCGTATCCGGAGGCGGCACGTCTCGAATGAGTTAACGAAACTATGGTAGAGAAGCTGGCCTGTAACAATACTATCACGAGTCATGTGTAAAACAAATCCCCAAGTGACAAGGAAAGAAACACGCTTAGAAAGAGAAATACAAATACACGGTTGTGTTGTCACCTTTCTAAGCGGGTTTTTGTTGTTGTTTTGCTCGTTGTTCCGCCATGAGATGGCCTTGGTTGCCTGCTCGGCGTTAAACTCTAATATCTAACTCAACTAACTAACTAATGTGTTCATTGTTTGTTTGGTTGGTTGGGGTCTACCGTATTTAAAAAATACAGTAGACTTTGACTAAATTATGGCCGGCTGGGTCGGGCGCATTCCGGTGCCGCACGCACATGACGTTTTTGGCAAAGAAGAAACAACTGATAAAAATGACGTCACGTCAGTCTAGCTACGCAAACCTTGCTAGAAAGCCAGAGAACGTCTTTTTGGCGCCAAAGCGCGCGCGGGCGCGTGTGTGTTTGTGTGTGTGTGTGTGTGTGTGTCTGTGTGTGTGTGTTTGTGTGTGTGTATGTGTGTGTGTGTGTGTGTGTTTGTGTGTGTGTGTGTGTGTGTGTGTGTGTGTGTGTGTGTGTGTGTGTGTGTGTGTGTGTGTGTGTGTGTGTGTGTGTGTGTGTGTGTGACAGCGACTCAGTAGAGCCCGCGTTTGAGGACGGACAAGCTTGAAATTTTAGGATATTGTCCCTAAATGAATTATCCCCGGACCCTTTTGGCAAAGACTACAACTGATATAAAAATGACGTCACGTCTAGCTACGCAAACCTTGCTAGAAAGCCAGAGAACGTCTTTTGGGCGCCAAAGCTCGCGCGTGTATGTGTGTGTGTGAGTGTGTGTGTGTGTGTGTGTGTGCGTACACCAAATGACTGAACTGGGTTACTTTCTTTACCATCCTTATGCAATCTGGGTCTGTGTAAAATTTTGGGTGGCCAGATCAGACACCCATTTTTTCTGAGGGTTGTTTCTGTATTATCTTTCATTCAAAATTCAGAAAAAAATATCAAAATACGATGTGCCCATTTTAACAGATTTACTTCATCGTTGTGTTTCAGGGATGCCCTGGGCCTGTGTGTGGACACGGAAGCGGCCGGAGTGTTTTCAGATCAATTTGATTGGTCCAACACCGATGAACGGAGTTCCTTCCCTTGCTTAAACGTCTTTCGTCTCCAACGGACGCACCGGTCATTCTCTCGCATTTGCAGAGGTATTTTATGCAATATTTCTTAGTTAAGAGCACGCCCAAATGTACTTGTTCAGTGCAGTTATTTAACTGAGAGATGCCTCCAATCCCCGTACCCGTTTGGCCCAGAAAAATAAGGCGTCTGCTTTCAAACGTGTCTTCGGCCGCACCGGCCGGGCCTGACCGTTGAGTCTTGTAGTAAATGATAATAGAACCCTACGATTTTAACAAAAGCTTTCTTCTTCAATGAAAGGAATTCGTTCAATAACCCCATTACAAGGTCAATCTGCCACGCGATTTTGTTTCTTCTTTCTTTTTTTTTTCTGACGTGTTAACTTGCCACATGCATGCACAGTAACTATTAGTTGACTTTTTTTTTCTTAAAAAACAAAAATGGCGCCAGATTTCAATCCTCGTTCGCAAAACTGCCTCGCGATTCGAAGAACGAACGTCCACAAACAGGTCTCGTTTAGGAATGTGCAACTGAAGTATCGCTTTTTACTGTATTGCCAGTTTTTAGTTCTCAGGGTCAGCCCCACAGGGTGGGTTTTTCTCTCAATTCTGGGGCATGCATGTGTTTCTGTCTACCCTTTGTCCATTCACCTGTATAAATTTGCCTTTTTAAAACTCTCCCTACTGTCTGCACTGCCTGTAGCTCTTGATATTGGATGTGTGTTGCTAAATGGTCTTAGCTTTATGTCTTGGCCCCATGTGTTAGGTTTATTTAACTCATTCTACCCCAGACACACCACGGCAGGATAAGGATCCACCATGATAGTTCAAGGGTGATGCCAGAATAGCTTGGCGCCTACGGGCGCCAAGCTATTCTGGCGTCTCCCTTGAACTATCATGGTCGATCTGTGCCCTGCACTGCAATGCAGTCTTGAGAGGACAGGGGCAAAATTTAAGGATTTTGGTGTTGGGGTAGAATGAGTTAACGTATTTGACCGGCAGGCGACATACATGGCAATGTTCTGTTTAGGTGGGTTTTTTTTCACAAGCAGTGCAGGCACGTCCTAAGAAAGCCTAGTGGCTGTCGGGACATTAAGCAATGTACAATCAATCTGATTCAAAATGTCAGTTGGTTTACATGGTTGTATTGGACATGTTCTCAGCAACACCATTTTGGTCACACCGGCTCAGGACTTTCTGGCACACACCCAGCGCCGGATGGCAGCAGGATGTCCAAACCCATCGGGATATATGCTGCAGAATCATGGCCCCCCAGCCTCTGCCACAGAGGGTGCGTCTGGTAGGAGGGTGCATGGACGGCAGCGGAATGCCCCCAATTACAAACTGGTAAGTAAAGTGATTCTATGATCATCTTCATTTTATTGGCTGGCGTGCGTGCGAAGCAAAAGTGAGTTTATGTTCTGGGCCACTGGTCGTCCGTCCGTCGTCCATGGTAAACTTTAACTCATTCTACCCCAACACCAAAATCCTTAAATTTTGCCCCTGTCCTCTCAAGACCGCATTGCAGCGCAGGACACAGATCGACCATGATAGTTCAAGGGTGGTGCCAGAATAGCTTGGCGCCCGTAGGCGCCAAGCTGTTCTGGCATCACCTTTGAACTATCATGGTCGATCCTTATCCCAGGGTGGGATTCTTCCGCGTTTCCGCGGATTTCCGTGGAAATTCTTTCACAATTCCGCTGAAGCATATTTATTTTCCGCGTCTAATAACAACAAAAAAGACGAGAAAAAAAAAATCTTCTTAAATGGCAAAAAAATCTCAAATGGGTTGGATTTGTATGTAGTTTGGTTCACTATCGCCCGACACTTCCGGTAGCTTTAGGTCGCAGTGGAAAATGGCGGTGAAAAAGGATATTGTCCAAGACAGAGTGCCGTTTAGTGTGCATCTGAACATAAACTGGTACGCACATTCCATTTTTATACTGCAGATCAGGAGTGTCATAACAAAGTCCATTTTCGGGTGTGTTTGGTCTCGCTCCCCCTGTCGGTTTTTGGATACTTTGGCGAACGGTGGACACGCGTGCCTATCCCCCCCCCCCCCCCCCCCCCCTGTCGTTTGATTTTTCGGCCGCTGAAAATAAAGGACATGAAACCACCCCCCCCACCACCCCCACCCCCACCCCCCCCCACCCCCCACCCACCCACCCACCCACCCACCCCCCACCAATGTCGTTTGATTTTCCGCGTTTTCTTTCTTACTAGAATCCCACCCCTGTTATCCTGCTGTGGTGTGTCTGGGGGTAGAATGAGTTAACGGTGGCATTTTCTCGGAGACTATTCAAGCCACATTCTTCAAGCTTGGCCCAAGGATACTTTGTGGCAAGACCTTTTTAAACATGCCAATTTGAGTGACCTCTCTCAAAGGGTCACGCAGGGTTGACAAATGTGTGAAAACTGCTTGCATTTTCAGAAAACGTGGATTTTGACTGCTGCAGAAGCCAGCCCTCGTCACCGAGGTCACACATATGTAAATCGGTCATACACGGGATTACTCTTTTTATTCTTGTGCAAGGCCCCTTTAAACCAAAATTGGGCTGTTTCTGTTTCTAAGGCAGCTTTGGTTTTAATCTTTCTTTCTTTCTTTCTCCAGTTGGCAAATGGCGCCTGGGATGGACCCGAGACTGAGAGCAGTGCCAGCGCATCGCAATACGAGGGCAGTGATGACGAGGAGTTTGTTCCTGGCTCGAGCTCACCGGATTCAGAGGGTGTGTCAGCATCAATTGCTGGGATCTCGGACATAGACAGTATTGTATCGACTATGTTAGATTTCATCAAAGTGGCAGGTTTGGGGTGGCCAGGTGTTGGTGACGCTAGTACCAGCAAGGTGCAGTGTGCGTTAGGGGGTGGCAATGAGAATGTGGATAGGCAGGAGGAACATGATGCTGGAAAGAGTGGGGAAAGAGCACTTACAGAAGAAACGGGTGTGCACGTGTCGCAGAGAGGGAAAGGAAAGTACAAATGGGACAAGAAACATGCATGCAAATTGTGTGGCAAGCTTGTCTTGAAAATGAGCACGCACTTACAAGATGTCCATGCAGATGAGGCTGACGTTGCTAAAATTTTGTCGATGAAAAAAGGAACCAAGCAGAGACGTCGAGCATGGATCAGACTACAAGATGAGGGTGATTACATGCATAACGTTGCTGTTCTTGAAAACAAATCCGGATGTTTGATTCCTAAGTATCGCACCAAAACTAGTAAGGCAGACGACCTTCTCGCCTGTAGCCATTGCAAAGGGCTCTATCAAAAAAAGCTGATCTCTGTACACTCAAAACGTTGCTGTCAGAAGCCAGGAGGGTTTCAGATCACTCGGCGAGGGGACGCCGCTCGCCGTGGTCGGCTCATGCTTCCAATACCCTTAGACGTTGAATTTTCCTTCTACCACAAGGTCTTGGCTACCCAGAGAGATGATGAGATAAGCCGTCTCATCAGAACTGACCCCTTGCTTCTTGAGTATGGAAAGAGATTATTTGACCGCAGGGACATTGAAGAACACACGGCTGGACAAATCAGCTCCAGGATGCGGGAGTTAGGGAGACTGTTGAAGATTATCAGAGTGAGGTCAGAAATGAAAATCGCAAGTTTAAATGCTGTGATCAATTCAGCTAGCTTTGATCATGTTGTCCTGGCTGTAAAAGAGCTAGCAGATTTTGATGAGGACACACATCAGTTCAAAAAAGGCAATCTCGCAATGCGCATAGGCCATGCTTTGAAAAAGTGTTCACAGATCAAACAGTCACAGGCATCCAAACAGCTTGGACAGGGTTCAGACGACAGGTGGCGACAGGAGCTCTCTGAGGCGCAGCGGTTTGACTCTGTCGTCTTCAACGGGGACTGGTATGATTGTGTGTCCGCTACAGCAGCCCAGTCGGTCGGGAAAATGACCATGAACAAACCCAAGCTGATCCCATCATGTGAAGATGTGAGGAAGGTCCAACAGCTTCTTGAGACAAGGATGGTTTCGGAAGATTATCCGACAGTGGTTAAAGCAACTCTTTGTGCTGTATCACTTTTCAACCGAAAACGAGGGGGAGAAGTTCAGAGAATGAAGGTGTCAGACTTCCAGAATGCTAAGATTGGATCGATCACCAATCAAGATATCTTGAAAGGTCTCGCAGAGGTTGAGAAGAAAATGGTGAATCATTTTCAGCGAGTGGAAATCAGAGGCAAGTTTAATAGGAGTGTTCCCGTTTTGCTGACGAAGAAGATGATGACAACTGTGGACAGAATCCTTCAAATGAGGCAATCGGTGCCAGCTCTCGCTGATTCCCAGTACATCTTTGCCACACCTTCTGGTCAGAGGCCTTACAGAGGCCATGATGTTCTGAAGGCCCATGCCCTAGAAGCACGGGTGTCATACCCAGCCATGTTCACATTTACTCAGTTGCGGAAACAGGTTGCAACTTTGGCTCAGTCAATGGCCATCTCGGAGTTAGACCAGGATCAGCTGGCAGATTTCCTTGGCCATGATATTCGGATACATCGCCATATCTACCGCCAACCTCAAGACGTCCTTCAAAAGGCAAAAGTGGCAAAGATTCTTCTGTCAGTTAACAATGGGATGACAGATTTTGAGAGTTGCATTAGAGCTGAGCTGGGCGATGATGAAGAGATTGACTTTGACAATGAAGACGCATCAGAAACTGGCAGAGAGGTCTCGGGGGGAACAGCACCTGTGAATGAAGCAAGTAGCAAGTCAGCAACACAGGAATCGATGAGCATGACGGAGAAAAGACGTCCAGAGCCTGATGACAATCTAGATAGTTTTGATGATGACAGTACTGCGTCAGCTCCTGTTCGAAAGAAAGCTAGATTTACAAGAAAACCATGGGGGGAAGCTGAAGAGAAAGCTGTTCAAACTCGTTTCAAGACACACCTCGTCATGAACAAACTTCCTGGAAAGGCCGAGATACAGTATGCAATGGCGCTGGAACCTGCACTTAGACATAGGCGCTGGACAAACATTAAGGATTACGTCCGCAACAGACTGAAAAAGTTACAAAAGAAATGAATTGAGCCGCCACTCGCAGCATTTTCGATTTCATACAGATTTATTACATCAGTGTTATTATTGGGGTGGTTTCAGCATGTATAGCCTGCTTTTCTTTTTTTTTTTTTTTTTTTTTTTTTTTTTTATCATCTGATGGACGCCTGGATCATTTGTGACCCTCTCTCTCTCACAAAATCAGTCTTAAGAACTCGCATTTTGGATGTTTTGACATATATGCATTTATGAAAACTACAGTGTTTGCTGATTACTGTGATATATGACTGTATGCTGTAGTGCAAAAATTGTAAAAGCTGTTCTTAAGTGTTTAAAGTTGTTAAAGCCTCCGGCGGCCATTTTGAGAAAACAGCCTGTGAAGTTTCTGTGTGCAGCATAATTGGGGCCAAGGGCAGACTTTTAAAATCATTTTTTACCTATTTAATGGCATTTTTCATGATAAAGATTTTAACCATACGATACTTTGGTGTATGTAGAATACATTTCTCCCAAAAAGTGAAAATGCCCCAGATTGACCCCCCCACCACATATTATTGCGTGTAGTGCTGATTGGCTCGCTGCGAGTTAAGACTGGTTTCGTGAGAAAGGGTCACATTTTGTATACTGTATAACCTTTGGATTTGCAAAACGAAACAGCCGGCTGGGGACAAAAGACAATATAATAAGATAAGAAAACCATTGACAATGTAAAAATTGATTACAAGAGTGTTATTGGGGGGGGGGGGGGGGGGGGATCATTTTGTAATATACTGCATGCCATTTTAAAAACTCTGCAAATGAAAGAATCAGAGCATGGAATTTTCCTCTTTTTGGCGGATTTCCGCTTAAATGAAGCTGCCATTCCGCCGAATTTCCGCCGAAAACAAAATCGTAAAGTCACTATTCCAATACCGTGTTTCGTGATCTTTATGTGGCGGATATCCCCAAATCGCGTATTGAAAATTGAGCGAGGCGTTAGCTTTAGCTCGCACAGGTCACTTCCGGTCTTCAGTGGAGTCGTAGTCTGGTCAAAATACGGCGAAGAGAAAATACTTAAAACGCGGAGACAGAATAGACGTCAGACGATTCTGCAGCCAAGAATATTTGGAGATGGACTTGGCTCGAGAAAAGCGTAAACGACGAGCTCCGCGCTCAGTGTATTCGCAAGTTAGCGGCCTGTGGGCAGGCGTAATGCCGCGAACTGCGCAGAGTTGATATTAACTACGCGGCCCGCGTAGCACTTGATGCTCACGTGTCTACAGCGAAACACAAGAAAGCTAAAAGCAGTGCCATTGGAAATATTACTCATGATGGTGAATAAATTTATTACAATGTATTTTTTCCCAGTAAAGTTTGATGAAATTATGTTGAAAAATCTATATAACCTTTCTCCAGCTCAGTGACCATGGTACATAGTATTAAATAAGAGATAAAAGGAATCCATACTTACAGCTGATTAAGCAGAGATTATTAAAGAAAGTATATATATTATATAATTAAACTCAAATTTAAAAAAAAATGGAAAGACATTCAGATGTATTTTGAATAAGCATTTGGATATAAATATTCTGTTGAATACTTTGTTTTAGTATAACTTTTAAACCTTTGACACAAAAAATAAAAAGTGCACCCCAAAAATAAGAAAAAAAAAGCAAGATTTTTAGGTGGTTAAACTGCTCAGTTTCTCTCTAAAATGCACCAGATTGCACAAATTTTAATGTAAATTTTCAAAATTTTTTCCGGGGGGGGGCATGCCCCCGGACCCCCCTAGTGAAAAGGGGTTTTCCTCTTTTTTTTTAGTACGAGTAATTCCATGCTCTGAAGAATGGTTGGTTGTACTGCCATACCATTTTGCAAATGAAAGAATGGCTGGTTGTTTGTTGGAGACGAAAGACGTTAAATAAAGGCTGAAGTTTCAAGTGATTTCTTATGTTGTCAGTTAGTTAATTAATGTCGGTGTTCTGTTCTGTCATTTTAACTCGTTCTACCCCAAGATCGGAATCCCCAAATGTTGACGTCGTCTTCAGAAGACTGCGTTGCAGTGCAGGACACAGATCCACCATGATAGTTCAAGGGTGATGCCAGAATAGCTTGGCGCCCATAGGCGCCAAGCTATTCTGACATCACCCTTGAACTATCATGGTGGATCTTTATTTTGCTGTGGTGTGTCTGGGGTAGAATAAGTTCAGCCCAATGTTGAAGTCGTCTTGAGAAGACTGCGTTGCAGTGCAGGACACGGATCCACCATGATGGTTCAAGGGTGATGCCAGAATAGCTTGGCGCCCATAGGCACCAAGCTATTCTGGCATCACCCTTGAACTATCATGGTGGATCTTTATTTTGCTGTGGTGTGTCTGGGGTAGAATAAGTTAAGCCCAAATGTTGAAGTCGTCTTCAGAAGACTGCGTTGCAGTGCAGGACACAGATCCACCACGATAGTTCAAGGGTGATGCTAGAATAGCTTGGTGCCCATAGGCGCCAAGCTATTCTGGCATCACCCTTGAACTATCGTGGTGGATCTTAAATTTTGCTGGGGTAGAATAAGTTAAGTGTTCGTTTCTTCGTCTGGGTCTTTTTCTATCTTTGATATTTTTCCACACTTTTTGACCCGCATCATAGTCATACTGAGGCTAAATAGCTTCAAATCTGTTCACTGCCATAATTCTATGCAAGCTACATTACAGTACTTACAGATGAGGACATAGACCAATGGCTTTAGTTCAAGGGTGGTGCCACAATAGCTTGGCGCCTAGAGGCACCAAGCTATTCTGGCACTAACCCTTGGACTATTTCAGTTACACTAGTTGCACACACTGGTGTATTCCGAATGATAAGGGTTAATATTCAAAATGCTCTGTTGCTGTTTGTCTGAAACTCCAGAGTACCCCAAAACGCACAAAAAAAGTCCTTTAATTTCCAGAATACATTATGTTGATTCTCACATCAATGCCATGATAAACTGTTTTGCTTCAAAAGGACAAAACGCAGCAATGTTTAAACGATTTCCTCTGTAAAAATCATAATCGAAAGGTTTCGGGCCAGTGTTTATTGAATTTTGCACCATACTATGTAAAGAATGTTAAAGCACACATACACATTTAAGTTGGGAAAAAAAAATTAATGTGAAAAAGAAGTATTCCATGAACTTGACCTTATTACAGACGCCTACTGTTGTGAAGACACCCATTTTGACTGTAATGCCAGTTTCATTTGTGTGAGAGAGACACCCACCCACTTTATTGGCAGAAACCCATTTTTTCGGCATCTAGTGGCTCTGTTTCTAGAAAATGTCTATTTTATTTTAAGTTATAGAGCTTAGTTATAATGTGAGTTCTAAACATTCGCATCAATTCCAGAGCCCTAGAATAAATAGAAATATGGGAACCCATTTTCACATGAAATGCTAGGTAACCCACTCTGATGGTTGCGTCTCCCTGTGTGTGTGTGTGTGTGTGTGTGTGTGTGTAACAGCGACTAGAGCCCGCGTTTGAGGACGGACAAGCTTGAAATTTTAGGATATTGTCCCTAAAAGAATTATCCCCGGACCCTTTTTTAAAAAAACGTTTTGATTAAGATGCTCATTGGCGAGAAAATGGCTGTTTCACAAAAACCGGTTGATCCACACTGGAGTACGCAATTTTTCTTATTTTTACTAGATATTTTGCATTGTTGTTGGCATCCTTCTGTCTCGGAAGACAATGGAGTATATGCGCTTGCTGGGTCAGTCCGTTTTTTTAAGATTTGCAGTGCCTGCTGTGACTAATCAGTCCAATGCGAGAGCGGCAGTGTCTGTTGCATTTGCTACAGGTGAAGCCTGTGACTGTTGCTGTGGGCACTGGCTCTTCTTTCTTTCGTCTGCGCTGCCTCTTCTCCTCCCACTGGCTTTCTCTCCTTCCCTCGCTCAGCTTTATGCTGGTCTTCACTGCGAGCCGCCAGCTGGCACGATCTGCGGTGGTGGCTTCTAAGTCTGCGGGATTCAGGCTTCCAGCTTTCAGATCACGCTTGCAGACATCTTTGTATCTAAGTGCTGGTCTGCCTGTTGGTCTGGTGCCGCAGGCGAGCTCACCATACAAGATGTCCTTAGGAATCCGACCATCCTGCATGCGGCAGACCGGCATGACCGAGCCAGCGTAGGCGTCTTTGTGAAAGGAGTGCGTACAAGCTAGGAATGTTTGCCTGGGCCAGCACTTCAGTGTTTGGAACACGGTCCTTCCAAGTGATGCCCAAGATTCTCCTCAGGCTGCGCAGATGGAAAGAGTTGAGTCTGCGCTCTTGACAGGTGTACAAACTCCACGTCTCGCTGCTGTAGAGAAGAATGCTGAGCACACAGGTCTGGTACACTTTCATCTTAGTGTTGATGGTAAGCAAGCTGTTGTTCCACACTCTCTTGGTCAGACGAGCCATCGCTGTCGATGCCTTGCCGATTCTGGAGTCCAGTTCGTTGTCCAAAGAGAGGTTATTGGAGATAATTGAGCCAAGGTATGTAAAGTTCTCCACTACCTCGAGGCCCCACCCGGGTCTGCCCTGGGGGACTTGGGTGGGGTTAGGTATTTTTTAGTTCCCAGGGTCACCCTGGTCAGCCCCACAGGGTGGGTTTTTCTCTCTATTCTGGGGCATGTGTTTCTGTCTACCCTTTGTCCATTCACCTGTATTTGCCTTTTTAAAACTCTCCCTACTGTCTGCACTGCCTGTAGCTCTTGATATTGGATGTGTGTTGCTAAATGGTCTTAGCTTTATTTATGCCCCATGTTGTAGGTTTATTTAATGTATTTGACCGGCTGGCGACATACATTCAATTTTCTGTTTAGTTTTTTTTCACAAGCAGTGCAGGCACGTCCTGAGAAAGCCTTGTTGCTGTCGGGACGTTAAGCAATGTACAATCAATCAATCAACCACTACCTCGAGGGTGTGATCGCCTATAGAGATGCAAGGGGTGCTGCCGCTGACATCCTGGCCCATGATGTTTGTCCGTCAGGCTGATCGTCAGCCCAAACTCATCGGTGGCGCGAGCGAAGCTGCTGACGAGACGCTGTAGTGCTTCCTCAGTGTGGGCAGTCAGGGCCCTCCCTTGCAAACACAACAGTAAAATGTGGTTGTTTCGGTCTTGGCGACCTCATCAGCACACCATCGGCGATACTGGAGGAGGCAGGAATTTCTGCCCACCTGCAAAGACAACCACATTTTACTGTGGTGTCTGCAAGGGCATACATTCCATGCCACCACCTAGAGCCAAATTTCCATGCACCCTAAAAGAGAACCTACCAAGACCGAAACAGCTGTCCACACCGGCTAAATATCTGGACCCCCCTCGGGGGGACCTAGATTTAAATTTCCATGCACTGAGTGGCTGGAACAGTGGGATATGTGATACGCCCCCCTTCGGGGGGGCTTCCATATGCATTGCTTTCAGTCACTTTTTTAGCGCCCCCTCTCTTTCCTATCTTTTTTTTTTTTCGTGTGCTTTGGCCACAGTAGATCTATGATCACTGGTCGATCATGCACATTTCTCTCCCCTGACAGTGCTATAATCTACTTTACTTTGTAACCTTCCTAAAATATTAGCACTGGCAGTCTCCCCTTTTCTTTTCATTTACCACTACAATATCGACTGCAACCCCTTCCCCCCTTTTGGTAGGTTCTCTTTTAGGGTGCATGGAAATTTGGCTCTAGGTGGTGGCATGGAATGTATGCCCTTGCAGACACCACAGTAAAATGTGGTTGTCTTTGCAGGTGGGCAGAAATTCCTGCCTCCTCCAGTATCGCCGATGGTGTGCTGATGAGGTCGCCAAGACCGAAACAGCTGTCCACACCGGCTAAATATCTGGACCCCCCTCGGGGGGACCTAGATTTAAATTTCCATGCACTGAGTGGCTGGAACAGTGGGATATGTGATACGCCCCCCTTCGGGGGGGCTTCCATATGCATTGCTTTCAGTCACTTTTTTAGCGCCCCCTCTCTTTCCTATCTCTTTTTTCTTGTGCTTTGGCCACAGTAGATCTATGATCACTGGTCGATCATGCACATTTCTCTCCCCTGACAGTGCTATAATCTACTTTACTTTGTAACCTTCCTAAAATATTAGCACTGGCAGTCTCCCCTTTTCTTTTCGAGAGGGGGATAGTTTGCATATAGCTAGATAAAAGGGACATATTAAATGAGTTCGTTAAGAAGCATTGTACCTTTAGAACCTTTTAACCCTTATCATTCGGAATACACCAGTGTGTGAAATAAGTTTGACTAAAATAGTTCAAGGGTAGTGCCAGAATAGCTTGGCACCCTAGGCGCCTAGCTATTCTGGCACCACCCTTGATCTAAAGCCAATGGTCTGTATCCTTATCTGTAAGTACTATAATGTAGCTTGCATATGGCAGTGTACAAATTTGAAGCTTTCCGCCTCAGTATGATATGGGTTAAGTGATAATTAAAATTAATAATTTTTGGAAACAATTTTTTTTTACGTTTTTGGGATTAATTTCACGAATTATATGGGTTAATTTTAAAACAATTGAATATTTTTTACGAAAAAGAAATTCTCATTTATAATCGCATGATTTTTCGTATACGGTATTTACATAAGCCTGCAGTTTGCCTCGGCTGTCGAGTACGATTAGGTCATTTGTGTGACCTGTATGCCCTAGGTGTGAAAAGCAAACAGTTTTCTGCACCACTTTTCGGAGTCATTTGTAAAACAGCTAACATAACTGTAATTTTTCTTTCACGAAAAAAAACTATCTTCTCATTAATACCCGCATGAGTTCTCATAAACAGTGTTTGTATAAGCCTGCTGTTTGTCCCGGCCCTGGGGTAGGATTAGGTCAAATTGTGACCTGTAAGCTCTAGGCATGAAAATCAGGAAGAAAATTGCAAAGTTGATCATTTGATACGTCAAATGTTAGTTCTGCGATGATGATGTATAACATCGAGTCGTCACTATAAACACGGGATCGTGGGGCTAATGATGCCATGACGTGAAGCTTGAAGTGACGTCATTTCGCTGCTCGTGCTTTTATTTTTCTTCAGAATAGCTATGCTACGCCAGACCACAGAGTCGGCTTACGAATGGCGGGATTCGCCGTGTGTCCGATTTTATTTCTGTGTGCCATTGTGTGTGTGGATCAGTTGGTGTGTTAGAGTAGAAGGAGATGGATTCCTGTCGCTACACGAGCCCACGGAGCGTACTAATGTGTGTCCGTCTTTATTTGTGTGCGCCGACGTGTGTGTTGATCAGAGGCTGGCTTAGAGAGGAGGGATTGATTGATTGATTGTACATTGCTTAACGTCCCGACAGCAACAAGGCTTTCTCAGGACGTGCCTGCACTGCTTGTGAAGAAAAAAAAAACTAAACAGAAAATTGAATGTATGTCGCCAGCCGGTCAAATACGTTAAATAAACCTACAACATGGGGCCTAAATAAAGCTAAGACCATTTAGCAACACACATCCAATATCAAGAGCTACAGGCAGTGCAGACAGTAGGGAGAGTTTTAAAAAGGCAAATACAGGTGAATGGACAAAGGGTAGACAGAAACACATGCCCCAGAATAGAGAGAAAAACCCACTCTGTGGGGCTGACCAGGGTGACCCTGGGAACTAAAAAATACCTAACCCCACCCAAGTCCCCCAAGGCAGACCCGGGTGGGGTTTAGAGAGGAGGGAAAACGGATCAGCATAATAAGCCTAAAAATATGAACAACTCTGAATGTCATCCTAAAGATAATCGCATCAAAGATCTAAACAATACAGTAGACTCTATGGGATGAAATCCTCATCTTGTTTTCTTTGCGTTTCAAGCGCATGACACAGTCACCTTTCTGGGTTCTCTACAGCACAATATCACCCCAACCGTCAAAAGAACACAGATGTAAATGAAGCCAACGAAGCAAAGAACATCATGAGACCCCGCTTCTGTGAGGGCTCATGAGGTCCTGTGCCTCGTGAAGTTGGGTTGCGCTTTCAGTCACACCTTCCGGCAGTACATTTTAGTACAAAATATTTAACCCTTATCATTATTTGGAATACACCAGTGTGTGAAATAAGTGTGACTAAATAGTTCCGCAAGGCCTGTAGTGCCAAAATAGCTTGGCGCCTCTAAGTGCCAAGCTATTCTGGCACCACCCTTGAACTAAAGCCATTGGTCTATATCCTTATCTGTGGTGTTGCTCAGTTGCATATGGCAGTGTACAAATTTGAAGCTTTTAGCCTCAATATGATATGTTTTAACTGTTCGTGACTTAGTTTATCAGTTTCAAGTCATACCGAGACGAAAACTTTAAATATGTCATCCGGCACTTAAGCAGTCGATCGTGTTAGACCTTGTTAAGTCGGTCAGATGTGTCAGTCATTCAGTTTGATAAGTTGTTGGGTCTCAACCTCGGCGTCGACCCAACCTCGACCAGAGTGACATATCAAATGCTCAAAAATAGTAAGATACATTAACTTTTCAGCTTGAATTACGAAACGTTCTCAGAATGGGTATAATAACGATTATATCAGTGATTAGCCATCCCATTGGCCTACAATTTCATAACATTGGTGTAACATATAATGTTCACAAAAAGTAAGGGAGGTCATAATTTCAGCTTGAATTACTAAAAAATGTTGGAAAACTCATCATTTTACATCTGCAAACTGCAGTCACCTTTTTGGTCTGATTAATGTTTAAACTTCTTGGGACATTTTAATAATTCAACCTAAAAGTAATGCATCCTTTACTTTCTGTGGACTTTTAGTAATGCAAGCTGAAAAGTTAATATACCTTACGGGAGCTCTTTCTCCGGGTACTCCGGTTCTTCCACCCCCCCCACCCACCCCCCACCCACCCCACCCTCCACCCCCCCCCCCCTGCCACCCCCCACACTTTGGTACCGGTTTCAGGCCACTTTACAAATTTCAAATACAAGCGATCAAAAATCTCTGTAACTTCAGTAGCTGAACTGGCCCTTCGTCTGTCTTGTACTGTGTTTGTCTTAAATGGCGTAAATCCGTGTGTTACGTGAGTGTGCGTGTTGGGTTTCAGTTGAGTTCGCGGCGCTTTGAGTCGATTCGCCCAAAAATTGAGAAAAAGCGCCTATATAATAACGGTATTATTATTATTATTGTTCAGTTTGAGATCAGTATTATGTCACTTCGGCCGAGGTTGGGTCGACGCCGAGGTTGAGATCCAGCATAAGTCACTTGAAGAAAGGTGTTCATCGGCCGCACAGACTTCCGTCAAAACTGCCGCATAAAATAATATGTGTTGCCCTGTGTTTTTGGATCTTACACTTGTGCTATTATTTTATAACATATAAAACCACTTCAAGTAAAGCGCGATGTCCGCTTAATCTCCATTCCAATTGCATTGTAGTTCCCGTGAATGCGAAAGTATGTCTAGCAGGCATATGAGAGTATTGCTCTGAATTTTTTTCCTTTTCTTTATGCTGTGTGCAGGTCTGCGATTTTGGACCTTTCGGCTGTGTGAAGGTCTGTGATTTTGTACCGTACGGCTGAGAGCTGTAAAGTTTAAAATCACAGACCAGCGCACATTTGATACATCACAGATTCAGTCGTCATCAGTGCGGAAACTCTTAGCCAACATCCTGTAATTTAAGTTATCAATATCCTATATGTATTTTGGCCTATTTCCCTGTTTCGGTTGTTTGTTAAAAACATAAGAGTAACTTGAAAGCGGCACCTTAACCCATTCAGCCCTGACGCACTACAGCAGGAGATGGATCAATCATGATAATTCAAGGCCCGTAGTGCCAGATTAGCTTCACGCCTGATGGCGCCAAGCTACTCTGGCACTACCCTTGAATTATCATGGTCGATCTACCTTCTCAGTACGGCATCAGTAGTCGTTAGGTGACACCTTCAAAATTTGGGAGATGTGGCCGTCGACTGAGTTAAATAGATTAACATTTGGCATAGCCGGCCTCGGGTGAGCTGCCATGCCCGGACCGCCTGGAGCCGCCATACGGCATGATGGGAAAACATAGTACAGGCCACGGACCACAGTGGTGTTTCCGTACTGTCCAGTCTCTTAGCCTTAGTCAATCCCAGTCATCCCCTAATTGTTCAATTCCTAAAAAGCACTACGCCCACCAGCTGCACATTTGCCATGCATAAAATACCAAAAAAAACAGCACATGACCGTCTCATTTCTGCTATGAAACTGTTCCTACCAACCCCCACCCAAGCACAGCTGAAATCAGCGTGCCCTCAATCACTACGCAAAGGCAACTCAACATAGGCCCAAATGTCCACTGGATAAGCTCAGGATGGTATGAATCAAAGCACCAAACATGTCTCCTCTCAGCTAACCACAAATTTCCAGCAAATTCCCACATTCAGCCCAACTGCAAATTTCAACAGGCAAAATTATTTTTAAAACACGGACCTCTTACTGCCTGAACTTCCCAATTTAAATGTATACCGTGACCTGTCACGTGAACTACAGGCCCTCAGTCATCTAAATAAAACCGATAAAATGAATTTGATAAAAACGAAACAATCAAACAACCAAAGTAGTAAAACCTGATGAATCTTTACTTATTGGATGAACATTTGATGGAGGTAATATCGAGCATTGGTCAGGCGGTTGTGCCAGAGACAGTCATGCACGAGGTGAGAGTTGGGCTTTCCGGAGCTCTCTTGAATGAAAAAGCGTCACCTCAATACAATCCGAAGACCATAGAGTACTGCTCCGGAGTTATCTCAGGAGTTTACATGACCGACTGCAAGGCGACCAGCCAAATGACCTCTCCAGCGCTCGTCAGTTGGTGTCGTTTGTAAGCTGTGCTTGATGAAACTTAGGAGGAGCTGAATTACCGTAGGTGAGTTTCATAGCTGGAAATATAGGTTTCCACGAAAATGGTTTGTTTGGCTTGTAACTGGGCTGAGAACGTGGGTGGCGACTTAGCGTGAACTTTGCCTTGTTTCGTTTTCGCGGTACTCGTAATGGCGGACAACTCATCACCATCCCCTCGCTCTCGCTCTTGACTCTCTCTCTCTTTCTCTGATGAGAATCCGTGCAATCTCAGTGCTCTGACGTCGTCTTATATATTGTAGGAGTTTTTTTTTCTGTCAAGACGACGCGGCCGACTGTGGTGTGTGTGTGTGTGCGTGTTGTGCTCATGTCAGTACATATGCGCGATAAATCTGACCTCGTAGCCTCCGCGTATCACGATAGATATAATATATACCACGATTGACCTGTACTTCGATGCTGACAACATTCGTGAGCCATGCTTTTTAGTTTGTTGGTCTGTGCTTGGGGGCGGGGGGGGGGGGGGGGGTGAGTGGGTAGGGAGGGAGGGCTGTACCTTTCTAACTTTTACAAGACCTGAAAAATTTTGTGCATGGATTCAACCAGTGGCACATCATTTGTACAGTTAAGAAGTTTCTTTGAGGATCATCGTTCAGATCATCGTTAATTTATGCAAATTATGATACAGCATGTGATCAATTTGGTCATGTGCGATCGATTTGTTCCAAGATTAAAATTCATGCTCTCCTCCTTGGGTTTAGATTCAACACTGCAATCTTCATTTCATACCCTCATTATACAAACAATTGAATTCAAAATTGGAATTATCATACAGCCTGGGGTTATGAGCCTGTTAACCCTTTACGGCCAGTGGCAGAGAATGATGTCACTGAAACCATTACAGACTGATAGCCAAATGAACTATAGATCTGTCTCAGGAACATGGATATAAATTAGGCTAGCAATAGTCATAGATCCTCATGAGCCCCCGCATATATGCAGGGGCTCATGAGGATCTATGCCTATTTCAGTTGGGTTTTATTCACTGAGTCCTGGCAGTAAAAAGGTTTAGACATGAGCAGTCCATCTCCTGAATTGCTTGTGACTTGAAAAAATATTGCCATTACAAGCAGAATGGTGCATATTAGTCGGTGAACTGTGTGAGTGTGTGCATGATAGCTTGCTGATCGTTCGTCCTGAAGATAACATATGTTGGGTAATCTTTTGGTCTTGTTAAAACCCTAATTTTATGTGAGTTAGGGCATGGGTGCTGAATATTCATGTAATGATGGTTCCGTAATGTTGTTCATGTGATAAGAAATATGCGTAGGTGTTCAGTTCGTTGAAGGATCATTTGCGGTTGTGGTGAACATGGTAAGGTTGTGAACTATCATTTGACTTGTTTAGCTAACACTGGTTCTACTGCTCTCTTGCCCATGTCCGTTGAAAGTGGCACAGTTGCAGTGTG
This sequence comes from Semisulcospira habei, assembly GCA_036245525.1. NCBI lineage: Eukaryota > Metazoa > Mollusca > Gastropoda > Semisulcospiridae > Semisulcospira > Semisulcospira habei. The sequence goes on from BTPG01000003.1 coordinate 83,440,996, forward strand.
CCTTAACTGATCAGTGCACAGTTTGTTCTACATGGGCTATAGCCATCCCTGTCCCTCATATCACTCTGATGCCGTAAACATTAAACCCCAAACAACCATCTGCTCCACTATTGTTTATGGATTCAAGTTGCAGATTGTCAATGATATTTCACATGGTCGCATTTGGCCGCAGCGGTCGTTTAAAGTGGCTTTGTAAACATACTGTCGGGAGGATTTTTAGGTGCATGGGTCATCGAGAACTTTTGTCCATGGTTGAAAAGGTTTCCCACACTTGGAAAAAATCAGGTGAATATGCATGGGTAAAAATTGTCTGCCAGAAATAATAAATTCCTGAAAAGTTTTAAGTCCCCATTTTTAGGAATTCCTGAAAATTTAAACTTGTTTGGTGTATGATATTATTCATTAGATACAGTTTCTCTTCCAAGAGAGCGTGAATTTGAGCTCGATTTTAGAATAGAAAAGTTTATTCTCCCAAATTGTTATATTTGTCCAACATTGTTCATATTCTTACTATTTTTAGTTAGTCACGGGAGCAAGACCCTGTGGACCCCCTTTGAAGCCTTGGCTCAGCATTCCTGTAAAACCAACATTTCCTACTTTTAAGGGTGGATGTGCCGAAGACACAGATTGTGTGTCTGCCAGGCGCACAGCACATTGGAGAAGGATTTTGATGCCCACTTTGTAAAATCCATGGTTTACCCTCAAGCTTGCACACACTTATTTAACTTTTTTATCCTGAGGCCGATTTTTTAAAAATAATTGCTTATTGTCCTGTGAAGGCTACATTACATATTAGGAGATAGATTAACCATGTTAGTTCAAGGGTGGTGCCAGAATAGCTTGGCACCTCAGGTGCCAAGCTATTCTGACACGACCCTTGAACTATCATAGTCAATTTTATTTCAAGTAATGGGTGTATCAGGCTGAAAAGAGTTAAACATTTCTTGAAAAGTTGTACTCACACAGCTCTATGATGCCATTATAAGTGGCTTACTCACAAAATATCAGCTTAGTATGTTGGAAACAGTTCTAGAACTGTGTTTGGGATATCAGGAGAACCTGTTTTGAGAGATCATCTGTCATTAAAACAAGATGGGATGAACCATAACCCACAAAGTCCCTTCTATATGAGAGCTGTCTTCGCTGTCAAGGGTCTCTACCTTTTGTCTTTGACTTGATTCTGATGTTGAAATATCTCCTTTTAAAAAGCCTTGCAGATGTGCCAATGGGTCATAGTGAACTCTATACGGGGCGCGCGCAGTGCATACGTGTCATTGGTTTGTCAAACGTCATTTGTCATGACATATTTTTTGTTTTTACATAATTTTATATTTAACATGATATGAGATTCGCTTTCGCTTCAAGACTTGGGGAAAATGGTGACAAAAATAGAATTTCATGGTACAATTTCAGTCTTGCTATAATTAGTGTGAAATCAGGTTGACTTTACCTAGCTACAAGCTATACTAAGTACACCTGCATTTCCTTCTGAAAGTGCGATGATGATGCGTGTGCATGCATGCATGCACGCGCTGCAAACATCCTCAAGAGGCATATAGATGTTCATGCACTCTCCGGGCACTTGAGGATCTATACCTCTTGGAGATGTGTGCATGATGTGTCATTGGTTTGTCAAACGTCATTTGTCATGACATATTTTTTTTGTTTTTACGTAATTTTATATTTAACGTGACATGAGTTTCGCTTTCGATTTGAGAGTCATGAACTGTGCTGCACGTCTGATTTTTCGTGTACCGAAACATGAACACATGCCTCTACTAGCTGATTTGCACTGGCTGCCAGTTTTATACAGAATTCAGTATAAAGTCTGTGTTATTTGTTTCAACATCATCCCTGGTTCTGCCCCTCCTTACTTATCTGATCTTGTTCAGCTGTATACACTGTCCCACTCACTATGCTCTGCTTCAGACACTCGTTTTTTCCGTATCCATAGATGTAATAAGGTCACTCAAGGTCATCGTGCATTTTCGTATTTTGGTCCCATTACATGGAACGCACTCCCAGCTGACATGCATCACTCATCATCTCTCTCCATTTTTTAAATCCAAGCTTAAAACACACCTTTTTTCTGTTGCATATACTTAAAGACTATTTTGTCTGCCGGATCATCATGTGTGCGTGTGTGTATGTGTGTGTGTGTGAGAGTTTTCTGCTCCTTGTAAATCAATGTATGTTTGTTGTTTTGTTGTTGCTGTATGTGTTTGTTTTTGTACATAGTTTTGTGTTTCATTAATGTGATTGTAAAACACCTAGAGCGCCCTGGTGATTAGGCGCTATACAAATTACCTTTATTATTATTATTATTATTACTTGTGAAAATGGTGACAAAACTAGAATTTCACGATACAATTTCAGTCTTGCTATATTTGTGTGAAATCAGGTTGACTTTACCTAGCTACATGCTATACTAAATACACCTGCATGCTCTTCTGAAAGCGCGTTGATGTGTGTGTATGCATGTGGGTGAGTGCATGCGCGCGCTTCAAACATCCTCAAGAGGCATATATGTTTATGCGCCCTCCAGGAACATGACAATCTATGCCTCTTGGAGATGCACGCATATGTGTGAAAAAGAGCGAGAGAGAGAGAGAGAGAGAGAGAATTACGTCACATGTCAGCATGGTGATGGAGTTGCTTCTTTTTCGTCACCGGCACTCTCTGACTTTCTCTAGAAGTCAAGTTTTTTTAGTGTTTTAATTATTTTCTGAAAAGAATTAATTTTTACTAAAGAAGTTGAAAGGATACAAAGCTGGCTAACGAACTCATCCAATGTCTTTCTCCAAACTAGCTATATATATATATATATATATGCACAAGTTCAAGTAAATATGACAAAAATTACGTACTCTTATCTAGGTCAACCCACTTCTTATATAATAAGCGGTTGTTTATGTCTCAAATGAGACATTCAACAATATGCTCAGAGGCTCTCTTAGCCACCCACTTAAGAAAGTATTTTGCCAAGTTTCAAGCTTGTGAGTACAGAAATATTGGAGATTCTCTTGTATACATACATACGCACACACATACATACATACAAACATACGCACATAAGGGCGCTTCACGCCAAATGTACGTTCAGCAGCAAGGTTAGCGTAACTAGACATGACATAATTTTTATCTTGTTACTTCAATTGTTAGAGGTTTAGCCTGCCCGCCTTTGACGTCATGGACAAGCTATTAAATTTGCCCCACAGCGACCTGTCCTAAAAAGTCCCTTCTATAAATAGAGGGGACTTAAAAACCACCATTTTGGTGGCTATGGCCACTAAATGATGATCTTTTAACCCATATCATACTGCGGCTAAAAGCTTCAAATGTGTACACTCCCATATGCAAGCTACATTATAGTACTTCCAGATAAGGATATAGACAAATGGCTTTAGTTCAAGGGTGGTGCCAGAATAGCTTGGCGCCTCGAGGTGCCAAGCTATTCTAGCACTACCCTTGAACTATTTTAGTCACACTTATTTCACACACTGGTGTATTCCGATTGATAAGGGCTAATGACAGGTGACGCCTTTTACCCCTCAGGACTCCTCTTGAGAGAGGACCTGTCATTTCTGGCCGCCTTTTTCTTGCAAATAAATGTGGTTGCTCAAAACGGGGTCTACTGTAGAGCGGTAAAGGCTGAACTATTTATGATGGAAATAGACAAACCAACGAGGCTGTTATATCCACTGTTAGTTGGCCTTCCCAGTAAGCAAAGGTCCTCATGCCCACAACGGCTGCAATGGGCCCGCGCACGGCTGTGCGCGGGCCCACTGCAGCCGTTGTGGGCCCAAAGTCTTTAGCGGTCTGCTTTGAGGTAAACCACTGGCTGCTATATCTTGTTAGTTATTAGGATTTAACACCAAGCAGGTGTCTAAGGCCATCTCACGGCAGTGTTTGGTTGCTGATCCTCTTTGTTTTATGTATTTATTAGGCATTGAAGTCCAACGGAAATAAGCCGATCATGGGGGACACGAGTCGACAGAGCACGAGCAATGCAGTGTGGGGGAGACGTCTGTGCAAGACATATGGAAAAGGAAAAAACAAGTCCAGTGCTCTAGCTGGGCTAAACATAAATGTGCCATATGGTGCCATGTAAGTCTTCAGTGCAAAGGCACTGGATGATGGTTGTGTCATTGGTCACTTCCTAACATGGGTAGTTGTTACCGATGACTCAACAATCAGCCAGTGCCTTTGCTTTGGTGTCTGTTTCCTTAATGTCTTATTTGATTTGTTAAGGCATTTGCTGATTCATCCCTGATGCACGACAATCAGAAACTGGTTTCAGGTCACGTTATAAATTTCAAATACAAGCCATCACAGAATTGGGTAAATTATTATTTTTATTATTTTTACTATTATTATTATCGACCTTGATAATTTAGTGGCGGTGCCAGAATTGCTTGTTGCCAATAAACCCTGGAACTATCATGGTTTGTTATCTCTCTCTTGATGCCACTTAATGGATTGTGACATTGTGCTTTATGTGTTGAAATGGAGGTGGCTTTAACATGCAGTGATGAAAGATGACAGATTATAGGGAAACCGAAGAAAACACAGTACATGTATATGGATTGACTTTGTGTTCTAACACTTTAAGGTCTAACACAACAGAATCAGCAGAAATATTTTTATCAGAGCAGTAGTTCACCACAATATTGTATTTAAAACAACATTTGAGACATTTTTTTTAACATGCAGTGATGAAAGATGACAGATTATAGGGAAACCGAAGAAAACACAGTACATGTATATGGATTGACTTTGTGTTCTAAGTTCTTTGTGCTCCAAGCACTGGCACCTTATCGACTATGTCCTAGTGCGTCAGAGGGACCGCAGTGACGTCCTCCTCACCAGAGTGATGCGCAGCGCAGAGTGCCACACTGACCACCGCCTTGTTCGCTGCAAACTCAGGCTCCGCCTCAAGCTGAAACCCAAGAAAGGGAGCCCCCCCAAGAAAAAGCTTGATGTTGCCAGCCTTCAGCGTGACGACAAGAAAGCTGCCCTTCAGGCCGATTTACAGCGCATGCTCAAAGATACAGTTGATCCAGCAGACTCCTCCCCTGAAACACTCTGGGAACAACTGAAAACTGCTATTGTAAAATCTTCTGTGGAAGTCTTGGGCTTTGCTAGAAAGAGGAACAAAGACTGGTTTGACGAAAACGACGTAGAGATCCAGGAACTTCTAGCAAAAAAAAGAGCCGCCCACCAGGCCCACCTAGCCCAGCCTTCCTGCCCTGTGAAGAAGTCTGCCTTCCGCCTCATCTGCAGCAGTCTCCAGCTCAAGCTTAGAGAGCTCCAGAACGAGTGGTGGTCCAGACACGCTCAGAGGACCCAGCTCTGCGCTGACAACGGTGACTACAGGGGCTTCTACGAAGCACTGAAAGCAGTGTATGGCCCTAGGCACCTGGTACAAAGTCCCCTGCGAAGCGCTGATGGACAGGCACTCCTCACAGATAATACCTCCATCTTGAACCGCTGGTCGGAATACTTTCAGGACCTCTTCGGCGCTGAGCGCGCTGTTCAAGAAACAGTCATCCTCCAAATCCCACACCTTCCACTAAAGGTTGAATTGGACGAACCGCCCACCGCCGAAGAGACCCTCACAGCCATCCACCAGCTCAAGAGTGGCAAAGCAGCAGGCATTGACGGAATCCCGCCAGAGATCTGGAAACATGGAGGCCCAGTACTGCACAACAAGCTCCACGACCTCTTTCTCTGCTGCTGGGAAAAAGGAACACTACCAAAGGATCTCCGTGATGCAGTCATCATCACCCTGTACAAGAACAAAGGAGAGAAGTCTGCCTGCTCTAATTATCGTGGAATTACCCTGCTGTCCATTGCCGGGAAAATTCTCGCAAGGTTGCTCCTGAATCGGCTGGTACCTGCCATCGCTGAAGACCACCTCCCAGAGGGCCAGTGTGGCTTCAGAGCCAACAGGAGTACCACCCACATGGTCTTTGTGCTGAGACAGCTTCAGGAGAAGTGCCGCGAGCAGAACAAAGGGCTGTACGTAACGTTTGTCGACCTAACAAAAGCGTTTGACACTGTGAGCAGGCAAGGTATGTGGCAGATCCTGGAGCGACTAGGCTGTCCCCCAAAGTTCCTCAACATGATCGTCCAGCTCCACGAGGACCAGCAAGGCCAGGTCAGACTAAACAGTGACCTCTCAGAACCATTCCCCATTCGCAACGGCGTGAAGCAAGGCTGCGTGCTGGCACCGACCCTCTTCACCATCTTCTTCAGCATGATGTTGAAGCAGGCCACAGTGGACCTCGACGATGACGACGCAGTGTACATCAGGTATCGTCTCGATGGCAGCCTGTTCAACCTCAGACGACTGCAGGCCCACACGAAAACCCTAGACCAACTGATTCGTGAGCTGCTCTTTGCTGATGACGCTGCCCTCGTTGCACACACAGAGAGAGCCTTGCAGCGCATTACGTCCTGCTTCGCAGATGCCGCCCAGCTCTTTGGACTTGAGGTCAGTCTGAAAAAGACAGAGGTCCTTCATCAGCCGGCACCCAAGGAAGAGCATCGCCCTCCCCACATCACCATCGGCGAGTCCGAACTGAAGTCTGTACACCAGTTTACCTACCTTGGCTGCATCATCACGTCAGACGCCAAGCTGGACAAGGAGCTGGACAACAGGCTGGCAAAAGCGAACAGTGCTTTCGGGCGACTATTCAAGCGGGTGTGGCACAATCAACAGCTGAAAAAAGGCACCAAGATCAGCGTGTACAGAGCTGTCGTCCTCACCACCCTGCTGTACGGTTCCGAGTCCTGGGCCCTCTACCGCAGCCAACTACGACTCCTCGAACGCTTTCACCAGCGCTGCCTGCGTACCATCCTGGGCATTCACTGGAGTGACTATGTCACCAACGTCGAGGTCCTTGAACAGGCGGAAACTGTGAGCATCGAGGCTTTGCTGCTGCGGACACAGCTTCGCTGGGCGGGGCACGTCTCCAGGATGGAGGATCATCGCCTACCCAAGATCACTCTGTTCGGCGAGCTCGCCACTGGACACCGAGACAGAGGGGCACCAAAGAAGAGATACAAAGACGGTCTCAAGAAGTCACTTAGTGCCTGCCAAATCGACCACCACCAGTGGTCTTCGCTTGCCGCGGACCGTGACACCTGGCGCTCCACCATTCACAAGGCAGCCGTCTCCTTTGAGGACTCTCGCAGAGCTAACCTTAAGGACAAGCGGCTCAGAAGAAAAAACAGAGCTGTCGTAACTCAGAACCCTGACCAGACCTTCCCCTGCAGCCACTGCGGTCGAACCTGCCTGTCCCGGATTGGCCTCCGCAGCCACGAAAATGCCTGCAGACGACGTGGGCAAGCCCTATAGAATCTTCGTTCGCGAAGTCAAGCCAAGAGAGAGGGGGGGGAGGTGGCTTTAACATGCAGTGATGAAAGATGACAGATTATAGGGAAACCGAAGAAAACACAGTACATGTATATGGATTGACTTTGTGTTCTAACACTTTAAGGTCTAACACAACAGAATCAGCAGAAACATTTTTATCAGAGCAGTAGTTCACCACAATATTGTATTTAAAACAACATTTGAGACATTTTTTTTCTTCTCAACACTAAGACACATATTCCAAAAAATAAATAACATAAAACAAATACTTTGTCAGTTTTCTGTCCTCTGGCCAAACTACTGCTCTGATTTAACAATTCTGTTCTGTTAGCTGATTGTGTTTGACTATAAAATAAGTCTTATGTTGTTGACTTTGGGTCCCCTTTAACCCATATCATACTGAGGCTAAAAGCTTCAAATTTGTACACTGCCATATGCAAGCTACATTATAATACTTACAGATAAGGATATAGACCAATGGCTTTAGTTCAAGGGTGGTGCATGACTAGCTTGGCGCCTAGAGGTGCCAAGGTATTCTGGCACTACCCTTTAACTATTTTAGTCACACTTATTTCACACACTGGTGTATTTCAAAAGATATGGGTTAAAAAATCAGTCTGTGTGTGGTTGCACCGAGTCATAAAAGCTTAAGAGTCGAATCTACATCCTGGCTTGATGTTACAAATTAAAATCAGGTCTAGATTACAATCGAGGACATTCGTTACTTAGTGCAACCTCTTGACAACATAGTGAATGCGCTGGAACCAATTCACTTGATTACTGCTGTGTGCCTATCACAATCAGTAACTGGAAACCTCGGATGGGTATCATATTCACAATCTTTGGGATATTAACCCCTTAAGTGCTGGGACAAGGTGAACGCTATCCAGGCGCAGTCCCGGGGGCTCATGAGGATTTATGTCTCTTGTGAAGTCATGTGGTCTTTATGACTGTGTTTGGTCCCCGTTTCATCGGTTTCTTCATGCAAATGTCGACCGTGTAGTGGTTTCCAGCGCGATATTCATGATCACTGGCAGCACAGGGTTTATTCAGGTGACGCTTTGCAAACAAGAGGCATAAATTCTTATGAACCCCTGCAGCTGCAGGGGTTCATGAGAATTCACCTCTCTTGCAGATTGAATCGGCTGGAAGTCGGCTGGATGTGTGAACTCCATGCAAATTGTGACTAATTTGATTTGAAACTAATACTTGTTTGTGTTTTTCACCTTTACTTTCTAAGTTTGGGATAACTCCTGTTTTTTGGACTGTGGTGTTTTACAGTTTAACGTGTTCTTCTGATTTGGGGATAACCTCTGTTTGTTGCATGGGTGCTTCTGTGCCGGTTATGTGTCGGAATTCCGTTTTTTTAAAACTTTACCTGCCATAAGAAATGACATGCTCTTCTGGACCTTTCAAGTTTTTGAAAATTCAACATGTTGTACTGTGCTGGTTTGCAGTTATGGATTACTAGGTCCAAGCGGGTGTGGGAAAACCACTTTACTAAGATGCATTGTGGGATTGCTGAAAGCAGATTGCGGGTCTTTGCTAGCCATGGGTGACAAGCCAGGTTCACGGGAACACAGCATTCCAGGACCGATGGTTGGATACATGCCACAGGTGAGGATGAGATGGTGGTTACCTGTTTTCTTGTTTTATCTATTATTCTTTAGCAACCTTCTCCCAAATATTTTGATAATTCTCCATATCTCCTTTATACATGTTCTTGGTCTGTCCTTTGACTAATCCTGCACATCAGGACTCACTTAACTTTTGTTTTATTGTGAAGTTTGACTGCTGTAAAATGAGAGCCTTGTGCTGTTTTCTCCTTTTGCTGCATAGGAGAGTTTCTGGTTATGCGCAAGGGACGGTACTGGTAGAAATGCTTTACGTGTTTTGTCAGACTTGGATTATGAAAATAATGGTAGGAAAGTCCTAGTGGAGGCCATACAACATTGAGAACTCGTTGCATTGGCGAATTTTAACAATCAGTGCCCACCTTGAATCAGGTCGATTTAACCCTATGGCCACAATGACCAAATACCAGTTGCAGGAGATGGACCGACCATGATAATTCAAGGGTAGTGCCAGATTAGCTTGGCGCCTGATGGCGCCAAGCTAATCTGGCACTATCCTTGAATTATCATGGTCAATCCATCTCCTGCTGTAGTGCGTCAGGACTTAATGGGTTAATGTTGTCTAGCTCCTTGACTGTCGCTGGCGATACCATTCAGCAGAAAAGACAGGCAGTTGCACTCCTTTCTGCCAAGTCACGGGGTTAATATTTATTAGGTTCTACACATCATGCCTACTTTGAGTGTTGCTCTGTGTGTACCTGGGGTGAAAGTGTTAAGTTTTATCATTTCACTTTATTTATTTATTTATTATTTTATATTTGTTTATTAACATTTCACTTTATTTATTTTTTTATTTACTTATTTATTTATTTATTCATTCATTCAGGAAATAGCCCTGTACAATGAGTTGACTATAAAGGAGCTGCTTCTTTACTACGGGCGTGTCCATGGCATGACCAGCGAAGACATTATTTACAGAACCACTTTCCTGATCGATTTCTTGAAACTGCCCACCACCAACCAGCTTATAGGATGCCTCAGGTATGTAAGGATGAATTTTGGATGTGACAAAATGGCCTGGAGTCCCACATTTTTTGCTTTTTATGCAGCGGAGCGTAATTAGACTTTAGAGCGCTTCTCTCTGAAGGGCGAAGTGTCACCTGTCATTAAAGACCATCATTTAGGTGGCTGTCGCCACCTAAATGATGGTCTTTAATGACAGGTGATCTGACATTAGTGTGGTCTCTCAGAACAGGTTCTGCTTTATAGCTAAAGTTAAATTGTTATGAGTAAAGTAATTTACATAGAAAAAGCGTGGTATGGGCATCGGAAAAATGGGTTTAAAGGGTCGGATCTGGAAGATGCACCTTAGTCTAGCAGCAGAGCAAGCTGCGCGATGCTTTCACAGTGACGGCTAGGATTCAGATGACTCACTGGGACTTAAAGGGTCGGATCTGGAAGATGCACCTTAGTCTAGCAGCAGAGCAAGCTGCGCGATGCTTTCACAGTGATGGCTAGGATTCAGATGACTCACTGGGACTGCGTATGTGTTCATGTAGGCAACCGGTGGTTCACCAACTCACATGCTGCTCCCGACTATGTGTTACAAAGCTGCCTCAGTTCATCTGTGATGATATGGGTTGTGTGGTCTCCGCTGTACTTTGTTTCATTGCAATGTCGTATAATGATCAGCTATTGAGGTGGGGTCCAGTAAAAGTGACCCAGCTGTGTCACTGGTCCATTTGGAAGAGGGAAAAAAATGTCTCTGAGGTTAAAAACCCGTTCAAATAGTCGTAAATCAAATTATGCATGACCTCCCGTTTATCAGAATAAATCACTCGAGCTCAGTTCAACTGATATCATGCTCACTAAAGCTCACATTTTATCAGTCGAACTGAACACCCATGACTTATTTTGCATAACGGGATGTCAGGCATAATTTTATCTATATGTATCTGACTTGCTATATCCAGTGTTACTGTGGCATCTAAAGTGATGTTGACAGTACTTAAACTCTTAAACTCCCAGAACTAAATGACTTCCATATGACAGAATGGAAGTCATTTGATTCTGGGAGTTAAAAGACCAAATGTCTACCATTTCAACACATAAAGCCCAAATGTCACAATTCCGTATTTGGTTCTGGGAGTTTGACTCATTGTGCCTGAGGTACGAAATACCCACATATTGGAGCTATCCTCAGAGGACTGCATTACAATTCAGGAGATAAATCGACCATGATAGTTCAAGGGTGGTGGCAGAATAGCTTGGCGCCTAGTCGCCAAGCTATTCAGCCAGCACCCTTGAACTATCATGGTCAAGCCATACCTTGCTGTGGTGTGTCGTGGGCAGAATGAGTTATGAGTCAATTTTTCTTTTACACTTCACTGTGAAACGGCATAATCTGTATCCTATTAATATTAAAATATGTATTCATGGTCACGTGACTTAGAGCTTTAAAAAAATTGCCTGCCTGCATAATCATAATAAGGGTGCATTGCCTGGAGGAAAGCAGGTGATGGGATTTTTTTTAATTTTTTTTTTAGCCTTATGAGGCAATTGCTTGTGATCCTGAAAATATGTACTGATCTGTGATTTAGGATCTTACATCCGAAATGTCTCTGCGTATGTTTGCTAATTATTAAGTAAATTGGGTGCTGATCTGTGATTTTTTACTTAATGGTCAATGGCCATGAGGTCCAAAAGCGCAGATCAGTACTCGGTTACAGCTGGAACTGGTCAGGGGTGGAAATTACTGCGCGCCAAGGCGATTTGAAACGGCGTCGGTCACAGGCCCAACTGGTGCACTCGAAATTCCGCTGCGGCAGTGCTAAAACTCATTTTATGTACCAGCCTGTCCTCTGTGCACGATCTGCCTGCTTGGCACGTGTGTGCAGAGGTGTATGTAGCAGCCAAGGCGCAAAGCTAATCCTGCTCTACCCTTGACCAATTTAGCCTGGGGACCCTACAGCAGGAGATAGATTGATCATGATAATTCAAGGGTAGCGCCAGATGAGCTGGCGCCTGAAGGCGCAAAGCTCATCTGGCGCTACCCTTGAATTATCATGATCAATCCATCTCCTACAACTTGTACATGGTCGTTAGGCAACACCTCCAAAATTTGAGAAATAGGACCTTGGCACTAAAAGGGTTAAATTATCATGGTCAATCCATCTCCTGCTGTAATGTGTCAAGGCTGAATGGTTTAAGTAACTAAAAGACGACCATGAGACAATGCAATGGTGGTCTGTTTAGACACCTGGACAGGTTTGACTGTATTTAAAACTGCTGTATGGTGCTCTAGGCTCGGAGGTCCAGTATCATAAATCCGCGCACACAAACAATTTAAATCTGCTGCACAAAATGATTTGTTTTTAATACGTCATAAATGTTCGTTCTGTTATTAACTCTTTGTATATTGATAGCAGTTTTTGTGTCGATGATTCCTATAGGAATCATGACAAAAATGGCTACTGGCCCACAAAGGATTGTCCCATATCATACTGAGGGTAAAAGCTTCAAATTTGTACACTGCCATATGCAAGCTACATTATAGTACTCACAGATACAGATATAGACCAATGGCTTTACTTCAAGGGTGGTGCCAGAATAGCTTGGCGCCTAGAGGCACCAAGCTATTCTGGCACTACCCTTGAACTATTTTAGTCAAACTTATTTCACACACTGGTGTACTCCGAATGATAAGGGTTAATATGTGTCGTGCACTGTGACCTGCCTTTGACGTTTTCTTCTTCCTGAAGTGTAGTGCCAGAGTTAGATGAGTGTCCCACTAGGTGCATGTGTACCACTCCAAACACAAACGATATCGGTTCCCTGTTGTACCCTCTGTTATCCTGGTACAGCATAACCTGTTTTAAGTGACACCCTTGTGAGAGACCACCTGTAATGAAAGACCATTTACGTGGCTGTAATTCAAGGATAGTGCCAGATTAGCTTGGCGCCTGATTGTGCCAAGCTAATCTGGCATTCCCCTTGTATTATCAGGTTCTTGTAATGACAGATGACAGTTTTTGAACTTGAAGACTTCTCATGAGAGAGAGCACGTCTTTTGCAATATGATACCTTTTTTTTTTTTCTTGCAAGAAACTGTTGGTGGCTCAAAATTGATTCAACTGTAGCAGAGCGTTGATGCAATCATGGCATGCACAGTCTTGCACACAAGACTAGAGTTCTCAGACCATGTTTCTTGTATCTCTGCACCATATGCTTGTCTGCTGCCAGTCCTTTTAGCCCTGGATCCCAACAGCAGGAGATGGCTTGACCATGATAGTTCAAGGGTAGTGCCAGATTAGCTTGGCGCCTAAAGGTGCCAAGCAAATCTGGTACTACCCTTGAATTATCATGTTCAAGCCATCTCCTGCAACTGGTACATATAGTCGTTAGGCAACACCTCCAAAATTTGAGAAATGGGACCTTGGGGCTAAAAGGGTTAAAGGATACTTCTCTTTGGTTATAGAAAGAAGATCGAGTGGCCAAATATAATTCCTGCAGAAATCATTGCATCAAAACATACCACACCAGGGGCAGAATTATCAGTTACCTCTGGGTGGGGGGCGGGGGTGCAACCTTTTGTATGGGACCCTCAGTCTGACAGAAAAGGGCTCACGACATTTTCGCGGAAAAATCAAAAAGCTGAAGTGGTGGGGGGGGGGGGGGGGGGGGGGGGGGGGGGGGGCGTGGGGGAGACACCCTCTGGATCCGTCCCTGCTCCGAGGCGGCTGTGCCAGATGTTAATCCAATCCATTTAACTTCACGGCCGCATCTCCCGACGTGGAAAAATATAAAAGCTGGGGGGGGGGGGGGGTGATGATAAGCGTGTGTAAGCCTCTTGCACCTTCCAAGATATCAAAAGAACTGTTATAGCATTTTAAAGAATTTTTGGCAAGGAAGAATCTAAAATACCCCCTCCCCCCCCCCCCCCCCCCCACCACCCACCCCCACCCCCTCCCCCCATCTGCACACTGACAGAAAAAAAGCGTAACCCTCTCGCGCATGCAGCCAGCGATATTGTTTATAGTACCGGTGGCTGCATGCGCAAGAGAGTTAACCCTTGGGCTGTCAGTGTGGTATGTTTTGACGCTATACAAAAGGAGGTAGAACTATGGATGCTATATTTCTGTGTGTGTAACAGCGGAGGACAGATGCGGAGAGTGTCGTTGGCGGCGGCATTGCTGCACAAGCCTGGGCTGCTGATTTTAGACGAGCCCACAGTCGGAGTGGACCCTGTGTTGAGAGAAAAGTAAGTGTTGTGTTAACTCGTTCAGCCCGGTGCATGTATTTCCCAAATTTTGGAAGCTTCATCTAATGCAGGAGATGTATCGACCATGATAATTCAAGGGCAGTGCCAGATTAACTTGGCGATCTGGCACTACCCTTGAATTATCATGGTCGACCCATCTCCTGCTTTAGTGCGTCAAGGGTGAATGGGTTAATTTGTGTGTGTTGCAGTGGCGCCAGAAGTGCGTGCCAGATGGTACAATTCACTGTACTGGCAGTAAAAACTTACCGCAATCGGCGAACAAGACATTTGTTAAACTTGAAAATACTCATTATAACTTGTAAATAGACCACATTTTGTCTATTTTTCAACTGCAGGTAAAACATTGGTCTTTCCGTTGTACATTTGGACAATAATTTGCAACAAAACCAGATAAATAGGTGTGTTTTGAGGGGTTTCAAAATACAAGCCGAGTCAGTAACGAACACAAAGTTTGCCTCAGACAATAAAAAATCTTCATTAACTCCTAAACAAGATGTTTTTGAACCGTAACTTCAAATTCTTTTAGTCTGATACGATCAGGAATGCTGATTACATACATCGAGTAGTTGTATACCAGAGGTTTACGTAAATGTGTACCAGATTCAGAATTTTATCTCCATGTCCCATGTAGACACACCGTCTTCACGACTGTACCTTGAACAGAGATGTTTCACAACCCACTTAGTCCCAAAGCCCTGCAGCAGGAGATGGGTCGACTATGATAATTCAAGGGTAGTGCCAGATGAGCTTGGCACCCTTGGGCGCCAAGCTCATCTGGCACTACCCTTGAATTATCATGGTCGATCCATCTCCGGCAACTGGTACATAGCCATTAGGTAACACACGGTATGTAGCTGGTAGGTAACACAAAGTAACAAAATATGGGAAATGCAGCTGTGAGGTTAAATGGGTTTAGCCAGAAGCAGATCGGAAACTGTGCATCCTTTGACGCAAACGGTACTGGCTTTAAAGTGTGAACATACATGCAATATCACATACCTGTTTGTCTGCACTTCATACCCATTTAGCACCATTCCATCCTACATGAAGCCCTTGCTTCTCTGGAGTGGTTTTTTTTTTTTTTTTTGTGTGTGTAAAAACAAAAGCATATATATACACTTGAAAGCACATGCACCTTAACCTCTCTTAGCCCCAATGCAGGTGGATCAACCATGATAATTCAAGCTAATCTGGCACTACCCTTGAATTATCATGGTCAATCCATCTCCTGCAACTGATACATAGTTGTTAGGGGACACCTCCAAAATCTGCGGCCATGGGTCTCAATGGGTTAATCCACTGTTCTTTAGTCTGCTATACCAGACATTACTGTTTTTACGGTAACCTAATGGTAATATCATCTGGTAAGTATTGGGAAAAAAGTAATGTTTCCTTCTGCTGTACCAGACAACATTACTATTAAGAGACTGTCCTAATAGCAATGTCATCTGGTAAGTGTTGGGAAAAATTCATTTTTTTCTGTCGACTATAACAGACGTCATTACTATTAGGAGACTCTCCTAATAGTAATGTCATCTGGTAAGTATTGGGAAAAGAAAATTACATTTTTGTCATAGCATGA
Organism: Semisulcospira habei; assembly: GCA_036245525.1. Lineage (NCBI taxonomy): Eukaryota > Metazoa > Mollusca > Gastropoda > Semisulcospiridae > Semisulcospira > Semisulcospira habei. Next base: position 83,456,814 of record BTPG01000003.1, read on the forward strand.
AGCCATTTCTCATTAATCTGAACAACCTTGGGGTCTCCATCCTTCAAAAGAAGAGAATCTTGACTGGAAAATGTGCACTGTGTGCAGTATATACATACTAAGGGGGATCACTCAACTGTTGTTGAGTGATCCCCCTTAGTATGAATATACTGCACACACAGTGTTGAGGAAAGAGAGAAAACCCAACAGAGAAATCTGGACCAAAATGTGTCTTGTCAACAGAGAGAGAAACGCGTTTAGAAAAGACAAGCACATCATGACCGTGTTGTACTTGTCCTTTCTTTTTTCTTTTTTTTTTAATTTTTTGTGGGGAAATCAGTCAATATAGGCGACAAGTGCCCTAGATGCTAGTTAGAAGGTTTTTTTATTTTTTTATTTTTTTAATTTTTTTTTTAACTTTTCATTTTTCCTGTTTCCTTCAGACATCATATTTCCCTTATTTTTTTATTTTATTTCAAGGATACATTTTTTTTTATTCAACTGTATTACAGTAGAGCAACAATGAAAACGTTAAGAGGTCATTAACACAATAGATAAGACAACAGATTATGCTGTATAATGTACTCTCAAAAAGGTAATTTGATGGACAGCACGTTTCTCCTTTTGCTGGGTCTTCTTTTCATTTTCCGTGCTTGGCAGTCACCTTTTTGGTCTTGATGTTTTTTTTTTTTACTTCCCCACCCGGGTCTGCCCTGGGGGACTTGGGTGGGGTTAGGTATTTTTTAGTTCCCAGGGTCACCCTGGTCAGCCCCACAGGGTGGGTTTTTCTCTCTATTCTGGGGCATGTGTTTCTGTCTACCCTTTGTCCATTCACCTGTATTTGCCTTTTTAAAACTCTCCCTACTGTCTGCACTGCCTGTAGCTCTTGATATTGGATGTGTGTTGCTAAATGGTCTTAGCTTTATTTAGGCCCATGTGTTAGGTTTATTTAACGTATTTGACCGGCTGGCGACATACATTCAATGTTCTGTTTCTTTTTTTATTTTTTCACAAGCAGTGCAGGCACGTCCTGAGAAAGCCTTGTTGCTGTCGGGACGTTAAGCAATGTACAATCAATCATTTTTTTTTTTACTGTTATGTATAGCAGGCTGTTCCACTTATACTATAGCTGATCAATTCATCCTAGGACAAAAATATTTCATGCTAGGACTAAATAATTTATCCTAGGACAAATTTGATTTAATCTTAGGAACAAATGCAGATTATTCCTAGAACAATTACTAATTCCAACCAATCAGCCATGATGAGTCGGCCGAAATTGTACTTACTTACTTACTTACGCCTGTCACCCCTACCCGGGTATAGGCCGTCGACGAGAGACCTCCAGCAACTCCTGTCCTGTGCTTCTCCTTCGATTCTACTCCAGGTGGTTCCCAGTCTCTTGATGTCTGCTTGGAGGTCTCGACGCCAGGAGTTTCTCGGCCTACCTCTTTTCCTCTTTCCCTGGGGGTTCCATGACAATGCCTGCCTAGTGATACTGGAAGCTGGCTTTCTCAGACTGTGACCGATCCATCCCCATCTTCTTCGCCCAATTTCATTCTCTGCTGTTATCTGCTCTGTTCTCTCCCAGAGTCTGACGTTGCTGATCTTCTCTGGCCAGTGGATTTTCAAAATTCTTCTAAGGCAACTGTTCATGAAGGTCTGTACTCTGTTGACTGTGGTTTTTGTCAATCTCCATGTCTCTGCTCCATATAGGAGAACTGCTTTTACATTGGAGTTGAAAATCCGGACTTTGGTGTGTTGTGACAGCTCTCTGGAACTCCACACTTTTTTCAACTGGAGAAAGGCTGCTCTGGCTTTACCGATTCGTGCTCTGACATCTGCATCAGTGCCGCCTTTTTTGTCTATGATGCTCCCGAGATAGGTGAAGGACTCCACCTCCTCCAACGGGGTGCCAGCAAGCAAGACTGGTTCTTCCCTGGTTGCGTTCAGCCTCATTGTCTTTGTTTTCTGTTTGTGAATGGTGAGGCCCACTTGGGACGAGATGTCAGCAAGCCTCGTGGTCTTGTCCTGCATTTGTTGATGAGTGTGGGACAGTAATGCCAAGTCGTCTGCAAAATCGAGGTCGTCAAGCTGTGTCCACAGTGTCCACTGTATTCCACTTCGTCTGTGCTCTGTGGTCATCTTCATGACCCAGTCTATGGCCAGTAGGAAGAGGAACGGAGACAGCAGACACCCCTGCCTGACACCAGTTCTGACCTGGAGCTCTTTGGTGAACTGCCCTTCGTGGATCACGCGACATCTCATGCCATCATAGCTGCTCTTGATCAGGCGGACGAGCTTTGTGGGTACACCGTAGTGTCGTAGGAGTTTCCACAGAGTCTCTCGGTCCACGCTGTCAAATGCTTTCTCATAATCCACAAAGTTGACGTACAGCGGGTAGCTCCACTCCAGAGACTGTTCCACGATGATGCGGAGAGTGGCGATCTGGTCTGTACATGATCGGTTCTTCCTGAATCCTGCTTGCTGGTCTCTCAGCTGGGGGTCAACGGAGCTCTTCATTCTCTCTAGGATGATCCTGTTGAAGACCTTTCCTGGTACTGACAGCAAGGTGATTCCTCTGTAGTTGGAACACTTGCTGAGGTCGCCTTTCTTGGGAAGCTTGATTAGGTACCCCTCCTTCCAGTCAGCTGGCATCACCTCCTCTTCCCAGATCTTTCCAAACAGTGGGTACAGCATCTCAACTGTTGTCTCTAGGTCTGCTTTCAGAGACTCCACTGGGATGCCATCTGGCCCTGCTGCTTTGCCCTTCTTCAAAAATGCCACTGCTTTTCTGATCTCTTACCGGCTGGGTCTGTCACAGCTGATGGGTAGGTCGGTCTCTGCCGGCTGGATGTCGGGGGGGGGTCGGGTGGGCTAGGTCTGTTCAGTAACTCTTCAAAATACTCGGCCCATCTGTCGAGTTGGTCTGCTCTGTCTGCAATAGGCTTGCCTTCTTTTTCTTTTACTGGTCTTTCTGTATGGCCATACTTACCCGCCCCCACCCGGGTCTGCTCTGGGGGACTTGGGTGGGGTTAGGTACTTTTTAGTTCCCAGGGTCACCCTGGTCAGCCCCACGGGGTGGGTTTTTCTCTCTATTCTGGGGCATGTGTTTCTGTCTACCCTTTGTCCATTCACCTGTATTTGCCTTTTTAAAACTCTCCCTCCTGTCTGCACTGCCTGTAGCTCTTGATATTGGATGTGTGTTGCTAAATGGTCTTAGCTTTATTTAGGCCCCATGTGTTAGGTTTATTTAACGTATTTGACCGGCTGGCGACATACATTCAATGTTCTGTTTATTTTTTTTTTCACAAGCAGTGCAGGCACGTCCTGAGAAAGCCTTGTTGCTGTCGGGACGTTAAGCAATGTACAATCAATCAATCAACCATACTTACCCGACAATCTTCTGGTAATGTCGTAGAGCTGTTTCATGTTGCCGCTGCCTGCTGCCTTTTCTGCCTCTGCTGCCAGGCTGTCTGTGTAGGCCCTCTTGTCTGCCCTGATACTCCTCTTCACCTCGCGGTTGGCTTCCGAGTATTCCCCCTGTGCCCTTACTTTGGCTGCTCTCGTGCGACTGTTGTTGACCGCTGCTTTCTTCTGCTTCCTCGCTTCTATCTTCTTCAAGGTCTGTGCCGACAGCCAGTCCTTGTGGTGGTGTTTCCTGAACCCTACAGTGTCTTTGCAGGTTGAGTTCAGCGCCTCTCTAACTGCCTTCCACTGCTGCTCTGTGGTGACCGCCTCCTCTTCATTTACTAGCTCCTGTAGCGCTTGAAACCGTTTGGACAGCACCAGTTTGAACTCTTCTCTAACTCCAGTTTCTCTCAGGAGGCTTACATTATAGCGCTGTCTTCTTGTTGTCTCTGTTCGGCTTTTCTTTAGCTTGAGCTTCATTCTTAAGGTAAGCAGATGGTGGTCTGAGGCGACATCTGCTCCCCTCCTCACTCGAACATCCTGAAGGGATCTTCTAAATTTCTTGCTAATGCAGATATGGTCTATTTGGTTCTCTGTTGTATGGTCAGGTGAGACCCAAGTTGCTTTGTGTATTCTTCTGTGTGGGAAGATGCTGCCTCCAATGACAAGTCGGTTTAGAGCACAAAAGTCTACAAACCTCTCCCCGTTCTCACTCATCTCCGAGCCTAGTCCCTGTCTCCCCATCACCTCTTCGTATCCGGTGTTGTCCTCCCCTATTTTGGCATTAAAATCGCCCATGACGATGGTGATGTCTCGCTCCGCACATTTGTCCACGGCACTCTGGAGTCGGTCGTAGAACTCTTGTTTCTCTTCCTCGTCACTGTCATTGGTGGGCGCATAACACTGGATGACGTTCAGCTTGAGCTTTTTCTTGGTTCTAAAGGCTGCTGTTATAATTCTTGGCCCAAGAGGTTCCCAGCCCATCAGCGCTCTCTGTGCCACTGGTGACAGCATGAGTGCTACTCCTTCTGTATGGGGGGCATTCTCCTCTTCATGACCTGAATACAGAATCATTTCCCCACTTAACAGCCTTTTCTGGCCAGACTGCGTCCATCTGGCTTCACTGATGCCTAGCAGGGAAAGGTTGTACTTTTGCATTTCCGCTGCTATCTGGGCGGCCTTGCCGCTCTGGTACATGGTCTTGACGTTCCATGTGCCCATGGTTGTATCCCTGGATAGAGAGAGGCAGCTCGGTCCTGTGGCTTCCGAAGACTTCCGGCTTTCACCACAGGATGTCATAAGTCTTCTAGTAGAAGAACCTTCCTCCTCCAGGAAAGGAATTACTGTTAGTCTTTTCGTCGGCGTTTTTGTAGCTATTTCCTTTTTTGCAGGGTGGGGAAGCTACCCCCACGCCCAACCCCCTTACTATGAGGACCAGGGGTTTTCTGTCGGGATCACCTTCCCTTAGACCATGTTGTTTCACGGCACCTTATTTCATTTGGTGCACCCCTCTCACGAGGGACCCCCTATCCACCACCCAGGGGACGCGCCTCAACGCCGTATGGTCCCAGCGCGAGGGGCCGAAATTGTCCACTGAATAAATGTATTCAGATGTTGTCATGATCACCGAAACGTGGCTCTGCTCAGCTGGCGATGAACCCATCATCGCCAGCGTCACTCCGAGTGGCTACCGCCTGGCCTCCTTCCCGCGTGCCTCCAGAGGGGGTGGCATTGCCATCATCTACAGGGACTGTCTTTCCGCTCACCTCTCCTTCTCTCAGTCTCTCCCTTTTGCTCATCCCTCCTTTGAATCTGTCGAGGCCATAGCAACACTCTCTGGCCAGTCCCACATCTTCTCATGTATCTATCGCCTCCCTCCAAGCTCTCAAAACGAACTCACAAACTCCATGTTCCTCACCGAGTTTGACCTCCTCCTCGACCACTACAGCACATGACCCGGAAAACACATCCTTCTTGGTGACTTTAACTTCCACTTTGACAAACCCGACCACCCTGACACAAAACGCCTTTGCACATCACTTTCAAACCACAATCTTACACAACACATCACCAAACCCACCCACCAACTCGGCCACACCCTCGACTGGATCATCACCCGCACCTCCGATCAACTCTTTCTCGACTCTGACACCTCCTCTGTGCTTCCCTCTGACCACATCGCTATTCTCGTCTCCCTCAACCTACCTCCCCCCAAAAAAAAACCAAGCTCCTTGTCTCATCGCAAACTAAAATCTGTCAACTGACGAGCTTCTTCGACGAAGCTGTCGACCTTCTCTTGGACTCTGCCTCCTCTCCTGATCTTGCATCCCATTTCGACTCCTCCCTTCGAAAACTTCTAGACACCCATGCCCCTGTCACCACCTGCTCCATACCCAACCGACCCCCCCTTCCCCTAGCTCACTGACGACATAGCTGAGGCCAAGCGCGAGCGCCAACAAGCGGAATGCCGCAGACGCTCATCCAACCTCACCGTTCACAGACAGATCTTTCAAACAACTAGATCCAAAGTCTGCAGAATGATCTCCGACTCCAAACGTAAACACCTTCAAAACAAAATCCTGGAATCCACTTCTTCCAAAACCCTCTACGCTACCATGAACACACTCCTAGGCACTTCTAAAGACTCTCCTCTCCCCTTTTTCCACCTATTTTTCCGACAAAATCCAAACTCTGGGCAACACACTCGCCACTGTGCATTCTCTGCCTTGCCCTCCCCACCACCCCTTTTCCAGCACCCCCTTCTCGTCCTTCTGCCCCGTCTCTCAGGATGAAGTCCTCTAGACCATAAAGTCCATGCCTCTCAAAACCTGCGAAATAGACCCCCTCCCAGCTTCTCTCTACCGGGACGGCCTTCCAAAACTTCTGCCCTTCATTACCGACATCATCAACACATCTCTAGAGAACGGCTCCGTCCCCGATATCCTCAAGTCCGCCATCGTCCGTCCTCTCCTCAAGAAACACAACCTCGACCCAAACGAACTCAAAAATTATCGCCCAGTCTCCAGTCTCTCTTTCCTGTCCAAGCTTCTTGAGAAGGTTGTTCTCAACCAGCTCAACCTCCACCTCGCCGACAACAACCTCCTCAGTCCCTTCCAGTCTGCCTATCGCAAACATCACAGCACTGAAACGGCCCTTCTACATATCTTAAACGACCTGCTTCTCTCCACCAACTCGGGCAACATCTCCCTTCTTATGCTACTCGACCTCTCTGCTACCCTCGACACTATAGACCACTCTATCCTCCTCCACCGCCTTCACCACTCCTTTGGCATCACTGACTCTGTTCACTCCTGGTTTCTCTCCTACCTCTCCGACAGACAGCATTCCGTCACCATCGACGGTGTCTCCTCCAACCCAGTCACGCTGTCCTGTGGAGTTCCACGGAGGTCCGTCCTGGGCCCGGTACTTTTCACACTCTACACATCTCCCCTGTCCAACATCATCCAGTCTCACCACATACACCACCACTTCTACGCTGACAACTCACAACTACTAGACAAAGACAAACTCGACAACTCTCAGTCACTACTGACTCGCACGGCTGACTGCTACGAAGACGTGAAAAACTGGATGACAGCAAACCAGCTTAAACTGAACGACGACAAAACGGAAGCCATGCTGGTAGGCACTCGCTAGAAACTTTCCCAGCTCCCTCCCTCTCTCCGCCTTTAACTCGACAGCACCCCCATCTCCCTCTCTGACTCGGCCAAGAACCCCGGCGTTATCCTCGATTCCTCTCTTTCCATGACCAGCTTCGTCTCCGCGACGGCCCAGGCATGCTATTTCCACCTCCGCCGCATCAGTCAGATCAGAAAATACCTCGCTACCGAAGCTGCCACCAAACTTGCTGTCTCTCTCATCCTATCTCGCATCGACTACTGCAACTCTCTCCTTTCCGGCCTCCCTCACTCCACCACTTTCACTCTCCAGCGCATCCAGAACAATGCTGCCCGCCTCGTCCTCAGAAAGAAAAAATCCGAGCACATCACTCCCCTCCTCAAACTCCTTCACTGGCTTCCCATCCCCCAACGCATCCAATACAAGATTCTGTCTCTCTGCTACAAATCCCTAAACAACTGTGCTCCTGCCTATCTCTCAAACTTACTTACCCCACCCGGGTCTGCCCTGGGGGACTTGGGTGGGGTTAGGTACTTTTTAGTTCCCAGGGTCACCCTGGTCAGCCCCACAGGGTGGGTTTCCTTTCTATTCTGGGGCATGTGTTTCTGTCTACCCTTGGTCCATTCACCTGTATTTGTCTTTTTAAAACTCTCCCAACTGTCTGCACTGCCTGTAGCTCTTGATATTGGATGTGTGTTGCTAAATGGTCTTAGCTTTATTTAGGCCCCATGTTGTAGGTTTATTTAATGTATTTGACCGGCTGGCGACATACATTCAATTTTCTGTTCAGTTTTTTTTTTTTTTTTTTTTTTTTTTTTTTTTTTCACAAGCAGTGCAGGCACGTCCTGAGAAAGCCTTGTTGCTGTCGGGACGTTAAGCAATGTACAATCAATCAATCAATCTCAAACTTACTTCACCCCTCCACTCCTCCCCGCTCCCTACGCTCCGCCTCCACATCCCCCGCACCAAACTCAGCACTTTCAGCCCCCGCTCCTTCTCGGTATATGGTCCATCCACCTGGAACACTCTCCCACTCTCTGTCCATCAGAAACACTCTCTCTCCTCCTTCCAGTCCGCCCTCAAAACTCACCTCTTTCAACAGTTCTAGCACTATATCACCACACTCCACACCCCAAGCTGATTGTCGTAATGTATTTCACTTGTGGTACGTGAGTCGTTGTCTAAAGCATGCGCATGTGTGCGCGAGTTGTGAGCGCGCGCTTAGAGTTATAATTATTATAATATAAGCGCATTATAAATACCGTAATTATTATTTATTATTATTATTTATTGTGTGCACAGGCACGCTTGCGTATATGTATTTCTGTGAATGAACACATGCACATGAATGTGTGAATGCATGTAAAGTACTCTTTTCTCAATCCGATTCACCCCTTCCCTGCTGAGAAAGGAAACACAATCCAACTGCAAGAGGCATAGACCCTCATGAGCCCCTGCAGTTGCGGGGGCTCATGAGGATCTATGCCTCTTGCTGATACCAGGTTGCGTCCTTCTTCTTTGGATGGCTTGGGGCTCTTTCATTTAAAATTAACAACTATTTCAGAGACACAGACACAGTGTGCATCGGCTGGCGTGAAAGGGGTTGCAGTCTTGCCGTGGAAAACTATCACATGTTTTTAAAATGTCAGCACTTTAGCGTATTTGTTTCAGGATCTGGGAGCACCTGCTGGAGATCGCCCAGAGCAGTCAGCAGACGACCATCATCATCACCACTCACTACATCGAGGAGGCGCGGCAGGCAGACAAGGTCAGGTTCATTTTATGAACATGTTTGTTCACTTGTAAACTGACGATTAAACGTAAACACCACACAAATGCAAGAGGCAATGGTCTTTCTGAGCCCCCACATGTGGGGGCTCATGACGATCTCTACCTCTTGCTGCTTATTTTGTATCCATGTTGTTTGGATGAAGGGTGCTCATTGGCGCTGAATTGACCACAAAAGACCAGTCGTGGCAACTGGCGGTTATGGGGTTAGCAGGGGTTGTGATTATTCCATTTTTTTTGGTTGGTTGTAGCATAACTGTGCATTTTTTGGGAGACCGGCCTGTGCATTTTTGTGAGGTGTCTGCAACCGCGTATGTGTCTTTTTCTTTTTTTTCTTTTTTTTTGTCAATGAAATCAGTCTAATTTTTTTTCATTGATTTAGTTCTTAACCCCGTAACTGCCAGGGCAAGGCGAACGCTACACAGCTGCAAGAGACACAAATCCTCATGAGCCCCCGCATTTATGTCTCTTGTTTAGTCCTGTGTACTTTTGCACCATTTAACATCTCTGTTCTTCATGCAAATGTCGGTCAGTGTACAGACGTTGCAGACGCGAAAGTGGTCAACCCTTTGTGTGTGTCAGTAGCGCTTTTAGCCGTGCTGATTCCTGTAGGAATCATCGTGACTAAAACCAATGCCAAAGGGTTCTTGATTTGCTTGCCTTTCAGGTGGGCCTTATGCGAGCTGGTCGCATGCTGGACGAGGACAAGCCGGCCACCCTGCTGGAACGCTACAACATGCTGGTCAGCAGAGGCCGTTTGACATCGGAGCGCAAAACGTTTTTGCCAAATATCTCTGCAAAGAAAGACTTCTCTGTACCACTTTAAGAACAAATATCATTAAATGCCAATTGACCTAACATGGAATATTTTTTCTAAACTCCTATGATTCGTCGATTTTGCTCTACAGTCATAACAATTTGGTGAAAAGACCAGAACAAGCCCCGGCAGATTTCAATAGTGAGGTCAAGCATGCAGACTTCAGATTTTTTTCATTTCAGGTTTGAAAACTTGACCAATTCACATGAAATGGATTTTTCTTATACTGGGCTTAATATATCTGAGGCACAGTTGGGGATGTAAAATCAGTCATTTAATGAGAAAAATCTGAATTTTGACGACAGTAGAGCAAAACTGACACATTGTTTGAGTTGATTAAAAGTAAATTGTATTAGGTCAACTGTAACTGAATGATATTGGTTCTAAAGTGGCTCTTTGCGGAAATATCTGGGAAAATGTGCGGCCCGATGTCAAACGACCTGTATAGCACAGATACTTGTCAGCTTTATGATATTTTTCTTTTATTTCACGTTTTCTTTGAAGAGAAAAATCCCACTTACAAAAGATGGTTACAACACAATTTATTAAAATTTTGGGTTAAAACCCGAAATCTTAATAAATTGTGTTGTAACTGTCTTTTCTAAGATGATGAGAATATGCAACTATTTTTTGAAAATAGACGCACAATCAAGGACACAATTTGCAATATACCTGCTCATGATGAGAAGCTGCAATCCATCTGCAAGAGACAGAGCCTCAGCGGCTCATGATGATCTGTGCCTCTTGTTGAGACCAATCTGTATCTGTGCTCCTTGGATCGTTGTGACTTCTGGTCATTGAATGAACAAAGATTTCAGAAACCAAATATGTTGCCCCCCACCTCCCCACCACCACCACCACCCGGGTCTGCCCTGGGGGACTTGGGTGGGGTTAACTACTTTTTAGTTCCCAGTGTCACCCTGGTCAGCCCCACAGGCTGGGTTTTGCCCTCTATTCTGGGGCATGTGTTTCTGTCTACCCTTGGTCCATTCATCTGTATTTTTACTTTTTAAAACTTTCCCTACTGTCTGCGCTGTCTGTAGCTCTTGTTATTGGATGTGTGTTGCTAAATTTAGGGTATTAGACCGGCTGGCGACAAACATTCAATATTCTGTTTAGTTGTGTTTTTTTTTCACAAGCCGTGCAGGCACGTCCTGAGAAAGTCATGTTGCTGTCGGGACGTTAAGCAATGTACAACCAAACCAAACCAATATGTGTCCAGTGGCAGGGAAGGGGTGGGATGCACCTGATGAAACTTGCTGCATTTTTGTCCTTACATCCACTCCGTGGCCCACTTCTACATATATTTTTTTTTATCCTTTGCTGAACCATGCTGACTTTTTCATAACCCACTTAACTCATTCAGCCCGCGGCCGTATTTCCCAAATTTTGGGGGTGTCATCTAATGATTATGCACCTGTTGCAGGAGATGGATCCACCATGATAATTCAAGGGCATTGCCAGATTAGCTTGGCGCCTGTTGGCGCCAATCTAATCTGGCACTACCCTTGAATTAGCATGGTCGACCCATCTCCTGCTGTAATGCGTCGGGGCTGAATGGGCTGAACAACACAGTACATGTTCAGGTCTCCAATTTTGGACCTTGCGGCACAAAGTCACTGTGTGTAAAATCACAGACCTCAACACAATTATCCCTCTGACTGTCGGTAGCGCTTTTCGTTGCGATGGTCCTGGCTGGACTCATCATGACAAAACGTGCTACCATATATGTCATGCTTAACTCTCTGCATGTTGGTAGTGGTTTTTGTCGCTACAGCAATCATCACGACAAAAAGAAAACCGCTACCGACACGCAAAGGATTTAACTGTCAATTCCTACAGAGTCTGGAGAGCATTTTCCTGCATCTGTGTCATCACGACGTGGTGGGAAACGCTGAAGACGAGGAACTCATGTCTGGCAACTTTAATTACGAAGCGGTGAGAGACATGCAATTTTGAACTCCAACAGAAGCTGTGCTTGTGCAACCACCCTGATGAGAGATCACCTGTCAATATAGACCATCATTTAGCTGGCTGTAGCTGCAGACCTGACTACGAAACATTCGTACAATCTTACGAAAATTTGATGCTTTGTACGGTTGTACGTATTTTTTTCCATTTATACGAAAAATCACATTTCGTTTATACGCCCCCACCCGGGTCTGCCCTGGGGGACTTGGGTGGGGTTAGGTATTTTTTAGTTCCCAGGGTCACCCTGGTCAGCCCCACAGGGTGGGTTTTTCTCTCTATTCTGGGGCATGTGTTTCTGTCTACCCTTGGTCCATTCACCTGTATTTGCCTTTTTAAAACTCTCCCTACTGTCTGCACTGCCTGTAGCTCTTGATATTGGATGTGTGTTGCTAAATGGTCTTGGCTTTATTTAGGCCCCATGTGTTAGGTTTATTTAATGTATTTGACCGGCTGGCGACATACATTCAATGTTCTGTTTATTTTATTATTTTTTTTTTTTTTCACAAGCAGTGCAGGCACGTCCTGAGAAAGCCTTGTTGCTGTCGGGACGTTAAGCAATGTACAATCAATCAATCAATCGTTTATACGAAAATTCAATCCGATGCTAAATTTCGCTGCCGCGGGGCTCAATTTTCCCTTTACACCGGTTAGCTTATGTTGCGCATGCGCAGAAGCCTCATTGTACAGCATCGTACAAGATGGCGTCTAAGAGGCAACAGTCGCAACACGAAACGGACGACGAAGAAGAAGAGACTGCCGCTGCGTGTAGTTCAGAAAAAAGAACAAAAAAATACGAGCAAGTGTTTCTATCAAGCTACTGCAAAGACTATCCTTTTATTTCGCGAAGTACAAAAGGACACACGAAAGCCTTCTGAAAAATATGCAAGAGCGATTTCAACATCGATCGCAGTGGCGCGTATGATATGAATTGTTTAATCTAGATACCAGCATGAGTTGATAGCATGCGTACAAAAACGTTGGTGAAGATAATCCGAAACTGTGCAGTTTGTGTTTTTTTTATAATAAATTTTAAAAAAGAATAACATTTGGTGTTTTTGTATATTATTAAGCTATATTAAAGCAGTACATTTGAAGAAAATGGCATGGATTTTGACGCGAGGGTAATTGTAACCAAATTTTTCAGATTGTACTCATTTTTTGCTCTCATTGTAACCAAAAAATTTTTTCGGGGTAGGCAGGTCTGTAGCTGTGACTGTGGCTGTCGCCACCTAAATGATGGTCTTTAATGACAGGTGACACTTTCTGCACTTGAGATCTATCTATATATATCTGTCTATCTATATCCCATAGTCTTGCCGACCATTGGGGCACCACTGATGACTTGGCAACCAGCTCCCTCCAATCCTCTCTGTTCTCTGCCATTCTCAGCGTATCGCCCAGCTTCAGTCCTGTCCACTCTGAGATATTGTCCTCCCATCTTTTCCTGTCTTCCTCTCCTTCGTCCTCCTTGCACGGTGCCTTGCAGGATTGTTTTGGCAAGCCCTGCTGAACGCATGACATGCCCAGTTTGCGTTTCTCACAATGGCTAATAAGTCTTCATAGAACCCGATGGCTTGCCTGATTCTGCTTCCCACTTCCTCGTTTGTGATGTGATCTCTGTATGAGATGCCAAGCAGCCTTCGAAAACATCTCATTTCAGTGGTTTGTATCCTCCTTTCAAGGTCTGCTGTGAGGGTCCATGACTCGCAGGCATACAAGAACACTGAGATGACTAAGGAGCGCATCAGTCTGATCTTGGAGCAGAGTGTGATGTTTCTGTCCTTCCATATGGTCTTCAATCTTGTCAGTGCTGTTGTTGTCTGCGCAATCCTGGACAGTATTTCTGGTTTTGATCCCTCATCTGTCACAATGGCTCCTAAGTATTTGAATTTAACTGTTAACAGTTTTTGGCCTCCAACCATGATTTCAGTGCCAATTCCACTGGCATTATTGGTCATCAGTTTGGTCTTCTCTGCACTGATTTCCATCCCATATGCAATGGCTGTACTATCCAGCTTTTCCACCAGCTGAGCTAGCTCCTTCTCTGCTCCTGCAAGGCCATCAATGTCGTCCGCAAAGCGCAAGTTCGTGATTGTTCTTCCTCCAATACTGACAGTTCCTTCATGATCTTTCAGAGGGTCCGTCATGATTCTTTCCAGGAAGATGTTGAAAAGAGTAGGTGAGAGCAAGCAGCCTTGTCTGACTCCAACTGTAGTCCTAAACCAGTTTCCTATTTTGCCGTTGAAGCAGACTGCGCTAGTGACCTTGTTATAAAGGTTTGCTATGACTTTGATCAGGTTGGCATTGATGTTGTATAGCTTCATGGTGGACCAAAGGGCTGCATGCCACACCCTGTCAAACGCTTTCTTAAAATCCACAAAGACATGATAGAGGTCCTGCTGGTGCTGGAGGTATCTCTCACATAGAACTCTCAGGTTGAAGATCTGTTCAGTTGTGCTGCGCCCTGGTCTGAAGCCTGCCTGTCCCTCAGCTATGATTTCCTCTGCCTGTGGCTTCAGCCTGTTCAGTAGGATCTTTAACATGACTTTGCTTGGGTGGGATATAAGACTGATCGTGCGATAGTTCTGGCAGTGATGTAAGTTGCCTTTTTTGGGGAGAGTTATTATAAGTGATTGGGTCCATGGTGTGGGCCAATCCCCTGACTGCCAGATCTTATTGCAGATTGTTAGTAAGGTTCTTATCGTGTCTTCTCCCCCTTCTTGGACTAGCTCTGCAGGGATGTTGTCTGCTCCTGCTGCCTTCCCTTTTTTCAGCGACTTCACTGCAGCCTCTACTTCTTCTCGGAGGATGGGATAGTTGCCATTGTTCGTCACGGGTGGGTTGACAAGTATGCCTGGATCCCCTGCAGCTCGGTGGTTGTACAAATCTGAGCAGTACTCTGTCCATCTCTTCAGTATGTCTTGGTCTTCCGTAAGACAGTTCCCTTCACTATCTTGAATGATCGAGGAGCGTCCTTGTTTTACACTGGTCAGGTCTTTCACCAGCTACCCCACCCGGGTCTGCCTTGGGGGACTTGGGTGGGGTTAGGTATTTTTTAGTTCCCAGGGTCACCCTGGTCAGCCCCACAGGGTGGGTTTTTCTCTCTATTCTGGGGCATGTGTTTCTGTCTACCCTTTGTCCATTCACCTGTATTTGCCTTTTTAAAACTCTCCCTACTGTCTGCACTGCCTGTAGCTCTTGATATTGGATGTGTGTTGCTAAATGGTCTTAGCTTTATTTAGGCCCCATGTTGTAGGTTTATTTAACGTATTTGACCGGCTGGCGACATACATTCAATTTTCTGTTTAGTTTTTTTTTCACAAGCAGTGCAGGCACGTCCTGAGAAAGCCTTGTTGCTGTCAGGACGTTAAGCAATGTACAATCAATCAATCTTTCACCAGCTGGTATGCTTTTTTGCTTTTTTTTTGTTTTTTGTTCAGATTTTCTTCTACGTGTTTACACTGATCTTTAATCCACTTATTCTTTGCCTTTTTCATGCTTTTCTTGATATCCTGGTTAATTTCCCTGTATTGTTTAGCTCCTTCTACCTCTGATTTCTTTTTCTTTATTTCTCGACGCTTGTCACATAGAACAAGGATGTCAGCTGTAACCCAAGGTTTCTTTGCTTGTCGGTGTTTGCCAAGGACCTCGCTGGCTGTTTGGGTTACAACAGTGTTAAATGTGTCAACCAGTGTGTCCACGTCCGTGTCTTCTGCACCCAGAAGTAGCAGTGGTGCGAATTTTCCTCCTATCTTTGCCTGAAAGGCTTCCGCTACCTCTGGGTCTTTCAGCTTCTCGAGGTCAAACTTGATTCTGGTGGGACCCTGCTTGTTGACCTTCTTTAGGCAGAGTCGGAAGGTCATCATCACTAAGTCATGGTCACTTCCAATGTCTGCTCCTGGAAAACTTCTTGTCTTGGCAATGTTCACACTGGTTTGGAAGCATCTTGAGATAGCACCTGTCTTTTAAGACCAATTTTTTTCTTGCAATAAAAAAGGTGGTTGATTAAAACGGATTCAACTGTATTTATCAGCTCAACATTTGGAGCCTTAGGATGGACATTTCCTAATCATGGAGATATTCTCTGAAGACTACATTACAGTTCAGGAGCAAGATTAGGCGTGCTACATACAAGTTATAAGTACAGCTATCATGGGGGGAGGGTGATGGGGCTACATACATATCACTGTTATGATACAGGGTTGTTTTTTTTTTTGGAAGGCACCCCGCACCAATTGACGCATTGGCCCATTGCTTTTCCGGGGTGTGTGACGTCGGGCACATAGTTTTTACGTGCACGCGCGCCAGCTGTGTGTTTATTTCTTGCACAACTCTATAATCGATGCTTGAAACAATCCAGTTAACCACAACTGACTTACACTGAAACTGAAAAAGCTACCCTAACAATTTGATTGGTGCCGTTCGCTGTGATCACTGTGGGAATGTGTCGGAGGTCATCACGCTACTCAACATAGATTCTAGCCTGCAATTGGTTCACTCATTAACTATTCGACCAATGAGAACCATCGTTCTATAAGCCGACCTGGCCGATCACCTTGGCGATGAATGATTGACCCACTGCTCATTGAAGTTTTACTGAGTGGGCCAATTGGGCCACAGTCTATTTTTAGAAAAATAAACCCTGATGATACGAACACACACTTCTATCCATCATCTCGGTCCCCTTCTTGCCGTTCCATTTCTGGATTGTGTGTGTGTGTGGGGGGGGGGGGGGGGGGGGGGGGGGGGATGGGTTGTTGCACACAGGTTATTGTGCTCTCTGTAATGGTGGAAGGAGGGGGGGGGATGAGGGGCGGGGCATGTTATTTGCGGCAAATACTTTGCTTTCCTTCTAGCTCTTTTCGCCCCAATGTCCAAATTTTGGAAGTGTTACTTAATGACTATGTACCACTTGCAGGAGATGAATTGACCATGATAATTCAAGGGTAGTGCCAGATTAGCTTGGCGCTTACCCTTGAATTATCATGGTCAATCAATCTCCTACTGTAGGGACTTGGGGCTAAAAGGGTTAAGTTAGTTTAAAGGTAGTCCCAGATCAGCTTGGCACCTCTGTCGGCCAAACTTTCTGGCACCACCTTTGACCCGCCATGGTCAGTTCATGTCTCGTTGCAGTATGTACCCAACGACCACAAGGTTGTCAGACCCTTTGGCTCTCGGTAGCGCTTTGTTTTCTCAAAATACATTACCGATGGCATTACTATATGGAAGATACCCTTTAGCCTACCGATTTCAGCCTGAGCATAAGTTGTGTCCCCTGCACAACTGGGGAGGAGACACCGGGGATCCATGCCTAGGAGCCCCGGGTGGCCTCCCCTTCCCTCCCTATCTGGTCACGTGTTGGGCGGAAGCCCGTCAGTTTCACCCTTACCTCGACCGTGTGTGGTTGTGTTTTGGCCTAGCTCCTGTTTACGACCGGTTTCGTCTTGCTTCGCTCGGTCTTTGTGGTTTCTACTGGCTTTGACTTTCCATTGGCTTCGGCCTCGTGTGTACTTGTGGAAAGTAGAGAACAGTTTGTGCCTGAGAGAGGGGAGTTGTGGGTGTTTTTCGACAATTTATATCTATCCCAAAATTCCGGGATTTTGAGACCACAAACTTCCACGCCTTTCCGCCGCCCAATTTTTTCAGAGCCTCGGCATGTTTGTCTAAATTTCCGTCCGCTACTGAACACGCCACTGCATTATTATTTGAACAATCACCATTTTATGTACCTCTCAGCAGAGTAATACCAACAGGGGGTTAACACATGAGCTAATTAACCCATCGGTTATGTAAGTGTGTTCATTCTACAATGCGTAGTTTATTGATTACTTAGTCAATTACAGGTATTTCCGATAGCACAGACAAAAGGGATGTAACTTTTGGTTATAAAGCAAAACGACATACACAGTTACTTCCCTTAGACATGACACGCACTCACCGCCGTCGGCTCCTGGCAACGGTCACATGTTAGTTTGTAAACACCAAGCCGGTCTGTTCTTTCTGTTAAGCGGGCTTTGTAGGAGACGGGACGTGTTTTGAGGACTGACTTGATTCTCAGAGGTGATATTCAGTGGTCGATAAATCTTGTGAATATATACGACGGTAAGATCGATAGTTTGTCTGTTTAATTTGTCACATTTAGAAACAAGACAGGCCTCGCGGTTAGTCTGGATAAGTTGCGCTCAGTCTTACTGTTTAATAGTTAACCAGACCGGTCTAGTTTTATTTGCCCAGGCTACGCTAACTATCATTCGCTCATTTCAAAAATGAATTGGACTCAGGAAGAGGTGACAATCTTGCGATCTCATGGTGAATACCATGAAAAAATGACCGCTTTCATTCATTCCGTTTTGAACAAAGCTCCGGAATTTTGGCTTGAAAAACCGGGGAAACCACTTGGAAATTTGAGTGATATACTCAACAGTGGTTCGAAAAAACAAAAGACAAATAAAGAACCAAAAGAACTAGATTTGTTCTTTAGACAAAATCTTTCTGATGGCAAGCCGCCTGCGTGCAGTAGAGTAGAACATTGCGATTTGACCATATTTACTTTAGACATGTTAAAAAAGAATTTGGAAGACGGCTACAAAATACTTCAGGGAACCAAACACCTAAACATTTCAGCTTCAATCTGCTATGGAGAGTGGCTAATCCAAGGTTCCGAAATCCTTAAAATACAGAAAATACGAAAACAAACTAAATTGAACTGGCCAGATTGGCTAAAAGTAAACGTAAAAATTTCCAAGTCGTATGCTCATCGGTTGTGTGTTCTAGCCAGGCTGCTACGAGGGTACCCCAAATTTCATTTTCTTGCACTGTCTTTCCGAAAGGTGTTTAGTTTGCGGGAGCAAATTGAACAAATGCTGAAAATACAGGAAATAGCCGATTTTTGGAAAAACCCCTAACGCTGGTCTGTAACATTGTTTATTGTTTGTTTTGTTTGTGCAAAGGCTCTGGCGTGGCTTAAAAGGCCCGTAACCTACTGTTTTGAACGGTTCATAAACTTGTTCAGTACTGAAATTTGAACAAAAGTTTTTGGCACGACCAAAAGAACCATAATATTGCTGTTTAAAACAAAGGCTCTGGCGCGGCTTTAAATGCTCGTAACCTTTTGTTTTAAACGGTCCGTAACCTTGTTCAGAACTGAAATTGAACAAAAAGGCTCTGGAGGACCATAATCTTATTTGTTGTTTGTGTTGTCACGTTGCACAAAGGCTCTGGCGTGGCCTTAACGGCCCGTAACCATGCTTTTTATGTTTGTATTATCCCAAATGTTATGGACCAAGTGTGAGGTGTTTTCGCCGCGCTCATGCAAGTAGCTTGCTTTTTGCAAGTAAATTGAAAACGGATTTTACATAGGTTTTAGTAACAAGACAGACGGTGGGGTATACCTGTAGCACACTGGCAAAGAAAGATGATTTTGGCTTTGTATCTGAATAATTGATTTACAAAACGGCACCCTGGTCAGCCCACTTGTAGCACGCTGTCAAAGAAATGTGTTTATTTGCATTGTATCTGAATAATTGATTTATAAATCACTCAGCGCCCTAGTCAAGCCTTCATATCGTGGTATCCAACGTAAACACATGACGTATGTCCTTAGCGATTCGTCCCCCACTGGGGGACAGGTATCCAACGTAAACACATGACGTATGTCCTTAGCGATTCGTCCCCCACTGGGGGACAGGTATCCAACGTAAACACATGACGTATGTCCTTAGCGATTCGTCCCCCACTGGGGGACAGGTATCCAACGTAAACACATGACGTAGAGCCTTAGTGACGGGACGAAGTGCACAGTGTCGATTTGAGTACACAGGTTGTGTATCGCGTGTCATACGGCCCGCGGTGTTTTGCGGACGAGTCTACAATATTCATGCAGAATAAAGATTTTGTGTTTGTTTGTCTGTTTGTCTATGCGTGTGTGTGTTTGTAGGTATGTGTGAGTGTTTGTGTGTGTGCGTGTGTGTGTGAGTGCGTGTGCGTGTGAGTGTTTGTGTGCATGAGCGCATGTTTGTGACAGCGTGTGTGTGTTCGTCTGTGTGAATGCGTGCGTATGTATGTATGTATGCGTGCGTGCGTGTGTGTATGAGTGCATATGTGCGTGTGTTCGTCTGTGTGAATGCGTGCATGTGTGTGTGTGTGTGAGTGCATGTGTATGCGTGTGAGTGTTTGTGAGTGTGTATGCGTGTGTATGTATGTGTGCGTGTCTGTATGTGTGTGTGAGTGTTCGTGTGTGTGCGTGCGTGTGAGTGTGTTTGTGTGTGTACCTGTGTGAGTGCATGTGTGCGTGTATGTATGTATGTGTGTTTGCGTGCGTGTATGCATGTGTTTATATGTGTATGTGCGTCCGTGTTTGCGTGCGTGTGTGTTTGTTTGTGTGCGTGTATATATGTGTGTTAGAGATATAAAATATAAGATTCCAAGAACATTTTTTTTTTCATTGCCTCTGTGCCAATACCCCCCAAAACATAGTTATTTAAATAATAGCCACACACACACAAAAAAAAACAAACACTATTGCTATATGCACTTGATAACAAATTATTTAAGTTACCTACAAATACTTGATAACAAATTTTCCAAAGTCAATTATAACTGACAAATAACTTTACAGGTAACCTTTTAAGAACCTATAATTAGTTATTAAGTGACTTAAGTCAAGAACTTATAAGAACTTAAACTAACAAAATGTAAGTTCTTGACTCAAGTCACAACTTAAGTCACAACTTACTCGGTCAGATTTGTCAAGATACAAGGACAATGAAAAAACTTTTTTTTAGTAATAGTCAGGTGGTGCTGGTGGTGCTGATGGGGTTAAATAGTTAGGTGGCATGTCATTTTTCTGTGAAGTGTATGTCATTAATAAACGATTACCAAATCTTATTTTTATTTGTTTAAAAGATTGTGTAGTTTTTCTGTGGTTTCCTGAACACCGATCTGTTTCCCCATCTCTAAAAAACTAGCCTTCAGTTCTTCAACATTCACAGGAGATTGACTACGCATTTTATTTTGTATTTTAGACTTCTGTTTCTTGTAATTATTTAAATCATCCTGGACTCTCTTAAATTCCTCGTCATCAATAAAATTATCGTTCAATGCCTTACTGATAATAAGTTTCATACTGCTCAGCTTGGCACCAGCAAGTGTACTCAATGCTTCATGTTTCTGTAATTTTGTGTGAAACCTCTTGTTCAAGGCCTCCAAACCAAAACAAGCCAGGCATGTAGCAACGCTAACAGCCTCAACTGCTATTCCAGCCAAACTCCCAATTCCTGTGGCGAACAGAACAATACCCCCTACAGAACATGAAGCTGAAACTGCACCAATAGCCATAGAAGTGTTTTGAACAGAATTAAATACTGACTTATACCTCCTTTTGCACCGTGAGTACTTAGCCTCTTCACTTTCCAAATATTTCAAAGCTTCTGTAATATTATTTAATCTGAATGCATCTGCCTGTAATGTTTTATCTGAAGCAATTGGCATATGTGGATCAGGCGCAAGCGTTGTTTTAGTCATCACATTTGTTTCAGTCGGATCAAGCGTTGGTAGTTGCGGATAGAAGTTTACCATTTTTTTTATTGACAAATTTTTTTTTATTTAATCAGCAATTACATTTTGCAACTCTTCAAAAGTATACAATTTGCTGGCATAATAAAATGCAACAAGATCAATGTGTTCAAGGTTTATGTAAGTTAGACGAACAAAAGTTGTTTTGTCGACCACCACCTTGACAGCTGGAACACTGCTCGAAACATTAATAACATCATTATTTTTTGTAATAGCAATAAAGACCTTTGTTGATTCTGTTACTGTTTCATCCCATGTAAGTTTAATTCCCTGTGCAATTTGAGCCTCTTTAGCAGTAGTTACTGATTTCATGATAATTTCAAATACTATTGTCGCTTCTCTAGCCACGACTAAGCTTGCTGGCATAAACACAACAGAAGTATCTGATCTACCCTTTCTAGTTGTAAGAAGATACCGCCGTCTCTCATAATTTTCAACTTTCAGTTTTTCTCTGCTATTGTTGTCTGGGGCAAAACTTGGAACAAGGCTTACAATAAGCGGCCCCGAGTTAACAACCTTCCTAAACACTAAGGCGCCTTCATCATCAGTGTATACATAAGGACTAATAAATTCCAACTTTATGTCCCAGTCAATTGTGGGTGGTGGAACAGGTACAGGTGAAACCACCCACTTACTACCTACATGTATTAAGTTGTAAGGCGCATTATTTACAGGTGGAGTAGGTACAGTAACATCACGAAGCTGACCAAGTTTAGGAATCTGTTTTTCACCATCTTTCATGTCAACAATTACTTTCCTCTTGTACATGCCATTTGAATCAAGTTCAAAACCATATATTTCTCCAATTTCCCCTTCCTTCTCAAAATCCTGGACGTCTGCCAAATCTTTCAATTCTGTTACTGGACATGCAACTGGTATGATTCTCGACTTTGGACCACCACTCATTTTTTATAAACAAAAATAAAATTATTTAATTTCCAATACAACACTAAAATCATGCATAAGAACTGGTTTGTCATCCTGATTAGTTACAGATATACTCAGTGACTCAAAGAAACTAGAACCTAATTTCTTAAACTGTAAATTAGGAAATCTAACAACTACACTTTCACAATACGGAGCAGTTCCAGTAGGTAAGCATCTCAACAAAGTTGAAGGCTTTCCATTGTGAACATTCTCAGATGTGTTTAGTTCTTTCAAATAAACATTTAGCACTGTGTGTACTGACAAATTGACAGGACGTTTTCCAGTTATTTTAAGTTTTTTTGTCTTCATTGTTATAATACCAAACTCAAATTCATCTTCATCATCTGATCTATACCAATCTTCGTCAATATAAAATCCAAGTAAATATGCAAATCTATCTGAGATCCTTAACCAATTTTGTGTGGGAAATTCTAATGTAACAAGTAGGTTAGCTGGATTTAAAGTTGCTTTAATTTTAAATTTACTTTGAAACCATTCAGCTATAGTACAAAAGTCATAATACCCGGGTGGTAAAGCTTCAGTCTTGCCATCTAAATTTACTTTATTATATATACCATCCTCTACATTAAACCATTTTACTGTGTAGAACAATTCATGGATAGCTACAGACTTGCTACCATCCCGATTATCAATCCCATTAGTTAACCACACTGGTTTGCTTGTGTCAAGATTTGTTAAGGTAATAAACATTTTTATTATCTCATATAAAAAAGGATGGAATTTAAATCACCAACCATTACCACTACAAACGCATTTCAATTTAATGTGGATGCCAAATACAATGTCGCACCTACTTATGAACAGAAAATAATTCAACTAAATCAACTTGACATAGCTGTATCAGAACAAGATCTATTTCAAGTGAAAGTACCAAATCCGTTTGACCATTACCTAAACCCTCCAATAACAGATGACTCAACTGCAAGAAAGTGGTCTTCAAGTCCACTACAGATGTTTCAAAACCAACTTAACTTTGCTATTCTATGTTCTACTACAGGCTGTGGTGTTTCATTTACAGACCATTTGAATCACTCAAACAAACTGATTAGATCTGTGTATCGTTTTCACACTTATTACCAGCTTAGACGTATACTGTCAGAACTTCATACACCACTACCCACTGAATCCAGTTTCAACAGGTATAACAACCCCATGGATATGAAAGCGTTTGAACGCATCTGTAATGAATTTAACATTAACCCTGGCACTAAGTATGACTTCACACAAAAACTTGATGATCACCACGGCATTGGTACATTGTATTACGCTTTGAGTCACAGACAATACCCTCAAGATTATTACCCTGGTTACACTTCATTCTCATCTAAATCTGAAGTCTGGTTAGGATCAATAGAGCAGAAACAGTCTAACGCCTGGACCACATTTATTTTAGATAAATCTGACGGGTTTACTCAAGCAGGAGTCGAACGCATCAATGAGTCTATCAGAACATATGTCTGGTGTTTACTAGGAGCACAATCACTAACAAAATCAAACATTTTGAATGGAAGTGGAAAGTTTGAAGCACAAAAACAGTTTCTTGCAAATCTTGAAGATTCAATTAATTCAGTGGTTGATCTCCCATCAAGCATACAGCGCTACCAAGACGTTTTAAGATATGCCAGATCAAAAGTTGACTTTGTAGTTGGAATCGGGTTATACATGTTACCATCTGATCTTCAACTCCAAATGGGGACAATAACAAATTATAATAATGAAATCATTGTTGCAGGTGTTGGACAAAAACTCGGTCTTAATCAATCTGTAAACTTAGGGGCCACAACCACACATGTACAGCCGTTTAAATCATTACAGACGGTAACACCCCTGGCCCCGGCCCCAACCCCGGCCCCATCACCGGCACCCATACAACCAGTACAGTCAACACCAACCCCTGACACTCATGAGTCAGAGAGAACTGCATTGGTAATAGGCCTCACTGGATTAGGGGTTTTACTTCTTTATCTTTTTCATTAAATAACCCACCATCAACCCTCCTACTGTCACCAAAAATACCCACACATGCTCTGCCATAAACCCTACTGCCTTTGCCGCTGTACTAATCAGCCAACTGACAACAGTGCCAATTATACCAGGCAAAGCGTCCATTGCTTTCAGAGCCAATTTCTTAAGCAGGTCTGATATGTGAGACAGTTGTTTCTTTACCCATGACTGTAAATCTTTTGGATCTGAGGGGGCCGGGGTTGGTGGGCCCGGAGTTGGTGGTGCACCCCCACTAACCCCAGCACCGGAGACAGCTAATACAACAGTACTGATAATAAATCCCAGAGCTGTAATTAAACTAGCAATTGTGATACCCTGTTCTCTGAAAAGTGTTTTTAGTCTCTCAGCCAGAGTAGTGTCTTCATGAAGTATTTTCTGAATAGTTTCTCTAATTCTGTTGACCTGTGATTTCAGTTTTTGTCTTCCAATACTAATTGTTTCTAACCGTCCTGATCTTTCTATCTGCAAATCATTTAATCTGTGTTGAATTCTTTCTTTCATTTCTGTGTCAAGATTTCCATTGTCTGCGGTAGCCAGTTTCTCTTTTTCACGTTCTATGTGTTTATCAAGCTCACCTAGTTTAGCAACATTATTAACCATCTCACCTCTTATTGTCTGCAGTGATTTATCCAACCCTATAATCTCCCGCATTGACAAAGGTGGATCATCTATTGTTTTCATAGCATCATTTAATTGACCTTCAGTAAATGAGGTTTCTTGTATCACTGTGTTTGCTATTTCTGGTAGGCTTGTTACTGGTGCCATTTCAATCTCTTGCCCTGTTGGCAACTTTGTTTGCGTGTCGTGAAGCACACTAGCCAGTCTTGGCGTGACAGGAGACCCACCAATACCAAGCTGAAGCAAGGCACCAACACCACCTTCATTTTTTATTGTACTTAAAGCCCTAAACCTACTAGGGTCTTTTTTGTTAGTCAATAGTACTTTTCCTTTGTCAACAGTATTTAAATATAAATGACCCTTGCCATCAAGTTCAAACTGGTTAGGGTCTACGTTGTCTGGACGATTACCAACATGATCATAAAACGAGTTCACTTTGGTTTCTAAAAGTTCATGACGTAAACTGTAAATATTTCTTGTACCAGTCATATCTGTCATATCTGTCATATCTGTTGTATTACCAAAATCATACGTGTCATCCATTTCAAAATCTTCATGATTAAATCCTCCCGCTGCCATTGTTTTATTAATTTATTATTTTTTATTGTGCATAATAAAAATGACACAGTCTTACGGATCAAAGTTAGACCCATACAGAAAACTACGTGAGCCTCTGGGTGTTAAGGGCATAAGACAATCAATCGTCATCACGAACAATCCAAGTACCATAGACCAGAATCAAACACTTACAGTCAAGTTTCCAAACCTAGGTCCCAGTGACGTTATCGTTCCTGGCACTGCACGCCTAGCATTTAATATCGAACTATCATCAGACGCAGATGTAAACAGAACACTGGTTGACAATCTTGGCAGAGCAATTGTTAGAACTATTAAAGTAAAACTTGAAGGACAGGAAGTGTTTAGTCTTGACGACTCAGATGTGTTCTATCCCCACCTGGGTCTGCCCTGGGGGACTTGGGTGGGGTTAGGTATTTTTTAGTTCCCAGGGTCACCCTGGTCAGCCCCACAGGGTGGGTTTTTCTCTCTATTCTGGGGCATGTATTTCTGTCTACCCTTTGTCCATTCACCTGTATTTGCCTTTTTCAAACTCTCCCTACTGTCTGCACTGCCTGTAGCTCTTGATATTGGATGTGTGTTGCTAAATGGTCTTAGCTTTATTTAGGCCCCATGTGTTAGGTTTATTTAATGTATTTGACCGGCTGGCGACATACATTCAATGTTCTGTTTATTTTTTTTTTCACAAGCAGTGCAGGCACGTCCTGAGAAAGCCTTGTTGCTGTCGGGACGTTAAGCAATGTACAATCAGATGTGTTCTACTGTTACAAAGACCTTTGGCTCACAAGAGAAGAACGAGAGGATCGTATTTACCAAGGTATACAGTCTGATAATGTTGGTAAACTTCGAATCAATGCAGCAGATAAGGTAACTACTGGGGTACCAAAGGAAGTTATATTAGCAGAAACATATGGAACCAGATTTTACATTCCACTTGAGTTTGAAATCCTCACAGCTCATTTGCCTTATTATCAAGGGGCACTGAATGACCGTCTGAGCTTTGAACTAACTTTCAATGACTACTCCAAAGTTATTAAATCATCTGCCACAGATGCAACATACAAGATCTCTAACATTTCCTTGGAATATGAAATTGTCACACATATTGAACTAGCCAGACTCATACAAAATCAGTACCAGTCAAGACTTCCAATTTATTATGACAGGGTGATTAGACATAGTTTAATTCCCAAAGACAAGAGTGACCCAATGTGGAACTTAAACTTAAACACACCAGCCAGGTCACTGAAAGGTATTCTTATGTTGTTTGTTGAACCGGTGAGTCCATACAAAAGAGATTCAGAAAAATTCTACAATCCTAAGATTACACATTTGTCCTGCACAATCGAAGGCCGCCCTAATCAAGTGTACGCTTCAGGAATGTTACCTTATCAACACTATGACGAAACCACAAAGTATTTTGCAGGAGGAAGGATTAGAGATAAACCTGCAAACATTGCGTGCAAAGATCTACATCTGTATGACGTTAGGATCGGACAATACCTTACAAACAAATATGCACTGTGGCTAGACCTTCGTAGTACAGATGATGATTATCTTCATGGGTCAGGACGAACTGTCGAGAACGGTAGTGATGGAATAACAATTCAGATACAAAAGAAGGTTGAAACTGCTGCAGCCATAAACATATATTTGTACCTGATATATGACGCACAACTCAATATTGCAGAAAGCAGACTGAGTGGACACATATATTAAAATTATATTGTGTATTAAAATGAACCGGAGCTTAATGACCCTTGACCCACACTGTGGCTTATTTGTTGGTGCCACAGGGTGTGGGAAAACTGAATTTGTTCTTAATCTATTACAAACAAGATACATTCATCATTTTGCAAACATTGTAATATTTTGTCCAACAATAAAACACAACAAAGCTTATCACAACCGTTTATTCATTTGGACTGACAGCAACATATACTTAGTCGACCCTGAAAAGAAACTGAATGACTACCTACAATATTTTTACAAGCAATTTGAAGGACAGCCAACTTTGTTTATTGTTGATGACTGCTCAGCAGAGAAAGACATTGTCAAGAAGAGAAACACTCTAGCAGAACTTGCCTTCAGTGGCAGACACGCAAACGTCAGTGTATGGATTCTCACTCAGAAATATAATGCTGTACTGAAAGATTTTCGAGAACAGTTAAAGTTTATCTGTTTGTTTTACTGTAAGGATCGTGACAGCTTTGAAGACTGTCTCAGAGAGAACGATGTCATCCCAAATAAGCATGAACGTGATGATGTAAAAAATAAACTGAAATCAACTAAGCATCTAAAGCTCATTTTAAAGACAGATCAGCCCACAGGGTATGGGTTAGTAAATTGATGTAAATTAATTTATACATTTGTTTGTCCAATAAAAATGACAGACGGACAAATCATACAAGTGCTTGATCTCACACACCTTTTCAAAGATGTTATGCACTTTACTGACTTAATATCACCCAAACAGACTTACATAAGCCTTTCAGCACCATCAGAAATATATGTTACATACAGTGTAACTTTGGATTATGTCGATGAGCATCCAAATGTGGAGCACATGACAGTTGATTTAAAGACACCTACTTTTAAAGTTGATGATACCAACTATGGTTGGTTAGGGGAAATTTGTTATAGCATATTTAAACAACTACGCAAACTAAATGTTTATATTGACAGTGTTACAGTTAATAAAGTGGTATTACACAGGGTGAGCAAGCGGTAATATTTTTTATTTATTATTTTGTCGGTCAAATAAAAATGACGGACAATGTTCAAAACCCTGGCCCATCAAACCCTGGCCCATCAGGCCTACGTAACGTGTTTCACACAACAGACTTGCCTATATCCAATACTAATAATGTCTATGAATCAATAGAAAACTCTTTTTTTGTCATACAACAAAATCTTCTTACAGGCAGTGTGAAAATTCAGGTTGTTGCGAAAATAGAATTCACTAGAGTAGACGGTGAGGTGATTGTATCATATATATCAACAAGACAACACACTGTTAACACAAGAAGAGAATTGGAGAACGTGTTTAGAGACAGACTATTACCAGACTTTCTACAGGCAATTGACAGTGCAAAAATGAAAGGATCTGGTTGGCACGAAGGACATGTACATGAACTACAACTAAAGCAGTCTAGGTATCATCCTATATTAGGTAAAGCATGGTTGCCACTGCCAACAGAAGTAGTAAACAAAAAGGCTGTCGTCAACATACAGAACAATGACAACTATTGTTTCATGTGGTGTGTGCTTGCTAAACTACACTTTGTAAAATCAAAGCCTGAACGTGTATCTAACTACACCAAATTTGTAAATGAACTTGATTTTAGTGGCATTGAGTTCCCTGTTAAAATAGAGGACATAGACTTGTTTGAAAAACTAAATCCTGGTATATCTGTAAATGTGTATGTGTGGGATAATGAGTCTGTTGATAAGTTACAGCCAATTAGAGTGTCCCCAATTGCCCCAACCTATGGGCAGTCAGAAGATAAGCATGTTGACATGTTACTAATAAGCTCTGGTGATAACTTTCACTACACAATTATCAGGAATATGTCACGTCTAATTCACGGACATACAACAAAACACAATGGCAAACAGGAAGTGTGTAAAAAATGTTTACAAAGATTTTCTTCTATTGCAGTGGCACACAAACATGTTTTACACTGCAGGTCACCTGATGACATACAAACTGTACTTAAGTACCCAGATCCTGGTAGTCAAGTGTATTTTAAGAACTATGAAAATCAGCAAAAGTTGCCGTTTGTAGTGTACGCAGATTTTGAATCACTGGTTGTTCCGTATGAAGGTCCTGTTCCAGAGTCATTACCAAAGACTATAAAGTTGAGTGACCAAGTGGTGTGTTCTTTTGGATACATTCTTGTTAGGTCAGACGGTCTGCATTCAGAACCTGTTATCTACAGAGGTGAAAATGCAGCATGTTTGTTTTTAACAGAAATGAGACATCTGTATAGTCAGGTAGTACGATATCTCACAACATGTCAGATGCCTTTGGTGATGACAGAAGAAGACAAACTGAAATTTGATACAGCTGAGACGTGTTGGATTTGTGAACAGCCTTTAGGTGGTGATAAAGTTCGTGACCAC
The DNA here is from genome assembly GCA_036245525.1 of Semisulcospira habei. NCBI lineage: Eukaryota > Metazoa > Mollusca > Gastropoda > Semisulcospiridae > Semisulcospira > Semisulcospira habei. Next base: position 83,486,263 of record BTPG01000003.1, read on the forward strand.
GATCACATAACTGGGCGTTACAGGGGTGCTGCACATGGTGATTGTAACTTGAAATTAAAAATAGATCCTAAGACATACAAGTTACCAATCTTTTTCCACAATCTCAAAGGATATGATTCACACATTATCATGCAGGCTGTGGATGAATCTTACAAAAAAATTAGTTGTATTGCCCAGACAACTGAGAAATACTTGACTTTTAGGTTAGACAAATTAGCATTTTATGACTCCATGCAACATTTGTCTTTAGGATTGGCTAGTCTTGCAGAAGGACTGACTGAGTATCCAATAACAAGTAAATATTTTGAACCAGACTTGATTAAGAAAGGTGTGTATCCGTATGAGTACATTGATCACTGGGTTGTGTTTGAGGAAACAAGACTGCCACCAAAAGAGAAATTTTATTCTACACTAACTGGAAAAGGTATTTCTGACTCTGAATACCAGCATGCACTTGATGCGTGGGGGAAGTTGGGGTGTCAGACAATTGGTGACTACCATGACCAGTACTTGAAAGCTGACGTTTGTTTGCTAGCAGATGTATTTGAAAGTTACCGTGAGAAGGGTTTGTTACACTACAGACTTGACCCTGCTTGTTACATAACTAGTCCTGGAATGACATGGGATGCATTTTTGAAATCCAGTAAGATATTTATTGACCTGTTGTCTGATCGGACGATGGGTGAAATGGTGGAACGCGGATTGAGGGGAGGCATTAGTATTGCAGCAAATAATTATGCCAGAGCCAACAATAAATATCTGGACGCCCATGGTGACCTTGGCCGGGGGTTTGACCCCTCAAACCCTGGGTCAAGGTCATTCATTACGTACCTTGACGCTAATAACCTTTACGGATTCGCGATGTGTGAGTTATTGCCCTTGAAAAACTTTTGTCTGTATGATTTGTCACAGTATGATGTAACAGAGTCAGGGTTAACAAAATATATTATTAATCTTGACCGAAACGACGCGAAGGGTTGGATCTTTGAAGTAGACCTGGAGTACCCACACCACCTACACGATTACCATAATGATTATCCCTTAGCTGTTGAGAAAATGAGTATGACAGGGAAAAAAGAAGACACTAAACTTGTACCGAATCTAAATGACAAATTCAATTACGTTTGTCACTACCGCTTGTTGCAGTTTTACATCAGACACGGGTTAGTACTAAAGAAAGTTCACAGAGGAATTCAATTTGATCAGAGTGCTTTCATGAAAGATTACATAATGAAGAACACAACCCTTCGTGCCAGAGACGGCAACACTGCATTTGACAAAGACTTCTTTAAGCTTATGAACAATGCCTGTTTTGGCAAGACAATGGAAAATCCTCATCACCGCAAAGATGTGAGACTGGTCACAACTGAATTGGGTGCAATTAAACTTACAGGCAAGCCACAGTACACAGGGTATAAAGAATTTCATTCATCATTGTATGCAGTGTCACTCAAAAAAAAGATTGTTAAACTGGACAAGCCAGTATTCATTGGTATGGCAATTCTGGAGTTGTCAAACTGTTGATGCTTGAATTTTATTATGATTACTTCAAACCAAAGTATCCTGAGTGTCGTCTGCTATACACTGACACTGACTCTATGATAATAGACGTGCCTACTGAAGACTTTTACGAAGACATGAAAACAGAGTTACACATGTATGACACGTCTGACTACCCTAAAGATCACCCGCTGTTTAGCACACAAAACAAGAAAGTGCCTGGTAAGTTTAAGGATGAACTAAATGGTGTGCCTATAGTTGAGTATGTTGGACTGAGATCCAAAATGTATTCTATACTGCACCAGAAAGGTAGTCAGTCAAAAGCCAAAGGAATTAAAAAAACAGCAATAAAAAATAAAGACATTCGTCATGAACATTACAAGCAAGTGTTAGATGGTGCATTGATGCCTGATTATCCAAACAAGTCACTGAGATCAAACAAACATAATCTTGAAATGATTCAAACACACAAGAAATCACTTGCAGTTGGAGACACGAAACGTGTTTTTCACAGTAAGGAAAAAGCTTATGCACCTGGGCATTACAGGCTCAAGTTATCTGAAGATATTTGTGATGAACTGGTTGATGAATTAATTGACGACTTAGTTACTGAAATGAGTAACGGTGTCTGGGGGAATAATCTGTAATTCTTCTCTGACAAATGCCCTCTGGGGCGCAGGGTCGTACAGGTAATATATTGTTGCGTCAGGACCGGGAATTATTTTTTTTATATTGTGTACAGACGTTGACCAGATGGGGTCTGTTGCCCTGCGTCTGTCGTCGTTCTCAGCCTCCCCTGGCTGATATAAATATCTCACCTGTTTAGTAAATAAACTTGTGTCTGGTGCCGGGGTTGGTCCTGTTTTTGGCTCTGTAATTGTTTTCAATTTAATAGCATCAGCAGGTTTTGGGTGTCCTTCATTGTTCATTGCTTTTATCACATGTGGTAACCTTTGTACCCATTCAGTGTTACGTGTGTCATGCATGAGTTCCTTAGAATACTGGTAACTGAAAAGTCTTTCTGATAACTGTTTGTTAAAGTTTTCAACAATTGCCTGCGATCTGTGCACACCTGGAATGCCTCGTCTGACCAGTACACCATGCTTAGCAAATAACTGATTAACTGCACCTTTGAATTCTGATCCATCATCAACTTGTACAAGTCTGGGGTATCTTAAGGGGCCTCGACTATATATTTTTGATAAAGCAGTAGCAACTGTACTGGCTGTTTTGTCAGATATGGGTTCAGCGTCTTTGTACCTTGAAGCAATGTCTACGACAGTTAATGCATACTTGTATCGTTTCTTTCTTATTGTGTCATGTGGTAAGAACAAAAGGTCCATTTGGTGTGTGTCATTTGGGGTAGTGTTTTCAAAATGAGGCCTTGTTATCTTTCTTGGAGCAGGAAGATATATCTGCCAAATTGCTTGTCTCTGTAACCATTGTTTGACCTGATTGAGTGTTATATCTCCGCCCACAGCGGCATGTAATTTTTCAATAGCTGTTTGTCCTTTCCAATAGCCTGATGGAGAGTAATATATTTTTGATAGTTTATTTTCGGCTGCCATTTTTTCTAGCAATGAAAACTCCAGTAAAATAAACAAATGTCATTCCCACTAGAACAAAGATTATCTCCCCGTTTCTTTGTTGTGTGCTTGGTTTGTAATAGTCACTTAGTTTCGGTTTCGGGATAGACATGTCTTCACCTGTGACAAGATAGTATTCCCTGATTGCTTCGTCTGTATTTGAAAACGTATGTTGTGCGTGGCCTTCAAGCCTGAGTTTTTCATTGATGAAATCAAGTTTCTCAATTCTATTCTTTTCATATTCCTGCTGGGCTTGAGCAAGTTTTTCTGTTGCCTCATTGTGACGTTTCATTTCTTCTGCAGATTCCTCTCTACCCATTTTTGAAAAGAGATAATTAGAGCCACTGAATGCGAGGGCGTTAACAACTGCCCCACCAATCATAATAGCTATCGTCACCATATTATTTTTTATTTACATAGAAACATTTTCTGGAATAATTCCCTGCTTGACAAGAAAATCTTTTGTCGCAATCGACGCTGTAACGACTACAATTAGCTTAGCGCTGTCTTCGAAATCGAGTCTACTGAGGTCTGCTGATTTCATTTTGAGTAGACTTTTCCCCAGCATAGAATAAGCTACTGCTAATCCACTGATTACGGCAGAGTGATAGACAAGGTTCATTATGTTCTTTGAGTCATTCATTTTTAAAGGCAAGAAAAATTAAAATAATATTTTTATTTACTGCATATAAAATGGGTCAACGGCTTTGGGTGTTACTGGTAATGTGGCGACTTCTGGTTTTGTTTTTGGAGTGTCTGATTTTTTGGTCACTGTACGAGTCTCTGGTTTGTATTTTTTGTATAATTGATAACCTACGTAACCAAATCCGACAACAAATCCGGCAATTATATATTTTGTTGATTGATGTTCGGGGTCAGGGTCAGACTTAGTTGTTTGTCTCTCACTTTGATGAGAGAGTGACGGCCCTGACGGTATTGACACAGGTCCTGACGATCCTGACGGTGGATCAGTTACATGAGTCTTTTCTGTTTGTGCCTTAAGCTGTAATTTTTTTTGCCTATTATATTCGGCTAATCTTTTTCCAACCTCAACCCTGCCTGGACTTTTAGTCTTCGTCACAGTTTGAACCTGTGTCAAAACTGGACTGGGGTTCGGTTGTGGAGTCGTCTGGGTTTCGTCCATTTTCTTCTGCAGTAAAATTTATTTTTGAGAAATCAATATGGCTCCCAGTAACTAGTAATGTTACGACAGGTGCAAGGTAATTTCCAAACTTGTAAAACATGACACATGCTAATTTGCCAATTGAACTTGAAACAATAGGATTGCTTTCAAGGTCGTGTGATAGGCTGTCACTATCCACAGGTACAAAGTGACTCACTGCTTTTGTGTATAGGCATACAAGAGATCGACTCAAATCACGTGTCATTAGTGAGGCAATGTGGTTCTCATATTTTGAATGAAGCTTGATTAGCTCGTCAGAGCTTAGAGATTCAATATCCTCTGTCATGTATTGTTTTCCGAGATAAGTCTTTGATTTGCCTGACACAACTACAGACAAAAGACGCTGTTTTTTCAAGTCTAAGTCTTTGTTTTCTACAGCATTAATATCGTTTAGAAGAAGTAATTCGTCTTGATTCATTTTATAATAAAAAATATTAATTTTAATGTCATTGAATTTGGATATCTTTATTTTACTGAAAAAAAAAAAGGAGAAAACCAAGAAAATTGTGCGGCGGAAAGGCGTGGAAGTTTGTGGTCTCAAAATCCCGGAATTTTGGGATAGATATAAATTGTCGAAAAACACCCACAACTCCCCTCTCTTGCCTGCTGTGGTGTTATGGCGAGTACGCGCATGAAGACCTGCCTTCGCTGCGGGGACTTTCGGTGGCCCACGGACTCCCACGAGGTCTGCCTCCCGTGCTCGGGCTGCACTTCAGGTCGGACTTGTGACGTTTGTGCCACTTAAAGGGAGGAGTGTTGGTCTCATCTCTGGGACTTCTACCGGCGCGAGCGTCCTTCCCGGCCCCAGCAGGTTTCCCCAACTACCCTGCCCTCTTTGGGACCTCCGCGGCGCTCCAGCTCGGATGTCGTCGGTGCGCCGGGCTCTACTGCATTCCCTCGAGGAGGCGGCCCGCCTTATCTCCTCCTTTCTCCCACCAGGCTTCCGCCCGCCATCCCCTCCCCTGAAGAGGCAAGCTTACGCAAGTCGCTCCCACAGCCAGCCAGTTTCCGGGACCTCGTGGAAGTGTTTTCCGCTCAGCTTCGCCAAGACAGCTTTGGCGTCAGTTGCTTTTTTGCGGACTCTCGGAGGCCCGCCGGTATCAACATGAGCTTTCGTCAGGAATGGTACACCGGACATTCCCAAGCCTTCTCCGTGCCTCTCCCCGCCCTGGACTCGGCAGCCCTGGCTGAGGCGGGCGGGCGCAGGAAGCTCCAGGCCGGTTGGCCTCGCGCCCTGGACAAGATCGCGATCCTCGTCCGTAACTCCCTGGCCTGCTTCGGGTTCTTGGAGCTAGCAACACAGGCAGTACTGTGCTGTTTGGAGGACACCTGGGACCTGGCGGCCTCGTCCCCCCTCCATGGCATCCATTCCATCTTGGTGGCAGCTAACCGGGCCACTTATCACTTGTCCACTAACACCATGGCAGCGGCCATCAACTGTGACCTCTGGCGCCAGGACTCCCTCCTGCGCTTCTGTACAGACCTTCCCAAAGCCGTGAAGTCTCAGCTGTGCCAGGCCCCGCTCGGGGGTTCGCAGCTCTTTGGGGACATGTGGCAGTCTGTCAAGGAAGCTTCCAAGGATCTGTGGCCTCGGCCCGCCGCCGCCTCCTCCGCTTCCCGCTTTTGCGCTTCACGCACGGCCGTGGGTCGCGCCCTGCGGTCCTCCAGACCCTTTCTTCGACCCTCCGGTGGCTCCCGCGGTAGAGCTCGCCCACCCCCACCCCCACCCCCACCCCCACCCCGCTAGGGGCCCCAGCGGTCCTTTCCCGCTGCTCTCCCCTCCTCGTCCCGTGGCGCCCTCATGTCGGGGCGCGGTCAGGCCCGCTGACTTCCCCTCCCCCCTGCCCCCGCCGACAGTTCTTGGCTCTCCAGTCGGCAGGCCCTCCACAGCGACGCTTGGCGCTCGCTGTTTCCAGATGACCCCTGGATCCTCTCGACCATTTCCACAGGCCTTCAGATCTCCTTCCAGTCCCCTCCGCCGCTGCGAAGGTCGCCCCTCTGGACCCAGTTGCCCAGCAACCCGCTCAAGGCAGACACTCTCCTCGGAGAGGTGGAGGCCCTGCTCTGCAAGGCAGCCACAGAGGTAGTCTCCCATCACGACTCCCCGGCTTTCTACAGCTGTCTGTTGTCGTCCCCAAGCCCGGCGGCAAGTGGCGCCCAGTCATCGACCTGTCGGCCCTAAACAAGCACGTTTCTGCGCCGCACTTTCGGATGGAGACAGCCAGGATCCTTCGCTCGACGGTCCGGCCGATGGACTTCGCGATCAACCTCAACTTAGCAGACGCGTATCTGTATGTGCCCATTCACCCGTCCTCCTGCCAATATCTGCGCTTCGCCTTTCGCGGGGTCGTGTACCAGTTTCGAGCCCTCCCCTTCGGCTTCAACATCAGCCCTTTGGTCTTCACGAGGCTCCTCGACGCGGTGGTAGCCACGTTCCGGCAGTGATCCTTGAGCCCGGGCCTCCAATTACCTGGACGATCTGCTATTGCGCAACCTGATTGCCGCAACCCTCGAAGACGACAGAGATTCTCTCCTCTCCCTTCTCCACCGGCTTGGGTTTCTGGTCAATCCGGGGAAGTCGGATCTTACACCTTCGCGCAGGTTCGTCCACTTAGGGATGGAATTCCTGACCAACCTCAGCCTGGTGCGGCTCCTGGTGGCGCAGCGACAGTAGATCGCTGATCTCGCTCGTCAGGTGGAAATAAGGGAGTCCTTCCCGGCCAGGGTCTGGCTACAGCTCCTGGGACTCCTCAGTGCAGCGGCGGATCTGTTACCCCTCAGCAGGCTCTACGCCCGCCTGCTGCAGCTTCACCTTCTCCTTCTCCTGCACTGGCGCCCGTCCTCCGGTGGGCTGACGGACCCGGTCCCCGTTCTCCCTCTGGTCCGGCCCCACTTCCAGCGGTGGACGGACCTGTCTTGGTTGGCTTCAGGCGTGCCCCTGCACTCCCCTCCGCCCCGGTGGTCCATCTGCACCGACACGAGTGTCAGGTTGGGGAGCGCACCTGCTTCCGGATTTTGTCTCGGCGTCGGGCCTCTGGCCCCGGGACCTCGCCGGCAAGCACATCAGCTGGCTGGAATTGAAAGCGGTGTTAGCCCTCAGTGCCTGGCAGGAGACTCTGGGACACCAGGAGGTCCTAGCTCTCTCAGACAACACGACGGTGGTGGCCTACATTCAGAACCAGGGGGGCACATGCTCGCCCTCACTGTGCATCCTCCTTTACCATCTCCTGCTCTGGTTCAGAGACCGTGGCATCCCTCTCCAGGCCCGGCCACATTCCAGGCTGCCTAAAGAGTGGTCCCTGCGCCCGGACATCTTTCGCCTGATCTGCGCGCGGTGGGAGACACCGCTAATCGACCTCTTCGCCACCAGGTGGAACAGGCAGCTCCCGCTCTTTGTCTCGCCCATACCATACCCCCTCGCCTGGGCCGTGGACGTGCTCGCCATCCCGTGGGACGGGTTGATCGCTTACGCCTACCCCCCGTCCATCCGTCCGTCCTGGTGCCCAAGATCCTGCGAAAACTTGAGGGATGCTCCACAGTTCTTCTGGTGGCCCCCTTCAGCTGGGCCAAGAGCTGGACCACAGACCTCCTCGCTCTTGCGACGGACCCGCCCCTGGAGCTTCCCACCCCGCCCTCGATGTTCAAGCAGCCCCGACAGGCTCTCTTCCACCCGTGCCCGGAGCGGCTCCTCCTACACGCTTGGAGGTTGTCCAGCAAGCCCTCGCCAATAGAGGTTTTTTGGGTGCGGCAGTGGAGCCTATCGCAGCAGCCTGCAGACTCTCTACCAGAAATGTCTATGAAGGCAAGTGGCGGGTCTTCCAGTCCTGGTGCGACGTCCATGGATCTGACTACCCCCAGCTGGCAGATTTCTTCCTGTGGCTCTTCGCCGATCAGGGCTTCAAGGGCTACCGGGCCATGATTGCGGACACTTACTGCCACCTGGGCCTCCCAGATCTGGGCCCCACCCGGGTTTGCCCTGGGGGACTTGGGTGGGGTTAACTACTTTTTAGTTCCCGGGGTCACCCTGGTCAGCCCCACAGGGTGGGTTTTTCCCTCTATTCTGGGGCATGTGTTTCTGTCTACCCTTGGTCCATTCACCTGTATTTGTCTTTTTAAAACTCTCCCAACTGTCTGCACTGCCTGTAGCTCTTGATATTGGATGTGTGTTGCTAAATGGTCTTAGCTTTATTTAGGCCCCATGGCGTAGGTTTATTTAACGTATTGGCGACATACATTCAATATTCTGTTGTTGTTGTTTTTTTCACAAGCAGTGCAAGCACGTCCTGAGAAAACCTTGTTGCTGTCGGGACGTTAAGCAATGTACAATCAATCAAACCAGATCTGGGCGCCTGCAAGGACCTCTTGGACCTTATGGCCCACTTTGAGCTCCGACGACCGGTCTCCCGTTCGCGCATCTCTCGGTGGTACCTCGCCTGGGTCCTGACGTGGCTAAACTCAGACCGCTTTGAACCCCTGCCCATGGCGCGGTTCTCCGACCTAACCCGGAAAACGTGTTTCCTCCTGGCCCTCGCCACTGCGTCCCGCCTGAGTGAGTTACATGCGCTCTTGGTGCGTCCTGCCTGTCTGCAGTTTCGGGCCAATGGCTCAGCTCAGCTCCTCACCGACCCGTCCTTTCTGGCCAAGAACCGGCCTGCCTCAGCCGCGCCCCAGGTGCTGACCATCTGTCCGCTCAGAGGTACGGATCAATCCTGCAGCTGGCGCCAGCAGGACCTGATCCGGGCTCTGAGGATTTACCTGCGTCGCACGAAGTCGCACCGCCAAGGCCGCTCCCGCCTCTTCCTGCCCCTCTCGCCGGGCAGACCTGATATCTCGGCGCAGACAGTTTCGTCCTGGCTGAGGTGGGTCATTCAGTCGGCCTACAAGGACCTCTCCCCGGATGGGGATAAGAGGCTGCACATCCGGGCGCACGAGGTGCGAGCAATAGCCACCAGCGTGGCTTTTGGCCGCAACTGCTCCGTTAAAGACATTGCCGCGGCGGTCGGCTGGCGGGCCGACTCCACCTTCGCCCGCTCCTTCCTCCACAACCTATCTGGCCAGCGTGACTCCCTGGCCCTTGTGGGTGACATCTCAGTTGCCCAGCACTCCCTCCTCGTGCCACAAGCACCCTAGATAACTCTTAGCTGAAATCGTCGGGAGTGCACTGTTGCGGGCCTTCGGGGCGTATAATTCGCAGGGTGGTATAGGGCGGCACGCTCCTCCTCTTCGCTATTCTTCCATATAGTAATGCCATCGGTAATGTATTTTGAGAAAACAAATTAATTTTTCTCTAAAATGTATTTTTTCGGAAAATACTTACCAATGGCATTACTCGGAGGACCCTCCCTCCCACCCCGCTTGCCACCTTTCGGCTAAGTGTGAAACTGGCGGGCTTCCGCCCAAAACAAAAAGCGCTAACTCACAGCCAAAGGGATAAAAATGTGTCGGTGGGAGTTGTGTTTGTGTGCACTGACATGCAGAGGCGGTCTGTGCTTTGTGTGTGTGTTTGTGTGCGTGTTACAACGGCCGAAGAGACATGCAGAGATTCTCCTGAGCCTATGCAGGTTGATGATTATCGGCGTGCTTTCTGTTTTGTTTGCAGTCAGAAGAGTCGGCTGTCAATTTTGACGCTGCAAAGCCCCTCATTGCCACAGAGTCTGCGAACAGCAGTGGCAACTCAACATCCTTCTATGGCACAGTCACCTTCGAGAGTAGGTTCATGTTAACCCATTCAGCCCCGAGTCCCCACAGCAGCGGATGGATTGACCATGATAATTCAAGGGTAGTGCCAGATTAGCTTGGCGCCTGCAGGCGCCAAGCTAATCTGGCACTACCCTTGAATTATCATGGTCAATCCGTCTTTTGCAACTGGTGCATAGTCATTAGGCAACACCTCCAAAATTTGAGAAATGGGACCTTGGGGCTGAAAGGGTTAAAGAAAGAATTTAATAGGTTATTACAAGTTGAAGTTGTGGCAACATTTAAGGTGGAAAATGGTGTATGGTTTGGTTTGGTTCTCCATATGGTTGTTGTCTTGGTTAGCCAGGACGGGACTGATATATGGAAACAAGTATGATGTTTTTGTGTGTTTCTTCACTTGAGAGTCTTAACCCTTATCATTCGGAATACACCAGTGTGTGAAATAAGTTTGACTAAAATAGTTCAAGGGTAGTGGCAGAATAGCTTGGCGCCTCTAGGCGCCAGGCTATTCTGGCACTACCCTTGAAGTAAAGCCATTGGTCTATATCTTATCTGTAAGTATTATAATGTAGCTTGCATATGGCAGTGTTCAAATTTGAAGCTTTTAGCCTTGGTTTGATATGGGTTAATTGACATCAGTACTTCATGGAAATTATGGATGACACTGCCCAGGTTTGGAAATACAGTATGTTATTAACGCCTTCGCTGCCAGCGGATCTGTTCCCAAAAAATTGAAATGACTGAAAACAGGCAACCTATACCCCACAACAGTACCAGGATAACCAGAATTTCATGATACTATTTGTACAGATTACAATGTCAGAATACAAGCAAGCGCTGTGTTCAGCCGCAGAGTTGAGCATCCATGGATGTGAACAGTGGTTGATCACGCCAGCAAGAGACATAAATTCTCATGAGCCCCTGCAAAAATGCAGGGGCTCATGAGAATCTATGCATCTTGGCAGGTGGCCCCAAAAAGCTGAATTACAGCTGTCCAGGTTTTAACTCTTTATCTACTAAGTAACTATTTTGTATTATGTACTCAGCTGCCACTAAGTAATTTTGTTAACCCACTCAGCCCTGACGCACTACAGCAGGAGATGGGTCCACCATGATAATTCAAGGGCAGTGCCAGATTAGCTTGGCGCCTGTCGGCGCCAAGCTAATCTGGCACTGCCCTTGAATTATCATCATCGATCCATCTCCTGCAACTGGTGCATAGTCATTAAATGACGCTTCCAAAATTTGGGAAATAGGGCAGTCAGGCTGAAGAAGTCAAGAGTTCATTCCTGGATCCGGCATGCGTGCCAAGTGACGGTTTGTAACGGACACATTCAGCACTAAAGCGAATCTCAGCTGGGTGGATATCTCACTGTCGATCACATGTGCCCTAGGGGAAGTGATCTCACTGCGGCTGATATCTCCATCCATTGGCAAATAGCTACGAGCCTGAATCAGTCTACAGAACTGAAGACTGTCGTCCATGCATTCAACAGTGAAGAACCCTGCTGTCCAAGGAATACAAATAGGGATAGAAGGAGGTATAAATTCTCATGAGCCTCTGCACTCACGGGCTTATGAAGTTCTGTGCCTCTTGCGGTCAGGTTGTGGTCATTTTATTTTTTGATAATAATGGGTCGACCATCATAATTCAAGGGAAGTGCCAGATTAGCTTGGCGCCTGTTGGCGCCAAGCGCGCCTGTCGGCGCCAAGCTGTCGGCGCCAAGCTAATCTGGCACTACCCTTGAATTATCATGGTCGATCCATCTCCTGCAACTGTTGCATAGTCGTTAAGTGGAAGTAAAAGGGTTAATGGTGTTGCATGGTAAATTTATTTTTTACAAAATCTAAAGATTTTGAAAAAAAAAGAACATTTACCATGTAACATCATTCAATTTCGACTGGAAATGTTGGTTTCTGTAATCAATGACCAGTAATGGATAATGAATTGTTTTGGTCGACCCTTTTTCTTCAGGTATGCCGAGGGGTCGGCCACCAAAGGAGCAGTGTTGTGTGTTCCCCATACTGCCTGCGTTTCGCGTCATCCTGGCCCTCGTCATCAAAAACCTCACCATCATGAAACGCAGTATAGGGTGGGTACAGAAGGCTTTTTCACTTGAAGGACAAGATTAGATATCTTGCACATCTTTATGTTACAGTAATGTGGGGTCCATTTTTGTTTTGTTTGGGTCCTGGGGCTTGCAAGCGCACGATGCGCTCAACCACTGAAGAAAGGCGAGGGCTTTTATAGCACATGAGTACTAGTGCTTTTTTTTTTCTAAGGATGCCCTTGTAAGTGCAAGGACAAACAACAACAAAACGGTTGCCTGTGGCTGTTCTTTGACTTCATGACCTTGTGTGTTTCAGCCTGCTGTTCTTTGAGTTCATGATCCCGTCCATCCAGATCATCCTGTTCTGTCTGTGTATCGGCCGTAAGCCTCACGACATCAAGCTGGCTGTCGTCAATGGGGACCAGGGGGTAATGGGGGGCTACTACCTACAATACCTCGACAACAACACCTTTGAACAGGTATCTGCGTCGTTATGTTTTACCCTCTGACTGCCAAGAAATAGAGAATGCGACCCAACGGCAAGAAGCATAGATCCTCATGAGCCCCTGCATTTGTGGGGGCTCATGAGGATCTATGCATCTTGCTGACACCATTTTGAATCCATGTTTCTGGGATGGATAGCAGAAACACAGTCTATGTCAGCTGGCAGTGAGCGGGGTTAGCAGGTATCAAAGAAAGAACCAAGAGGTGCCTTAATAATAGATTTTTTATATAATATTTATTTTGTTATTTGTTTATCATAATTGATTTATTAATTTACTTATTTATTCATTCATTTATTTGATTGTTTTTAATTTTTCATGATTATATGATTTTTTTTCTCAAATACCATTCGCAACTTCAAACCCAAACTTGGTACAGAGATACCTGATGGTAATACCTTCCCATCCATACTAATTTGGATGACCCCTCAGAAAGGTCAAGGGTCACAAGAGCTCAGGAAATAGGTCAAAATAGCCTCTTTTGACAAAAATTGTTTTTTCTTAAATACTATTCACAACTTCCATCCCAAACCTGGGACAGAGGTACCTAATGGATGCTAATTTGGACGACCCTTTGGAAAGGTCAAGGGTCACAAGAGACCAACAAAATAATGATGTCTATTTTTTGGTAGAATTTTCATTTGTTTTTTCAAAATACATTACCGATGGCATTACTATATGGAATACACTCTATAGCCTAACGATTTCAGCCCAAAGTTGTGTCCCCTACACAACTGGGGAGGAGACACCGGGGATCCCAGAATAGGAGCCCGGGTGGCCTCCCCTTACCAACCTATACCGGCAAGCATGTGGGGAACTCACCTCAGTTTCACTCTTAGCTCGACTGTGGACGGTCGGGCTTTTGCCTTGTTTTTGACTTCTCCTTGGACTCGGTGTACTTCGTTGGTGTGTTCTACACTTCAACGTTTTTACTGTGTGTGGACTTAGCGCCGACCAGTTCCGACCGGTTTGACATTCAGTGAATTTTGTCCTTGGCTGCAGCCTTGGGGTTTCAGCTTGTGATTTTACTCACGTGGCTTTTGCCTCGCGGTGTGAGTTCGGCGCTTGAGTGTGTTCCTTCCTGTGTACAGTGTACAACGAACGCTATGGCGGCTTCTGTTGAAGTTTCGCCCCTTTTGTGAGGATTTCTGTGGCCCTCGGACGCCCTCGTCGCCTGCCGGCCGTGCTCTACTGCTCTTCCGACAGGATGTGTGACGTGTGTGCCGACGGGAGTGAGGACCGGCGGTCTCAGGTGCGGTGTGCCTCATGGGATCCTACAGACGTGTCCTTTCTTCCTGGTCGCAACGTTCTCCCCGGACTTCTCCGCAGGATGGCGTCGCTACGTCGGCTTCTCGGGCCCCACTTCACTACGGCTTCCGGGCCTTCCAGCCCGCAGGTAAGTCCCCTTCTTTTACCTTAGCCGCACAGAAACTCCCTCCCCTCTCCGAGTCTTCTGAGCAGGGCAGGCGAGTATCAGGGTCGTGCTCCCCACTTTGGCGTGTCGGAAGCTCCATTTTTTTTGTACTAAAGAGGTTACCCACCCGCTCTGATTCGTCCGAGCGGACTTGGTTTCCTACGTTTACGTCACCCACTCCAGGCGGGCCCGGTGTGACCATGGTCACGCGCACCCCACGCTCCGAGGCTTCGGAGCGGGGGTCGCGGGTCACAAAATCGTCCCCGCTCCGCCTTCCTGAGCGGGCTTGGCGTGACAACTTTCTGTCCCCCGCCCCCCCCCCCCCCCCTCCCCACCCCGTATTTTCCAGGCGGGCCCGGTGTGACTCAGATTTTTACTCACAGGTGCGGATTCGTGCGCACCATTTGTCCCCTCCCCGCTTCGCTTTTCCTGAGCGGGCTTGGCGTAACACTTTTCTGTCCCCCCACCCCCCCCCCCACCCCCACCCCCGCACCGAACTTTCCAGGCGGGCCCGGGGTGACTCAGATATTTACTCACAGGTGCGGATTCGTGCGCACCTTTTGTCCCCTCCCCACTTCGCTTTTCCTGAGCGGGCTTGGCGTGACACTTTTCTGTCCCCCCCACACCCCCCCGCCCCGCCACCCCCCCCCCCCCCCCCCCCCCCCCCCCCCCCCCGCCCCGAACTTTCCAGGCGGGCTCAGTGTGACTCAGACATTTATTCACAGGTGCGGATTCGTTCGCCCCAATTGTCCCCTCCCAGCTTCGCTTTTCCTGAGCGGGCTTGGCGTGACACTTTTCTGTCCCCGTCCCCCCCCCCCCCCCCCCCCCCCGCCCCGAACTTTCCAGGCGGGTTCGTTGTGACTCAGACATTTATTCACAGGTGCGGTTTCGCGCGCCCATTGGTCCCCTCCCCGCTTTGCTTTTCCTGAGCGGGCTTGGCGTGACACCCTTTCCGTCCACCCCCCCCCCCCCCCCCCCCCCCCCCCGCCCCGAACTTTCCAGGCGGGCCGGTGTGTCGCGGACTCTTTCTCTCAGGTGCAGATTTGCGCGCCCCAATCGTCCCCTCCCCGCTTCGCTTTTCCTGAGGGGCTTAACGTGACATCTCTCAGTCCCCTCCCCACCGCCCCAATCTTTCCAGGCGGGCCCGGGGGGACTCAGATATTTACTCTCAGGTGCGGTTTCGCGCCCAGGTGTCCCCTCCCCGCTCCGCCTTCCTGAGCGGGCTTGGTGTGACACTTTCTGTCCCCACCACCCCTGCCCCGAGCCTTCCAGGCGGGCCTGGTGTGACTCAGACTTTTACTCACAGGTGTGGATTCGCGACGAGCAGGTTGCGGGTGCCGGCTTTTCCCCTTCCGCCTCCCCTCTTACCTTCGGAGTGTGGTCTCCGGCTCTCGCTTTCCCCTCGTCCTCCGCGTGCTATTCCCGTCACTAGTAGCCCCCCTCCCTCGCACTTCGGCGAGTCAGGGGCTTACAGAGCCTATTTAGCCTTTGGCCACGGTCTCTCCTCCTTCGCGACGCCCCGACTTACGGACTTCGCGGTCGCCTCCTCCTTTCCTTTGGGCTCGCCCTCACCAGTCGCTGCGGCGGTCCCGCGCTCTCGGAGCCGGTCGCCCTCATTGCAGCTTAGCTTGGTAGGCGGAGGTGGAGGTAGACCCTGACATTCTAAGCCTGCTTTCAACGGTTTCGGCTTCAGCCATCTTCTTGCGGGATTCGCCCTCTGATCTTCCTCTCGCTTCACAGCTGTTTCGTCGGCCTCCTGCTCGTCTAGGATTTCGGCTCTTCGCTCAGCTCACAGTCGGTTTGTGCGTGGAAGAGGCCCCTGTCTGTTCGACTACTTCCTCCCTCCGGACTTATGACCACCTTCGCCTCCTCTGAAGAGCAGGCTTCCGCCAGGTTGTTGCTTTGCGGCGGGCTAAGGTCGCAAGTCTCTCCCTCAGCCACACGGTTACGGAATCTCGTCAACGCTTCTCGACCCGGCTTCGCCAGGACTCAGTCGGCGACGAGGACTCTTTCGCAGCTACGCGTTCACCAGGCTTGGTACGCTGGACACTCTCAAGCCTTCACTGTCCCTGTTCCTTTGGCGGATGCGGCGGCCGTCGTCCTGGCAGTGGGCTCCGGCTACTCCAGAATGCTTGTCCTCGCCCTCTTGTCGGATTCGCTTCCTTAGTTCGGATTGGCGATGCAAGCGGTGCTTCTTTTACTTGGAGGACTCTTGGGATCTGGAATCTTCGTCTCCGCACCGTGACTTTCCGTGGTTGCTGCTAACAGGGCCGCCTACCTTCCTCAACCATCCCTGTGGCGGCGTTCGCCTACTGGGACCTTGGGCCGCGTGGTCACTCCTACGACTCGGCACGGATCTCCCCTAGACGGTGAAGACGCAACTCCTCCAGGCTCCACTCGGTGGTTCCCTCTTGGTGAGACGTGGCAGACTGTATAGGAGACTCCGCCCCCGCTGCGTCTCCTCGCTCGGACCCTCTGACATTCCCCTTCTCCAGCTCCGGCGCCAGTTCTTGGGTCTCCAGTCGGCGGGCAATTGGCCTTCTTCAGCGACCTTAGGAGATTGCTGTTCCCAGCTGACCTTGGGATCATCTCTATGGTCGACCAATCTCTTCTCTGCACAGTAAGGTGAAGGCCTGGCTCAACAAAACAGCGACAGTAGCGGTCTCCCGACATGACTCGCTGGCGTTCTACGTCCGTCTCCTATCGTCCCCTTCCTTGGGGCAGGTGGCACCCAGTTATCAGCGCTATACAAGTCTTCTTTGGGAAACGCCCGTTCAGATGGAGACAGCCAGACTCTTCACTCAGCTGTCCGGCCGATGGATCTCGCTGTCAGCCTCGATCTTCTGGCACGTTCACGAGCCGATTCTTCCGTCTTCGCGCCAGTGTCTACTTGCCTTGGCGGGATCGTCTAACAGTTTCCGAGCCCTCCCCGGCGTCCTCAACGTCTGTCCGTGGGTCTTCATGAGGATCCTCGACTTGGTGATGGCCAGCTTTTGCCAGCGGTCGCTGAATCCGTCCTTCTCTTCCTGGACGTTCTTGATGCTGCGCAACCTAGTCACCGCGACTCTCAAAGAGGACAGAGACGCCCAACTTTCTCTCCCTCTAGGACTGGGTCTGGCTTCAGCTCCTGGGACTGCTCGGCGCGGCAGCAGACTCATCTCCCTTCGACCAGCGCTAAGGGATACGAAGAGTGAAGGCTCACCGCGGCTACTACACCTCCTCCTACGCTGGCGCCCCTTCGTTGACACCCTGTCGGTTCCGTTCTGTTTCCCACTTCTTGCCCCCGCTTCGAACGTGGGCGGATCTGGCATGCTGGGCGTCGGGCGTGTCCCTGTGCTCCCCTCCGACCAGGTGATCAATCTCCACTGATGCGAGCCAGTCCGGTTGGGGCGCTCTACTTCCCTGACCTTGCCTCGGACCGGTTACCCGGGGACTTCGCAGACAGTCACTTCGACTGGGAGTTATAGCAGTTGAGATGGCCCTCAACGCCTGGCCAGAGACTCTGACCAACCGGGACGTCCTCGTCTGCCAGACAACTCGACAGTGGCGGCCTTGATACAGAACCAGGAGGCACTCGCTGGCCCTCACAGTGCTTCCTCCTTCCTTCCTACTCTGGTGGTAGGACCCGGACCTTGCTTTCGAGCCCGCCACTTCCCTGAGTGGTCCCTGCGCCCAGACGTCTTCGTCTGTTCCGCTCGAGATGGGAGACGCCGCTAGTCGACCTTTGCCGCCAGATGGAACATCCAGCTACCGCTGTTTGCCTCTTTAGTCCCGGACCCTCTCACCTGGGTGGTAGACGCGTTCTCCTCCTGGGTACAGACTGATCTCGTTTACATTCCCTCCGTCGGTGCTGGTGCCGAAGATCCTGCGGAATCTGCTGGTTGCTCCGCGGTTATCTTCCTGGTGACCACCCCTTCAATTGGACCTAGAGCTGGACCATGGATCGGCTCGTTCTAGCAACGGACCCGGCCCGAGAGCCCCACCCCTTCCACGACGCTCGAGCAGCTCCGCCCAGCTCAATTCCACCCGTGCCTGGAGCTCCTCCCCCTTCTCGCCTGGAAGTTGCCAAACTAGTCCTCGCCGCTAGAGATTGTTGGAGGCGGCAGTGGCGGCCTTGTCCACAGCCCGCAGACTTTCTACCGGGAATGTGTGCAAAGGCAAGTGGAGGATCTCTCAGTCATGGGGCGCCGCCCAACAGCTCCCGCCCCCACGAGTCTCACTTCCCCTACCGGAGGAATACTTCATTGGCTCCTCGACAAACAAGGATTAGCACCTTTTTACCGTCAAGGGATCCGTTCTGAGATCACACACACTTACCGCCTCCTGGACCTGTCGGATCCGGCCCTTGGAAGACCTTCGGACCTGTTGGCTCTACTGAACTCAGAGGTCCTCTCTCCTGGTTTCTCTACCTCGGTGGGACCTCCCTTGGGCACTGACGTGGCTAGAGACAGCCCGTTTCGAACCCCTGCATTTGGCACGGTTCACCGTTCTGGCCCGGACACATGTTGCTTCCTGGCGCTCGCCATGGCTTCCGCGTGAGTGAGCTGCTTGCACTCTCGGCTCGCCCCGCAGGTGGGCAGTCGAGTCTTTGGCTCAGCGCTTCTTCTCACCGGCCCGTCCTTCAGGCCAAGAGCCGGCCTCCCTCGGCTGCGCTCCAGACGCTGACCTTACGTCCGTTTCAAAGGTCGACCGACCCCTCGGGTCGCGTCCACAGGACCCAGTCCGGGCACTGCAGAATTCCTGCGTCGCTCACAACCACGCCGTCGGAGGCGTCCCCGCCTCTTCCTACGTCCTTCCCCAGGCAGGCCTGGTCTCGTCCTAGACAGTTCGCCCTGACTGGGGTAGGCGACTCGTTGGCCTTCCAAGATCTCTCCCCAGACAGGGATAGATGGTTACAGTTCCGGGCGCATGAAGTATGAGCAGTAGCTATCAGAGTGCCCTTGACCGCTACGGCTCGGTTAAGTCATAGTGACGGCGGTAGGCGGGCGGGCGTGCAGATTCCTCCTTCGCCCTCTTCTACCTCCGCGACCTATCCGGCCAGCGTGACTCCCTGGCCACGGTGGGCGACTGCTCCGCGGCCCAGCACTCCCTCCGCGCGCCGCAGGCACATAGGCACTTCTTAACTTAAATCGTCGGGAGTGCTCCTTGCGGACCGGCAGAGGGTTTAGGGGGTTGGGTGTCGGCACCCTCCTCCTCTTTGCGATTCTTCCATATAGTAATGCCATCGGTAATGTATTTTGAAAAAACAAATGAATTTTTTTTCTAAAATGTATTTTTTTGAAAAATACTTACCGATGGCATTACTCGGATGGCCCTCCCACCTGCCCCACTTGCCTCCTTGGCTAAGTGTTTTGGCTAAGTGTGAAACTGAGGCGAGTTCCCCACACGCTTGCCGGTATAGGTTGGTAAGGGGAGGCCACCCGGGCTCCTATTCTGGGATCCCCGGTGTCTCCTCCCCAGTTGTGTAGGGGACACAACTTTGGGCTGAAATCGTTAGGCTATAGAGTGTATTCCATATAGTAATGCCATCGGTAAGTATTTTTCAAAAAAATACATTTTAGAAAAAATATTCATTTTTTTCAGGATTTTCACAAACTTTTCAACCAAATGTAGCAGAAAGGTAGCTGATGATAAGACCTTTATGCATGCTAATTTTGTTTACTACTCAAAAAGGTCAAGGTCATAGGAGTTTGACAAAAGTGAAAAATACGTAAAATTTGAGAAGACGTGACCTGTCACAAAGGTCAAAGTCACAAAGGTTAGATTAAGTACATGTATGTTGATCAGTCCTGCACATGAGCCTTAACTCATTCGAGATGTGCCACCTCCGGATACGCAGCTTGAAGCCGCATATCTGGAGGTGGCATGTCTCGTATGAGTTAAGGGCTTTGCCATTCTTGTTAAGCTTGGAAACTGAACCTCTATTTCTGTTCTTAGCACGTTTTTTGTTTTCCCCTAGGTGCTGTTTAACAATTTACAAAATGCGAAGGAGAGCGTTCATCGTGGTGACGCATGGGGAGTGATTGAAATTGGACCCAACTTTTCTCAAGACCTGATGGAGAGGTCATTTGGTTCTTTTCAGTTTCTTGCTTATTTGTTATTCACTCAGGCGTTATACCATGCTGTTGGATTTACCATGATAGTTAAAGGGTGGTGCCAGAATAGCTTGGCACTTAGCGACATGCTGTTCTGGCACTAGCCTTGATTCTGGCATGGTCGATCCAGCTCCCACAGCTTTCAGGGCTCCCATATCTGTGCGTCCTTAATGCGCTTAAATGCAAAATCACGTACTGAAAATATAACAAAGGGGTTAGGCAGACACACTAAAATTCAGCGCATCTGTGTATAAGACACAATATTTTTCATTTATTTAAAGAATATGCTTATGATTCAGTATTATAGGTCCAGTTTTTTACCCTTTAAAACATTAGATGGGGTCTGTGTACCCTCTAAAATTTCCAACTGTAGGAATTCAGACCTTTGAGCTGTTGTGGGAGCTGTGACTGGTACATTCTTTTAGGTATCTCATAAAGCTGGATGAGCTAATAATAATAGTAGTGATAATGATAATAACAATGAAGATTCATTTGGTGCTGAAACTAGCTGTAAGTGCTGATGTAATAGAAATGAAACTAAAAGCTAATGAACATATGTACTGACAAACATGCATATACGTACACACCCATAAGTTAAGTGTGTTCTGCAAATTGCTAGACAAACTTGAATTCTTTTTTATATTTTTATCCTGATTGATTGATAAATCAATTGATCGGTCGGTCAGTCAGTCAGTACTATTTATTTATTTGTTTATTGTTAACCCATATCATACTGAGGCTAAAAGCTTTAAGTTTTGTACACTGCCATATGCAAGCTAAATTATAGTACTTACAGATAAGGATATAGACCAATGGCTTTAGTTCACGGGTGATGCCAGAATAGCTTGGCGCCTAGAGGTGCCAAGCTATTCTGGCACTACCCTTGAACTATTTAAGTCAGATTTATTTCACACTGGTTTATTCCGAATGATAAGGGTTAATAATAGATTTTTTTTGTTAAAATATTTATTTGGCTCTTTGTTTATCACAATTGATTTATTAATTTACTTATTTATTCCTTCATTTATTTGATTGTTTTTAAATTTGCACGATTATTTGTTGTAGGTTTTTGAGTGGGATCAATGTGTCGACGGAAATCATATATGGGAGCACTGTGTATCTGCACCTCGACTACACAAGTCAGTCACTGGCACATCTGTACATGCACTGATGCAATGTGTTCATGCACCCACAAACAAACACTCACCTTTCTGCATGTGCACTCTCACGTTCATGCACATCCATTTCAGAGATAGCTTGAGGGTGGGGCTTTGATGGAGCATCACCTGTGCAAGGCGAGTCATCTACAGTAACCAGGCGACTCAATTTTTCTTGTTGTTATATCCACAGTTTGACACCAGTGAAGGAATTTACATTGAAAGCGTGCTGTCGGGACCTCTGAGAAAGTGTTGTTATATCAGGCTTTAGTTATATCCAACCTTATAAGCAAAAGAGAATGTATACAAAATTACCCCCTTCACTCTAGTGGACGCAGATTACATGTTTGAAATCATTGTAAATACGTCAAAGACCACCCCCCCTACCCCCCACCCCCCGACCCCTGTCCCCTGCCATCAAAAGATACATGGACACAAAGTGGTTTCAGCAAGAGACATAGATCCTCATGAGCCCCCGCAACTGCGGGGGCTCATGAGGATCTATGTCTGTTGCAGGTGGATTGTGTTCACCTTTTCTCAGCAGGGAAAGGGTTAAATTATTTGTAATGCAAGGCCCTAACTTCAAGTTTGCTGATTTGTGTCTTTTGTTCTTATTCGTCAAATAGCTATAGCTGCCATTTTCTTTTGTTATGGACATGCAGTGTTATGGACAATATGTATGTGCTTTTGACAGTGTGGTAAAATTTTTCAGTTATTTTTTTTTTCTCCACCAGGTCAGCAGATATCTGCAGTCATCCATGCATCCACACTGGAGGCCTTCCAGGAATTTTCTGCCTCAATGCTGAAGGACATCAACAAGCACTACGGCGATCCTCCAGTGGCAGTCAGTCTCTGTTTGTGTGTGTATGGTGTGTCTGTGTGCATTGGTGCATGCATGTGGTGTGTGTGTGTGTGTGTGTGTGTGTGTGTGTGTGCGTGTGTTATCTGTTAAGTTTTCAGTATTTTACCATTTTGTTCTTTTTGGGTTCTTTTTGGCTGGTGTGCAATTTTTCAAAAGTGTCTGTTTAATGGAGGGTGGTGGGGTCCAACATTTTGGTTTTGATATTTAACCCTAGACAGACATGCAATTCACGATCTGACTTGGGGGGGAGGGGGGGGGGAGTTCTGTTCAAAACTCCCAAAAGGGAACTATATATAGCAAAATAAAGTATTTGTTTGGGCGGGGGGTTCGGAAGCCCTGGGATCGACTCCCAACCCCCACCTCAGATCCACGCCTGAAATGGACAACTTTTTTCTTGGCTCAATTTTATGTCTCATGATGGCATCAATGTAACTGGAAAATCTTGTATCTGACACAAAAATGTTTCAGCTGGGGTCGGCAGTGTATGGGAAGCAGGACTCCATTTTCACAGATTTCATGGCTCCTGGAATCTGTAACAGGTATATTTCATACTCCAAACATTTCACTCCATTTAGCTTAGTTAGTTATATTGGGTTTAACACGTGACTAAGGCCATCTCGAAGCGGTCCATTTAACCTTGACCAAGCGTGGACCGAGAGACTCTGTGGAAACTCCTACGACACTACAGTGTACCCACAAAACTCGTCCGCCTGATCAAGAGCAGCTACGATGGCATAACATGTCGCGTGATCCACGAAGGGCAGTTCACCAGGGAGCTCCAGATCAGAACTGATGTCAGGCAGGGGTGTTTGCTGTCTCCGTTCCTCTTCCTACTGGCCGTAGACTGGGTCATGCAGAGGACCACAGAGCACAGACGAAATGGAATACAGTGGACACTGAGGACACAGCTTGACGACCTCGACTTTGCAGACGACTTGGCTTTACTGTCCCACACTCATCAACAAATGCAGGACAAGACCACGAGGCTTGCTGACATCTCGTCCCAAGTGATCCTCACCATCCACAAACAGAAAACAAAGACAATGAAGCTGAACGCAACCAGGGAAGAACCAGTCTTGCTTGCTGGCACCCAGTTGGAGGAGGTGGAGTCCTTCACCTATCTCGGGAGCATCATAGACAAAAAAGGTGGCACTGATGCAGATGTCAGAGCACGAATCGGTAAAGCCAGAGCAGCCTTTCTCCAGTTGAAAAAAGTGTGGAGTTTCAGAGAGCTGTCCCAACACACCAAAGTCCGGATTTTCAACTCCAACGTAAAAGCAGTTCTCCTATATGGAGCAGAGACTTGGAGATTGACAAAAACCACAGTCAACAGGGTACAGATCTTCATAAACAGTTGCCTTTGAGGAATTTTGAAAATCCACTGGCCAGAGAAGATCAGCAACATCAAACTCTGGGAGAGAACAGAGCAGATAACAGCAGAGAATGAAATTGGGCGAAGAAGATGGGGATGGATTGGTCACAGTCTGAGAAAGCCAGCTTCCAGTATCACTAGGCAGGCATTGTCATGGAACCCCCAGGGAAAGAGGAAAAGAGGCAGGCCGAGAAACACCTGGCGTCGAGACCTCCAAGCAGACATCAAGAGACTGGGAACCACCTGGAGTAAAATCGAAGGAGAAGCACAGGACAGGAGTCGCTGGAGGTCTCTCGTCGACGGCCTATACCCTGGGAGGGGTGACAGGCGTAAGTAAGCGTGTACCGAAGAAAATCCCTAGAAAGAAAGATTGTTGCATAGAAAGGACACGAGCAACATGATTTATTAAATTTTCCAGTTAACCCCTTCAGTGCTGAGGCAAGGCAAACTCCACCCATCTGCAAGAGACATAAATCCTCGTGAGCCCCCGCTTTCGCAGGGGCTCATGAGGATTTATGTCTCTTGCTAGTCCTGTGTTCTTCATGCCTAATTTTGTCTCACTTTCATCTGTGTTCTTCACCAGAATGTCTGTCAGCGTTCGGAATACACCAGTGTGTGAAATATGTGTATATGACTACAATAGTTTGTAGTCTAGCAGCTGCCCTTCATAGACGATCAGCCATTTACGAGATAGTGATTTTCTAGAGAGTAACAAAGGTTTGGGTATATCAAAATGAAGTCTAGTATGAATAAAAGCAGTGCGCACTCGTTTTAAACCGCCGGAGGATGGAGACATTTTTCTGTAGCACATTTTGTTTCCAGTATGGCTGTAGACGAAACCAGGACCGTCGTGGCCATGTTTACAGGGGATCAGTAGTTTACACGGGTCTCATTGTTCCTGTATTCAGTGGTAGTATGCACTATATGTCACTTAAAAGGATTTCATTTTTTAAAGTAATATTTTCACACTTAGATATATTAAGAGAAGAAACAATTACGAAAACGCTTGCCTTGAACTCAAAATTAATATCGTTTCTCAACAATAAGGTATCCCAAAATCACGTTATCAAAACATCACGTGATGCCACGACCTCTGCGGACGTGAATTTCGGTGTGCCGACGGGTTCTTTTTGATTTGTTCTACATAAGCTTGTTTGTTTAAAAAAAAAAAAGCAAAAGTGTAAAGTTGCTGTGTGCATTTTTACGGCTTGATAAAGGTTTGTCACGTTTATTTCCATTCACTTACCATCGCTTTGCCCGTTGCATTTCGACAACACAGCACCAAAACAAAACGCAACCCACAACACAAACGCTATCTTCAAAACCTATGCTGCATTCTGTAAAAGAAAAAGAGTGCCACACCACTTGGTTTTAACTGTCATGGCTGAGCAAAGTTTCGGAACTTGATTAATTATTTTATGCAGCAGTAACATTTATTTTAATCAGTTGCACTGACAAGCTATGTTGTGATGTGCGATCACTGCCAGTGCCAATTATGCAGTCTCAGTGATCACTGATGGTACAGTACACTTCACACTGAAAAAAAAAATACACAGCACAATGTGAACACGCTTGGAAGTTCATGCAATGCTTTGTTTAAAATTGAACCCTATCTTGCTAGCAGTAGCCTACTGCACAAAAGAGGAACTTATTTTGCTGCTGTGTTATTTGCAGTTTGTCTGCATATAGACATTTGCAGTTCGCTGCAAGGATTCTTAGCAGCTGACATTAGCACTGACATATATATTGGGATTAAAACGAGAAAGAAAACGGAGAAAGGTGACACAGAGATGATTTAATAAATCAGTCAAGTGATCAAATGAATGAGATATCTATGTTTTATGATAAACAGCTAGTTATGGGAGGGGGGGGGGGGGGAGGAGGCACATACTTTATAATGTACACATACTATTTCTTTCAGTGTTTCCATCACCCACTCATAACACCATTAGACTCGATGAGTTGTCATGTTTTGAGTAGTTTACAAAATACATGTACTTGTTGCTGTTACATTATCTTCTTACTGGTTTTGACATTTCGCTGTAAGATTTACAGTCCCATACTTTAAGCGTGTTCCCCCTAACGCACACAGAGGTTGACTGTATCATTGATATGTGTGTGTAGGTAGCGTTTGGTTTTGTTTGAGGTGGCAGTTTTGGCCTCACCTTTAAGTTTGGTGCCGCTGTGCATGTGGCCACCAGTACTATTTACAGAACTGATGACTGCATGTGCAGGCTAGTTCACGGTATCAAAATGTGAACTGGGCAGCCTATTGTTTGAAGTGATCAGTGGTAGCAACATCCATGATGTATGTGTGCATTTGGCCACTGGTACTGTTTACAAAGGTGCTGTTTACAGAACTAGTGGCTGAGTATGCATATTATTATTAGTACTGTTATTGTTATCAGGTGTGGCCTTATCTCTAAGTTTTGGTGCCCCTGTGCATGAGGCCAACAGTACTTTACACAGAACTGATGGCTGAATGTGCAGTGTGGTTAACTGTACACATGAAATTTGTAGGTGGGCAGCTAAAATACAGGCAGTCAATACAAGCCACTTGCTTAACCTGAAGTCTCTATATATAGATTTTACAGTCCACTAATGCCCATCAGTATACAATTGTCTTTTGTGGGTGTTCTGTGGTTTTGTATGTGGGCTGGGGTTGAAAGTGGGGCGGTATGGCACCTATTACCGTGTATGTACAAAACCTACATTACAAACAAACATAAATTAATAATTTTAATAAATAGTTATTTGGGTTTAACGCCGCGCGGTAGACTACGGCCATCTCACGAAAGTTAAATAAATAAGATAAAGTAAGTCAAACCTCGCGCTGGGACCATATGGCGTTGAGGCGCGTCCCCTGGGTGGTGGATAGGGGGTCCCTCGTGAGAGGGGTGCACCGAATGAAATAAGGTGCCGTGAACCAACATGGTCTAAGGGAAGCTGACCCCGACAGAAAACCCCTGGTCCTCCTAGTAAGGGGGTTGGGCGTGGGGGTAGCTTCCCCACCCTGCAAAAAAGGAAATAGCTACAAAAACGCCGACGAAAAGACTAACAGTAATTCCATTCTTGGAGGAGGAAGGTTCTTCTACCAGAAGACTTATGACGTCCTGTGGTGAAAGCCGGAAGTCTTCGGAAGCCACAGGACCGAGCCACCTCTCTCTATCCAGGGATACAACCATGGGCACATGGAACGTCAAGACCATGTACCAGAGCGGCAAGGCCGCCCAGATAGCAGCGGAAATGCAAAAGTACAACCTTTCCCTGCTAGGTATCAGTGAAGCCAGATGGACGCAGTCTGGCCAGAAAAGGCTGTTAAGTGGGGAGATGATTCTGTATTCAGGTCATGAAGAGGAGAATGCCCCCCATACAGAAGGTGTAGCATTCATGCTGTCGCCAGTGGCACAGAGCGCGCTGATGGGCTGGGAACCTCTTGGGCCAAGAATTATCACAGCAGCCTTTAGAACCAAGAAAAAGCTCAAGCTGAACGTCATCCAGTGTCATGCGCCCACTAATGACAGTGACGAGGAAGAGAAACAAGAGTTCTACGACCGACTCCAGAGTGCCTTGGACAAATGTGCGGAGCAAGACATCACCATCGTCATGGGCGATTTTAATGCCAAAATAGGGGAGGACAACACCGGATACGGAGAGGTGATGGGGAGACAGGGACTAGGCTCGGAGATGAGTGAGAACGGGGAGAGGTTTGTAGACGTTTGTGCTCTAAACCGACTTGTCATTGGAGGCAGCATCTTCCCACACAGAAGAATACACAAAGCAACTTGGGTCTCACCTGACCATACAACAGAGAACCAAATAGACCATATCTGCATTGGCAAGAAATTTAGAAGATCCCTTCAAGATGTTCAAGTGAGGAGGGGAGCAGATGTCGCCTCCGACCACCATCTGCTTACCTTAAGAATGAAGCTCAAGCTAAAGAAAAGCCGCACAGAGACAACAAGAAGACAGCGCTATAATATAGGCCTCCTGAGAGAAACTGGAGTTAGAGAAGAGTTTAAACTGGTGCTGTCCAACCGGTTTCAAGCGCTACAGGAGCTAGTAAATGAAGAGGAGGCGGTCACCACAGAGCAGCAGTGGAAGGCAGTTAGAGAGGCGCTGAACTCAACCTGCAAAGACACTGTAGGGTTCAGGAAACACCATCACAAGGACTGGCTGTCGGCACAGACCTTGAAGAAGATAGAAGTGAGGAAGCAGAAGAAAGCAGCTGTCAACAACAGTCGCACAAGAGCAGCCAAAGTAAGGGCACAGGGGGAATACTCGGAAGCCAACCGCGAGGTGAAGAGTAGTATCAGGGCAGACAAGAGGGCCTACACAGACAGCCTGGCAGCAGAGGCAGAAAAGGCAGCAGGCAGCGGCAACATGAAACAGCTCTACGACATTACCAGAAGATTGTCAGGCAAGTATGGCCATACAGAAAGACCAGTAAAAGACAAAGAAGGCAAGCCTATTGCAGACAGAGCAGACCAACTCGACAGATGGGCCGAGTATTTTGAAGAGTTACTGAACAGACCGAGCCCACCCGACCCCCCAGACATCCAGCCGGCAGAGACCGACCTACCCATCAGCTGTGACAGACCCAGCCGGGAAGAGATCAGAAGAGCAGTGGCATTCTTGAAGAACGGCAAAGCAGCAGGCCCAGATGGCATCCCAGCGGAGTCTCTGAAAGCAGACCTAGAGACAACAGTGGAGATGCTGTACCCACTGTTTGGAAAGATCTGGGAAGAGGAGGTGATGCCGGCTGACTGGAAGGAGGGGTACCTAATTAAGAAGAATACTTTATTATCTCAAAAAGAGAAATTCTTTTCTTTTCGCCACCTCAGGTGCAACTCGCAATCACACACACTCACACAACATTTTTCAAACAAATGGTCAATGGCTCGGGACGGGTGAAGCCCGTCGCCAAGGCGTCTAATGGCCAGCGCCAACGGCCCCAGCCCGACCTGAACCTCCCTAACACAAACAAACTAAAAACAGTTCTATCTTAATAGCTCTATAACACATAATATAATGTTTTTAAATTTTCTGCTTGGCTGAGACTAGTTACACAAATAACAAAAATACGCAAAAGACAAAACAAAAACAAAACAAACAAACAAAAAAACCGAATACTTTCACAGTTGCTACCTGGGGGCCCGTCGCCATAAGAACAGCGCCGGCTATTAGACAGTCGCTCTGGCGTAAACAGTCACCACCTTAATTATAACTTAACTTGTAATTTTTAAAGCAATAGTAGTAGGACTACATCATTAACGTAAAAGCAGTCCAAAATGGTTTCTAAAGAGTACACACTGGCACACTGTTCAGTAGGAAACACAGTCACTGCGTCTGTGAGGTGTCTGTCATCACATCATTCGGCTGGAATGTGGGTCCTGAAGCTTGCCGGTACTCGCTTCGTTGCGGAATGCACTAGCGCTATTCCGTAGGCAGCGTGGCGTGGGAAGAGCCACTCCCGAGATGATGAAAGGGGAGGAAAGCACGTTGGTTGTATTGCCACAGCATAACGCGCGCTGTTCTTCTAATATCCGCGTGTATCAACTCAGTCGCAGCGGCACAGCGGATAAAATCCAATTAACGGTCACAGCACATCAAATTGCCAGAAGTTATCAAAAAGAAATACCGGTCGTGATGTAGTATTGCAGGGCCTGACATCGTATATCAAACGAAGGTACAATGTCGGCTAGAATACTGCTCGTGGCGACCATTTCTGCCGGAGCCGGCGGCCAGGAGGTGTTGCATGGCCGCCATCAGTAGAGTCCCAAGAAAGGCGACCTCAGCAAGTGTTCCAACTACAGAGGAATCACCTTGCTGTCAGTACCAGGAAAGGTCTTCAACAGGATCATCCTGGAGAGAATGAAGAGCTCCGTTGACCCCCAGCTGAGAGACCAGCAAGCAGGATTCAGGAAGAACCGATCATGTACAGACCAGATCGCCACTCTCCGCATCATCGTGGAACAGTCTCTGGAGTGGAGCTCCCCGCTGTACGTCAACTTTGTGGATTATGAGAAAGCATTTGACAGTGTGGACCGAGAGACACTGTGGAAACTCCTACGACACTATGGTGTACCTACAAAGTTCGTCCTCCTGATCAAGAGCAGCTACGATGGCATGACATGTCGCGTGATCCACGAAGGGCAGTTCACCAGGGAGCTCCAGGTCAGAACCGGTGTCAGGCAGGGGTGTCTGCTGTCTCCGTTTCTCTTCCTACTGGCCATAGACTGGGTCATGAAGATGACCACAGAGCACAGACGAAGTGGAATACAGTGGACACTGTGGACACAGCTTGACGACCTCGATTTTGCAGACGACTTGGCATTACTGTCCCACACTCGTCAACAAATGCAGGACAAGACCACGAGGCTTGCTGACATCTCGTCCCAAGTGGGCCTCACCATTCACAAACAGAAAACAAAGACAATGAGGCTGAACGCAACCAGGGAAGAACCAGTCTTGCTTGCTGGCACCCCGTTGGAGGAGGTGGAGTCCTTCACCTATCTCGGGAGCATCATAGACAAAAAAGGCGGCACTGATGCAGATGTCAGAGCACGAATCGGTAAAGCCAGAGCAGCCTTTCTCCAGTTGAAGAAAGTGTGGAGCTCCAGAGAGCTGTCACAACACTCCAAGGTCCGGATTTTCAACTCCAATGTAAAAGCAGTTCTCTTATATGGAGCAGAGACTTGGAGATTGACAAAAACCACAGTCAACAGAGTACAGACCTTCATGAACAGTTGCCTTAGGAGAATTGTGAAAATCCACTGGCCAGAGAAGATCAGCAACGTCAGACTCTGGGAGAGAACAGAGCAGATAACAGCAGAGAATGAAATTGGGCGAAGAAGATGGGGATGGATCGGTCACAGTCTGAGAAAGCCAGCTTCCAGTATCACTAGGCAGGCATTGTCATGGAACCCCCAGGGAAAGAGGAAAAGAGGTAGGCCAAGAAACTCCTGGCGTCGAGACCTCCAAGCAGACATCAAGAGACTGGGAACCACCTGGAGTAGAATCGAAGGAGAAGCACAGGACAGGAGTCGCTGGAGGTCTCTCGTCGACGGCCTATACCCGGGTAGGGGTGACAGGCGTAAGTAAGTAAGTCAAAAATACCTGGGACATAAGAATGCTAAGTAAAGTATAGATTATGGTCATGCACAGATGTACATTGGTGGATGTTCTGCGGTTTTGTGTGTGTAACTGGGTTGGGAGCGAGCGATACTGCACCTATTACCATGTACGTGTATAAGACATAAGACATTTATTCACCAAGTAAAACGTTACAAGGATTTTTGTGTGGCATGGCGACAGTAAAATATGTCCTCACTTGTAGGGCATTCATCATGTCATACACTTAGTTGGCGATCATCCTATATACAGCACTAAAAGATAGATAAACACAATATTAAACACAAATCAGTCATATGTCACAAATCATGGAATCACGTTGTTCCGTGCATGGTGATGTATTGAGGACAGCTTCTGGGGAAAAAAATGCATCTGAATCGAGAGGTTCTGGCTTTAAAAGCACAAAACCGCCGGCCAGATGGCAGAAGCTCGAAGAGATGATTGGCTGGGTGTGACAGATCTGACAGAATAGTACTGGTGGCCACATGCACAGGGGCACCATGGTGTATGTTCTTGAGCTGTATGCTGATGTGTATGTACAAAACCTACATTACAAACAAAATAAATAAATAATTTAAATAAATAAGATAAAGTAAGTCTAAGGTACCTGGGACATATGCATGCTAGGTAAAGGATAGATTAAAAATTATGAACATACACAGATGTGCATGTCCTTCCTTTGGTAGGCGTTCTGCGGTTTTATGTGTGTATTTAGGTAAGGGTTGGGAGCAGGCAGTATGGCACCTATTACCATCTATATATGTGTATATTTTCTTGTTTGCTGATGTGTATGTACAAAACCTTCATTACAAGCAAACAAAATAAATAAATAATTTAAATATATAGTTATTTGGGTTTAATGTCAAGCAGGCGACCAATGCCATCTCATGGCAGTTAAATAAAAAAGATAAAGTAAGTCAAGATACCTGGGACATATGAATGCTCAGTAAAGGATAGATTATGAACATGCACAGATGTAAGTGTCGTTTGGTGGGTGTTCTCTGGTTGTGGAGTGGGGTTGGGAGTGGGCAGTATTACCATATATGTGTATGTGAACATCAGCATATGTACAAAACCTACTTTTCAAACAAATAAAAATAAATAATAAATTTAAATAACTAGGACATATGAATACCAAGTAAAGGATATATTATGAACATGCACAGATGTGCATGTCCTTTAATGGGTGTTCTGTGATTTTGTATGTGGGGTGGGGAGCGGGTGGTATGCACCTATTACCATATATGATGTGTACATGTTATGTTCACATCATATATGTGTATATGTATGTTCTCATCTTGTATGCTGGTGTCCCCCACCCAGGTCTACCCTGGGGGACTTGGGTGGGGTTAACTACTTTTTAGTTCCCAGGGTGACCCTGGTCAGCCCCACAGGGTGGGTTTTCCCCTCTATTCAGGGGCGTGTGTTTCTGTCTACCCTTGGTACATTCACCTGTATTTACCTTTTTTAAACTCTTCCTACTGTCTGCACTGCTTGTAGCTCTTGATATTGGATGTGTGTTGCTAAAGGGTCTAGTTAGGTTTATATAGTGTATTAGATCAGCTGGTGACATACATTCAATATTCTGTTTAGTTTGGGTTTTTTCACAAGCAGTGCAGGCACGTCCTGAGAAAGTCTTTTTGCTGTCGGGACGTTAAACAATGTACAATCAATCATTTTATGCTGATGTGTATGTGCAAACATACATCACAAACAAACAAAAAAATAATAAATTAATAAAATAAGTTGGGGATACCTGGGACCTATAAATATGCATGTTAAGTAAAGGATAGATTATGAACATGCACAGATGTATGCATATTGAAAACAAATTTCCTCTCCTTGGTGACCACTACCATACCACTATAGTGATCATGTGCATCAAGGAATTCCTTCCATCCATAATTAAAAGGATAAATAATAAATAAATATGTAAGTGAATACATACATGAATCAATAATAAATAAATAAATAAATAAAACATGTAATATAATAGAGAGGGCTACTATCTGTATTGTGTCTCATGCAGTCCTGATAAAGCTTAATCATAAGAGTCCTTGTGAGTACTTGAGTGCGGATTGGTTGAATTGGTTGCAAAAACTAAAATTTTATATTTAGGTGTTTAGCTGAACATGGTGATTTTGATGGAAACGGTTCGGAGATGGATTTCACTCTGCCTGGCTTGTGCTTAAGACCAGTCGGATACGAGTGTGCTTGACCAGTTAAAAATCCCATCTCCACTAATAAAAATTAAAAAAAAGAGCAGACCTGCACTTAGAGCCATTAGGCTGAAAAACAGACGAACAACATGCATGTTGTATCCGGCCAAAGAATGTTGAAGATGGTCGGCAGACACATTGCACAACATGCACAAAGGGAGTTTACTTTCGATATGCTTTCCTCCCACAAAAGACTGAGTTCTATGGAAAAGGCTGTTTTCAAGACCAGGAAAAATAACGTATTTGACGTTGATAAGATGTTCAAATCGAAAATAATCTCTGTTTCAATTCAGGAGCAAAGTAAAGCTTCATCAACCGTGCACGTCTGATTGACTTCTTTAGAAGGCTTCTCGCTGACCGCCATTTTGAAACTAGCGACGCGACCATGCTTACCGCATTAAAAATAATACTTTTAAACTTATTTTATCGTATATATGTATGCATGTTTACTTGCTGATGATTTTAATTTACTCACTGGAATAAACTTGTAACTTGTATGCTTGAAATTTTCAATGTTATGCACAAAAAATGTCTTGCACCTTATCCGGGCGGTGTACGAGGACTGGTTCCCTCACATCAAAAAATAGCTTTCGAAAAACACTTCTACAAAAATGTCTCCATCCTAAGGACAAATAGTGTTGCCATGCATAAACTATATGGCATTAGTACTTTTGTTTCGTACCTGCAAACCATTGTTACTCTTTTGACGAACTACTTACCTATGCAGAAATTGCGAAAAGCTGCTAGACTATTAAGGTTCCTCGTGGCACCAAGCTATTCTGGCACCACCCATGAACTAAAGCCACTGGTCTATACCCTTATCTGTAGGTACTATAATGTAGCTTGCATATGGCAGTGTATAAATTTGAAGCTTTTAGCCATCAGTATGATATGGGTTAACGTTTTAAAGGAGAAGTATAACTAAAATTTATTTCTACTTTTGGCAGCATCACCTTTTTCATGGCGACAGGACTCACGACTCTGGCTTTCGTTTTGGAGAAGAAGGAGGGTAACTACGAGCGCAACTTGGTCAATGGTAGGTCCTCATTTCATTTGTTATCCAGCCACCATCATTGTGCAAGAGGCATAGATTCTCATGAGCCCTTTGCAGGGGCTCATGAGAATCTATGCCTCTTGCAGACCATAATTAGCAGGATCTGCGCCTCAAGTTGTGGGTGTTATGCTTGGTTAATTGTAAATCTGTGTTTCCATATGGCGACACGGTGGTGCGGTAGGTGGCACAACAACAACAAAAAGTAGCTCAGTGACAGGCAAAAACACGCTTCATGTGTTTCCATGTCACGGTGCGACAGGCAAAATTGTGCCCATGTTTAAGCTGTTTTAAAATTTGTCGTGCGCTGAAAGCTGCCGTCCCTTCACTGTCAAATTGTGGCGGAATCGCCGTGTTATCGCTCCATGGGGTGACACAATTTTGGTCATGTCACTGTCGCCTGCTGCTTCGCTTTTGCACCCCTGTTGCATTGTGCATAGGGAAACATTGTTTATTTCTGCATTTTCGATGTTTGTTGCTGTCACACTGCTTTCACACTGCTGCCGTGTTGCTGTATGGAAACACACCTTACCTCATTCAACCCGATGGCTGCATTTCCCAAATTTTGGAGGTGTCATCTAATGACTATGCAGCAGTTGCAGGAGGTGGATCGACCATGATAATTCAAGGGCAGTGCCAGATTAGCTTGGCGCCGGCAGGCGCCAAGCTGAATTATCATGGTCGACCCATCTCCTGCTGTAGTGTGTCATGGCTGAATGGGTTAAGACTGTACAAAAGTTTTGAAGAGACTTTTGAAGGCATAGCAGGACACATAGTAAAAGTTGGCAGACAGAAAAATGGAAACCATAAATTCAAGGTCTCGTTAAATTCTTATGCTGAAAGCAAAATAGAGACAATGTATAAAATAATGTTTGGCGCCTACCACTGAATAGATGGCCTATGGACCCTGTCCCAACTCTCTGCGTTTTCACACTTGCCAGATTTCACCCATGTAATCCTAACCGAAAAGTGACTGCTGAGCCTGTACAATGCACAGAAAATCTCGGAGAAAAAAAAGAAAAGAAACATGCTTTGAAAAGACAATTACAGCACAGTTGTGTTGTAATTGTCTTTTCTAAAGGTGTTTCTGTCTTCGTTGGGATTTTCTTCCTCACCCATGCAGACATCTTATGGATAGGTGACAAAGTTTCAACCCTTTATTACAATTTACAGTTTTTATTTTTACTTTATATATATTTTAAAATATACTGACCAGCAAAAAAAATGTGATATTTTCAGGACCATCAATTGTTCCAAAAATATCGCATTTTGTTACGATTGTGGTTGTGTTGTTCTGTGAGAGCATGCATGTGTTAATCGTAGGAAATGATCCGATATTTATTTGAGCTATCATGGTTACGTATCACGTACCTTTTAAGTAAGATTCTCTATCGTTCGCGCAGATAGAGAAATTGGTTTTGTGATGATACGCTAAGTTTAGTCCGGAAGCTTCTAGCAAAGTCGCACGGAGAAGAGCGGTCGATTTTTGTTATGCGTAGATTCGCTGAGAATAAACCCGAACGTTCTAGAAAGGTCGCGCTGTCTATTGACCTCGTACATGTGACGTCAACATGTAAGCAACATTTTAGTAGAGATGCTCTATTCTTGGTCATATTTATTATTTTGTGCGTGTGAATTTAGCAGCCAGTCAGTGTATTATTAAAGGTCGTGAACGGTCAGCCATACTTTTGTGTGACGTCATTACACACTAGGATTTGGGGCTGAAATTAGCAGTCAAATTTTTGTAGACTATTGTAGTTATTAACAGTAATTCCTTTCCTGGAGGAGGAAGGTTCTTCTACTAGAAGACTTATGACGTCCTGTGGTGAAAGCCGGAAGTCTTCGGAAGCCACAGGACCGAGCCGCCTCTCTCTATCTAGGGACACAACCATGGGCACATGGAATGTCAAGACCATGTACCAGAGCGGCAAGGCCGCCCAGATAGCAGCGGAAATGCAAAAGTACAACCTTTCCCTGCTAGGTATCAGTGAAGCCAGATGGACGCAGTCTGGCCAGAAAAGGCTGTTAAGTGGGGAGATGATTCTGTATTCAGGTCATGAAGAGGAGAATGCCCCCCATACAGAAGGAGTAGCATTCATGCTGTCACCAGTGGCACAGAGAGCGCTGATGGGCTGGGAACCTCTTGGGCCAAGAATTATCACAGCAGCCTTTAGAACCAAGAAAAAGCTCAAGCTGAACGTCATCCAGTGTTATGCGCCCACCAATGACAGTGACGAGGAAGAGAAACAAGAGTTCTACGACCGACTCCAGAGTGCCGTGGACAAATGTGCGGAGCGAGACATCACCATCGTCATGGCCGATTTTAATGCCAAAATAGGGGAGGACAACACCGGATACGAAGAGGTGATGGGGAGACAGGGACTAGGCTCAGAGATGAGTGAGAACGGGGAGAGGTTTGTAGACTTTTGTGCTCTAAACCGACTTGTCATTGGAGGCAGCATCTTCCCACACAGAAGAATACACAAAGCAACTTGGGTCTCACCTGACCATACAACAGAGAACCAAATAGACCATATCTGCATTAGCAAGAAATTTAGAAGATCCCTTCAAGATGTTCGAGTGAGGAGGGGAGCAGATGTCGCCTCAGACCACCATCTGCTTACCTTAAGAATGAAGCTCAAGCTAAAGAAAAGCCGCACAGAGACAACAAGAAGACAGCGCTATAATGTAGGCCTCCTGAGAGAAACTGGAGTTAGAGAAGAGTTCAAACTGGTGCTGTCCAACCAGTTTCAAGCGCTACAGGAACTAGTAAATGAAGAGGAGGCGGTCACCACAGAGCAGCAGTGGAAGGCAGTTAGAGAGGCGCTGAACTCAACCTGCAAAGACACTGTAGGGTTCAGGAAACACCACCACAAGGACTGGCTGTCGGCACAGACCTTGAAGAAGATAGAAGCGAGGAAGCAGAAGAAAGCAGCGGTCAACAACAGTCGCACGAGAGCAGCCAAAGTAAGGGCACAGGAGGAATACTCGGAAGCCAACCGCGAGGTGAAGAGGAGTATCAGGGCAGACAAGAGGGCCTACGCAGACAGCCTGGCAGCAGAGGCAGAAAAGGCAGCAGGCAGCGGCAACATGAAACGGCTCTACGACATTACCAGAAGATTGTCGGGTAAGTATGGCCATACAGAAAGACCAGTAAAAGACAAAGAAGGCAAGCCTATTGCAGACAGAGCAGACCAACTCAACAGGTGGGCCGAGTATTTTGAAGAGTTACTGAACAGACCTAGCCCCCCCGACCCCCCCCCCCCCCCCCCCCCCCCCCCCCCGACATCCAGCCGGCAGAGACCGACCTACCCATCAGCTGTGACAGACCCAGCCGGGAAGAGATCAGAAGAGCAGTGGCATTTTTGAAGAATGGCAAAGCAGCAGGGCCAGATGGCATCCCAGCGGAGTCTCTGAAAGCAGACCTAGAGACAACAGTGGAGATGCTGTACCCACTGTTTGGAAAGATCTGGGAAGAGGAGGTGATGCCAGCTGACTGGAAGGAGGGGTACCTAATCAAGCTTCCCAAGAAAGGCGACCTCAGCAAGTGTTCCAACTACAGAGGAATCACCTTGCTGTCAGTACCAGGAAAGGTCTTCAACAGGATCATCCTAGAGAGAATGAAGAGCTCCGTTGACCCCCAGCTGAGAGACCAGCAAGCAGGATTCAGGAAGAACCGATCATGTACAGACCAGATCGCCACTCTCCGCATCATCGTGGAACAGTCTCTGGAATGGAGCTCCCCGCTGTACGTCAACTTTGTGGATTATGAGAAAGCATTTGACAGCGTGGACCAAGAGACTCTGTGGAAACTCCTACGACACTACGGTGTACCCACAAAGCTCGTCCGCCTGATCAAGAGCAGCTATGATGGCATGACATGTCGCGTGATCCACGAAGGGCAGTTCACCAGGGAGCTCCAGGTCAAAACTGGTGTCAGGCAGGGGTGTCTGCTGTCTCCGTTCCTCTTCCTACTGGCCATAGACTGGGTCATGAAGATGACCACAGAGCACAGACGAAGTGGAATACAGTGGACACTGTGGACACCGCTTGACGACCTCGATTTTGCAGATGACTTGGCATTACTGTCCCACACTCGTCAACAAATGCAGGACAAGACCACGAGGCTTGCTGACATCTCGTCCCAAGTGGGCCTCACCATTCACAAACAGAAAACAAAGACAATGAGGCTGAACACAACCAGGGAAGAACCAATCTTGCTTGCTGGCACCCCGTTGGAGGAGGTGGAGTCCTTCACCTATCTCGGGAGCATCATAGACAAAAAAGGCGGCACTGATGCAGATGTCAGAGCACGAATCGGTAAAGCCAGAGCAGCCTTTCTCCAGTTAAAAAAAGTGTGGAGTTCCAGAGAGCTGTCACAACACACCAAAGTCTGGATTTTCAACTCAAATGTAAAAGCAGTTCTCCTATATGGAGCAGAGACTTGGAGATTGACAAAAACCACAGTCAACAGAGTACAGACCTTCATGAACAGTTGCCTTAGAAGAATTTTGAAAATCCACTGGCCAGAGAAGATCAGCAATGTCAGACTCGGGGACAGAACAGAGCAGATAACAGCAGAGAATGAAATTGGGCGAAGAAGATGGGGATGGATCGGTCACAGCCTGAGAAAGCCAGCTTCCAGTATCACTAGGCAGGCATTGTCATGGAACCCCCAGGGAAAGAGGAAAAGAGGTAGGCCGAGAAACTCTTGGCGTCGAGACCTCCAAGCAGACATCAAGAGACTGGGAACCACCTGGAGTAGAATCGAAGGAGAAGCACAGGACAGGAGTTGCTGGAGGTCTCTCGTCGACGGCCTATACCCGGGTAGGGGTGACAGGCGTAAGTAAGTAAGTAATTGTAGTTATTCTAGAAAGTTCTTTTTTTTTTATTAATATTTATGAGTTTCAGTTACGTGTTCAATTCTGATTGGTTGCGTTGTGTGAATTCCTTGGATTATTCTGGAAAGTTGTTTTACTATAAAAGATGGTGCTAGGAAGCACGTGTGTACATTGTTATGCATTGTCAGTTGTAGGGACACACAGTTTATCGTAGGTACGTGGCCCGTATAGGGTGTACATCGTGAGAGACGCAGCCTAACGGTGGTGTACGTTGTGTGAGAAACTTTGTGTCGCCAGTGTTGACATTTTTGCAGAGGAGACATTGTATCAGTGTTGGTGCATTTGGGAAAGCATTGTGTGGAGATCGCATCGCTGAAATAAAATATTGTTGGAACTGTTATCCAGTACGATCTACAACCTTAAGCCACGTGTGACGGGTTGCAGCTGAATGAAGTTTATTTAAAAGAACCTTACGTGCGTGCATCTGGTGTGATATCATACTAGGACTACGACTCAACCATGTAACATTTTGGCACCTCCGACAGGACTTCTTCAGTTGGCTCAGTGGAAAGGGTAGCCGGAGAAAACAGCCAGCAGTGAAACGCAGAGATGGCGACATCGGAAATGGAGATATTCCTGAAAATTGGAAAGGAATGTGGACTTGAAGGAGCGGAACTCCTCGAGTTTGTAAAGGAGAAAGAGAAGGAGAGATTAGAGAGAGAGAGAAGGAGAGACTGGAGAGAGAAGAAAAGAGACGAGAGAGAGAAGAAAAAGAGAGACTGGAGAGAGAAAGAGAAAAGAGACTCGAAGAAGAAAAGAGATTGGAGAGAGAAGAAAGAGCCAAAGAGCATGAAATCAGAAATTCAATGAGAAGAGGCAGAGAAACAGCAAGAAGAGGCGGAGAGGCAGCGACAACATGAAATTTATCTAAAGCAAATGGAGATAGAGTCACTGAGCCAGAGAGCTACTGAAGCAACAACCTTAGCCAGTAGAGAGCAAACTGCCCGTGCGCCAAAAATTCCACCTTTTGTTGAAAATTCAGATAAAATGGACGCTTATCTGGAACGATTCGAGCGCTTCGCAAGAAGCAATAACTGGAGACAAGAGACTTGGGCTATCAAACTGAGCGCACTTCTAACTGGCAAAGCGCTTGAATTTTACACCTGCTTGCCAAGAGAAGAAGCTTAAGATTATACGCAGTTGAAAGCCGCCCTGCTGAGACAGTACGACTTAACTGAAGAGGGTTACAGGCGACGATTTCGGAACTGCAAGCCTGAAGAAGGAGAA
This sequence comes from Semisulcospira habei, assembly GCA_036245525.1. Taxonomy (NCBI): domain Eukaryota; kingdom Metazoa; phylum Mollusca; class Gastropoda; family Semisulcospiridae; genus Semisulcospira; species Semisulcospira habei. The sequence goes on from BTPG01000003.1 coordinate 83,526,215, forward strand.
ACACCCAGCCTATTCATTGAAAGAATCAGGAGCTACCTGGAGAAATGGATAGAGCTGGCTGGTTTAAACAAAGATTACCAGGACCTGTGTGATCTCATCATCAAAGAACAAGTCCTCAACGCATGTTCTAAGGACCTGGCCGCCCACCTCAGGGAGCAAAAAGACCAGTCCCTAAAGGCCCTGGCTGACTTCGCTCAAAGATACCTTGACGCCCACAACATGAAGTTCGGGCCAGTAAGCTGCAGCGTGTGTCGGCACCAGCAGAGAAAATCCACAATGTCAGAGACACCCCAAAATACAAGCCGGTAGAGAACCTGACATGTTTTCTCTGTGGAAAGAAAGGTCACAAGGCGATACGGTGTCCTTCTAAAGATGTTCCCCGAGGCGACAACATCAGAAGATCCAACCAAGATCGCAGGATAGCAGGCAGAAGCAGCACCATGTCTCAACACAGAGCCACTGCTGTATTAGCCAATGATGTGACGTCATCCAGTGACTTTGAATTTGGAGAAACACAAGTGACACCGGAGCTGATTGAATCTTTTAGAAAAAATGGACGCATCCCAGTAGGAGATGGGGCTACATTCTTACCAGTCTCAAACATCGCGCTACCTGAGAATGAAGTGCCAAACATGCCGGTGGTGTCAGGATTCGTCGGAAACACACCAGTGAGAGTGCTGAGAGATACCGGTTGTAGTTGCATCATCGTGAGAGAGGACCTAGTAACTGAAGACCAGAAGCTACAGGAGTGGACCATCCCTCTAAAAGTGGCGGACAACATGAAAGCAGCTGTGGTGAATAGGGAAAGGCTAGTGGAGCTACAGAAAGCCGACCCCACGCATGACAAGTTCCGAGGTCAGACCGAGCCCGTGACGCGAAAGGGGAATGAGATAACCTTTGATACCAGGAAAAATATCCTGTACCGGATATTCAACAGCAATGGAGATAAACCTGTGCGTCAGGTAGTAGTTCCTGAACCTTTGAGGATGCAGGTGATGAAATTGGCCCATGATTCCATATTGGGAGGACACTTGGGAATCAACAAGACCCTCGATAGGATCCGAGCCGTCTTCTACTGGCCTGATATGGGAGGCGACGTCACCCGATTCTGCAGGTCATGCGACATATGCCAGAAGACACTCTCCAAGGGAAAGGTGCCCAAGGTTCCTCTAGAGAAAATGCCACTGATCGATATGCCTTTCAAGCGGGTGGCTGTGGACCTGGTGGGGCCAATATCTCCTCCAAGTGAAGATGGTCATCGCTACATTTTTACCCTGGTGGACTACGCTACACGTTATCCTGAGGCCATACCATTGAAGAAGATCGACACTCCAACAGTGGCAGAGGCGCTCGTCGACATGTTCAGCCGTTTGGGGATTCCTGAGGAGATCCTGAGTGACCTGGGAACTCAGTTCGTCTCCGACTGCATGGAGGAAGTCAACCGGCTATTGAGCATCCATCACATTACTACCACCTCTTATCACCCCATGTGTAATGGGCTGGTTGAAAAGTTTAATGGAACATTGAAGGCTATGCTGAAGAAACTGTGTGCTGAACAGCCAAGGTTGTGGCATAAATATATCAATGCCTTGCTCTTCGCATACCGAGAAGTTCCTCAGGGTTCGACAGGGTTTTCCCCTTTTGAATTACTGCACGGTAGGACTGTAAGGGGGCCCATGCACATCCTGAAGGAGCTGTGGACCAAGGATATCGACGCGCCTGAGGTGAAGATCAGCTACCAGTACGTCTTCGACCTGAGAGAGAAGCTGGAAGATACCCTCAGGATGGCTCGAGAAGAACTGGGGAAGGCGCAGAACAAAGGGAAGCATTACTATGATCGTAAGGCGAAACCTCGACGATTCCAGCCAGGTGACCAGGTGTCGGTTCTTCTTCCTACCGACAACAACAAACTCCTGATGCAGTGGAAGGGACCCTACGTTGTCGACACGGTGGTTGGCATCAACGACTACAGAGTCAAGGTCAACAACAAGGTGAAGACTTACCATGCTAATCTGCTGAAGAAGTATATTGAGAGAGGTCGTCAAGACAAAACACAACTGGCGGCATCGGTGCGTCTTGCTGATGATGAAAGACTAGACGACGAGAACCTGTTTGACCTTAATGAACTCCGCCACAAGGAGGATGTAGAAGACATCCAATTCGGTCAGAATCTGACCCAGACTCAACGAGAAGAACTGCATGTCCTGACTCAAGAGTTCAAGCATCGGTTTACACCTGACCCAGGGACAACAGACACCGTCCAGCATGAGGTTAATCTGACATCCGACAAGCCGGTTCGTGATGAGCCATGTCGTCTGCTTCACAACACGAGAGAGGAACTGAGGAAGAATGTTGGAGAGACGCTGGACTTGGGAGTCGTCAGAGATTCAAGATCGCCAGTGCTCGTCATGCTGAGACCAGAGAGATCTAATTTGGTGTGTATGGACTATCATACCTTCCATAAACCAACCCTGTTTGACCCAGGACCAGTAACCCTTGAACTGTGTGAACTGTGAACTGTACCCCATGATTTGGCGATGTTCCAGAAATGAACTTTCACGATAAATTTTCAGTTTAGTCAAAAGTTCGCAGAACTTTGGAGCGGATTACCCGAGCAGAGCAGTTTAAATGAACATTTCTGTGTCCATAACAGTTTGAAGAAACATTTCGGTGTCCATGAGAGTTTAAAGGGACATGTCTTCGCTCAGGACAGTTTAAAGGAACTGTGAGACAATTATTTTAAAGTAGTTGATTTGATTTTATTTTGATGTGAAATTCTTATTATTTATGGTTTTGTGTAGGTTAATATCTGACAGTCAGGGGATTGGCCCACATCATAAACCCAATCACTTATAATAACTCTCCCCAAAAAAGGCAACTTACATCAATGCCAGAATTATCACACGATCAGTCTTATATGTCACCCAAGCAAAGTCATGTTAAAGATCCTACTGAACAGGCTGAAGCCACAGGCAGAGGAAATCATAGCTGAGGAACAGGCAGGCTTCAGACCAGGGCGCAGCACAACTGAGCAGATCTTCAGTCAACCTGAGTGTTCTATGTGAGAGGTACCTCCAGCACCAGCAAGACCTCTATCATGTCTTTGTGGATTTTAAGAAAGCGTTTGACAGGGTGTGGCATGCAGCCCTTTGGTCCACCATGAAACTATACAACATAAATGCCAACCTGATCAAGTCATAGCAAACCTTTACAACAAGGCCACTAGCGCAGTCTGCTTTAACGGCAAAATAGGAAACTGGTTTAGGACTACAGTCGGAGTCAGACAAGGCTGCTTGCTCTCACCTACTCATTTCAACATCTTCCTGGAAAGAATCATGACAGACGCTCTAAAAGATCATGAAGGAACTGTCAGTATTGGAGGCAGAACAATCACGAACTTGCGCTTTGCGGATGACATTGATGGCCTTGCAGGAACAGAGAAGGAGCTAGCTCAGTTGGTGGAGAAGCTGGACAGCACAGCCATTGCGTATGGGATGGATGGGAGAGAAGACCAAACTGATGACAAATAACACAAGTGGCATTGGCACAGACGTCATGATTGGAAGCCAGAAACTAGAAACAGTTAATAAATTCAAATACTTAGGAGCCATTGTGACAGATGAGGGATCAAAACCAGAAATACTGTCCAGGATTGCGCAGACAACAACAGCACTGACAAGATTAAAGACCATATGGAAGGACAGAAACATCACGCTCTGCTCCAAGATCAGACTGATGCGCTCCTTAGTCACCTCAGTGTTCTTGTATGCCTGCGAGTCATGGACCCTCACAGCAGACCTTGAAAGGAGGATACAAGCCACTGAAATGAGATGTTTTCGAAGGCTGCTTGGCATTTCATACAGAGGTCACATCACGAACGACGAAGTGGGAAGCAGAATCAGGCAAGCCGTCGGACCCTATGAAGACCTATTAGCCATTGTGAAAAAACGCAAACTGAAGTGGTATGGGCATGTCACGCGTTCAGCAGGGTTTGCCAAAACAATCCCGCAAGGCACTGTGCAAGGAGGAGGAAAGAGAGGAAGACAGAGGAAAAGATGGGAGGACGATATCTCAGAGTGGACAGGACTGAAGCTGAGCGACACACTAAGAATGGCAGAGAACAGAGAGGAATGGAGGGAGCTGGTTGCCAAGTCATCAGTGGTGCCCCAACGGTCGGCAAGACTACGGGAGATAGATAGATAGATAGATAGATAGATAGATAGATAGATAGATAGATAGATAGATAGATAGATAGATTAGATTAGATTAGATTAGATTAGATTAGATAAGATAGATAGATAGATAGATAGATAGATAGATAGATAGATAGATAGATAGATAGATAGATAGATAGATAGATAGATAGATAGATAGATAGATAGATAGATAGATAGATCGATGGATTGGATTGGATTGGATTGGATTGGATTGGATTAGATAGATTAGATAGATAGATAGATAGATAGATACAGCCACAACCGTATTTTTGAGATTATAGAAGAAATTTTTGTGAAATTTCATTCTAAAAAGGGGGGTAATGTTACGATTGTGGTTGTGTTGTTCTGTGAGAGCATGCATGTGTTAATCGTAGGAAATGATCCGATATTTATTTGAGCTATCATGGTTACGTATCACGTACCTTTTAAGTAAGATTCTCTATCGTTCGCGCAGATAGCGAAATTGGCTTTGTTATGATATGCTAAGTTTAGTCCGGAAGCTTCTAGCAAAGTCGCACGGAGAAGAGCGGTCGATTTTTGTTATGCGTAGATTCGCTGAGAATAAACCAGAACGTTCTAGAAAGGTCGCGCTGTCTATTGACCTCGTACATGTGACATCAACATAATAATAATAATAATAATTACGGTATTTATAATGCGCTTATCTTATAATAATTATAACTCTAAGCGCACACTCACAACTCGCGCACGCATGCGCACGCTTTAGACAATGACTCACGTACCGCAAACAGTGAAATACATTACGACGGTCAGCTTGGGGTGGGGAGTGCGGTGATATAGTGCTAAAACTGTTGAAAGAGGTGAGTTTTGAGAGCGGACTGGAAGGAGGAGAGAGAGTGTTTCTGACGGAGAGAGAGTGGGAGAGTGTTCCAGATGGATGGACCGTAGACGGAGAAGGAGCGGGGACCGAAAGTGTTAAGTTTGGTGCGAGGGATGTGGAGGCGGAGAGGGTCGGAGGCAGAGCGGAGGGAGCGGGAAGGTGTGTAGGGGTGAAGTGAGTTGGAGAGATAGGCAGGAGCGCAGTTGTTCAGGGATTTGTAGCAGAGAGACAGAACTTTGTATTGGATGCGTTGGGGGATGGGGAGCCAGTGAAGGAGTTTGAGCAGGGGTGTGATGTGGTCGGATTTTTTCTTTCTGAGGACGAGGCGGGCAGCATTGTTCTGGACGCGTTGGAGAGTGAAGATGGTGGAGTGAGGGAGACCGGAAAGGAGAGAGTTGCAATAGTCGATGCGAGATAAGATGAGAGAGACAGCAAGTTTGGTGGCAGCTTCGGTAGTGAGGTATTTTCTGATCTGACTGATGCGGCGAAGGTGGAAATAGCATGCCTGGGTCGTGGCGGAGACGAAGTTGGTCATGGACAGAGAGGAATCGAGGATGACGCCGAGGTTCTTGGCCGAGTCAGAGAGGGAGATGGGGGTGCTATCGAGTTGAAGGTGGAGAGAGGGAGGGAGCTGGGAGAGTTTTTGGCGAGTGCCTACCAGCATGGATTCCGTTTTGTTGTCGTTCAGTTTCAGCTTGTTTGCTGTCATCCAGTTTTTCACGTCTTTGTAGCAGTCAGCCGTGCGAGTCAGTAGTGACTGAGTGTTGTCGAGTAACATGTAAGCAACATTTTAGTAGAGACGCTCTATTCTTAGTCATATTTATTTTTTTGTGCGCGTGAATTTAGCAGCCAGTCAGTGTATTATTAAAGGTCGTGAACGGTCAGCCATACTTTTGTGTGACGTCATAACACACTAGGATTTGGGGCTGAAATTAGCAGTTGAACTTTTGTAGACTATTGTAGTTATTGTAGAAAGTTCTTTTTTTTAAATTAATATTTATGAGTTTCAGTTAAGTGTTCCGTTCTGATTGGTTGCGTTGTGAGAATTCCTTGGATTATTTTGGAAAGTTGTTTTACTATAAAACATGGTGCTAGGAAGCACGTGTGTACATTGTCATGCATTGTCAGTTGTAGGGACACACAGTTTATCGTAGGTACATGGCCCTTATAGGGTGTACATCGTGAGAGATGCAGCGTAACGGTGGTGTATGTTGTGTGAAAAACTTTGTGTCGCCAGTGTTGACATTTTTGCAGAGGAGACATTGTATCAGTGTTGGTGCATTTGGGAATGCATTGTGTGGAGATCGCATCGCTGAAATAAAATATTGTTGGAACTGTTACTCCAGTATTGTCTACAACCTTAAGTGCAGCTGAATGAAGTTTATTTAAAAGAACCTTTCATGCGTGCGTCTGGTGTGATATCATACTAGGACTACGACTCAACACGTAACACATTTCTTTTACTGACATGCATATATCGCATTTAAAGTGTTTCCGATGATTCCGAAAATATCGCATTTCTTTTGCTCGTCGGTATACATAGTTCATAATCTCATGCCAGATCTTTTGTTTTCTCACCTGTGCATGGCCAGGTGTGACTCCCTCAGAGGTGATGCTGTCACACGTGATCACCCAGTTCCTGGTGCTGCTCGTTCAAGTTGGCCTGCTCCTGATGTGTACCTTCACCATCTTTCAGGTGAGACTTGTTTTGACCCAGCGGGCAAAAGGTCATTGGGCTGGCATCCACTGCTTTTTCACCCAAGCAAAGCCCAGCCATGACTGATGTCAGCCTGAGTAGCTTTTGGGAGCCAGAGAGCTCTGCCATTAATTGGGGAAATGCCCATTTGTGAGAAAAGCAAGATTTTCATTGTGCAAAAATGAAAATCGCGCTTTTCTCACAAATGGACTTTTCTCACAATCAGCCCCCGGATGTAATGCGCTAACATATTACAAAATTGAGACAATGTGGGTTAGCCATTCCGTTATACCGCAAAAGCCGGGGGGCTTTTGCGGTATAACGGAATGGCTATCCCACATTGTCTCAATTTTGTAATATGTTAGCGCATTACATCCGAGGGCTGATTTTGTCCAATTTGCTTATTGTCCCATGAAAGCAACTTTACAGATTATAAGATAGATCAAGTGTTTTAGTTCAAGGGTGGTGCCAGAAGGCCTAAGGCGCCAAGCTATTCTGGCACCACCCTTGAACTATCAGTCGATTTTATTTCAAGCAATGGGTGTATCAGGATGATGAGGGCTAGTGCAGGTAGACTGAGTCTGACTTGTATTTTTCTTTAACAGATTCCCCTGGAAGGCAGCCCAGCTGCTGTTATTTTTCTGATCCTGATGGAGGGTCTCTGTGGCATGTGTTTGGGTACGTATTGTTTTTAAGATCAGTAGAATTGACAGCAGGGGTTTGTTTGTTGTTAAAGGGAAGCAACTGCAACGGTATAAGCATTTGGTCACAAAAAACAATTTTCAAACTTGTATGAAGAAACGAGTCATTCAAATGTTTACAGGCAGCTGATGATCGACTTTCAGTGAGTGTCAATTTTTTTTTCCTGCTTTTTTCTGTTGTTGCTATTTTCATTTATACATAAATTTAGATCACCATTTTGCCTGAGGACCTTTTCCTTACTGGCTTTGTTGCCTCATCTGCAGGTATCATGATCTCATGCTGCGTGGAAAAGGAGACGTCAGCCATGCAACTGTCCCTCGGCTTGGTGTACCCTCTGCTACTGACCAGTGGTGAGTATGAAACAACCTAGTGTGCAAAATGCCATCAGGCCTGTGTTGGGTGCAATCGTTCCACCCACATTTGGGGCTGGCCACCTGCACCCAACATGGGCCTGATGACCTTTTGCACTCTGGGACCAGGAGATGTACAATCTAGTTCACTGGTGGGGGCCAGTGCAGTGGTTGCTTGAGTTTCTGCCCTTGGCTGCAGAGAGATGGTGGGATTATAGAGATTTCTGTTGATGGGACCACGAAGGTGGTGGCGGCGGGAGCTTTTGGGGGTGGAGGAAAGGGGGGAGGGGGAGGCGTATGAGCTCTCCAGCCAGGGCATTGTGTTGGGAGCATCAGCAGAAAGGAATTTGGAAAAGGATCCCAGATGTTCAATACTGTTTTAGTTCACCAATTCTGACATTTGTGCTGGCCTAACCCATTCCACCCCACCGGTGCATTTCCCATACTTTCAAAATGTTTCTTAACGTCTGTGTTTCAGTTGCAGGAGTTGAACTGACCATGACAATTCACGGGTAGTGCCAGATTAGCATGATGCCTTCAGGTGCCAAGCTAATCTGGCACTACCCATGAATTATCATGGTCAATCAATCTCATCCTGTAGGGTGTTGGGGCTAAATGCAATGGGTTAACTCTTTGCCTACTAAAGAGCTAGTAAAAGAACTGGTTACTTTTCTATATAATGTACTCTGCCACTAAGAGTTCATTTCTGCATCCAGTGCACACTTCAAGTAATGTCTTAGGAGGACACATTCTGCACAAGAAATAGCCCAGCGAACCTCGGCCAGGCAGATCAAGTAATCTTGCAGTAGCTGAAGTTGACACCCATTTAGGCAAAGAGTTGACGTTTTGGCTGTCAGTAGTGCTTTTTGTTGAGGCAATTCCTGCAGGACGACAAAAAGCCCTACCAACAGCCAAAGTGTTTTTCGGTGTGTTTTTTTAGAACTGTTGTCGTCGTTGTTTTGTAATTGACCTCGCACAAAGGACTGAAAGTACAATGATCCGTGTTTTGGAAACACTTGTACGAACATGTTGACGGACAAATACCGAATGGTCTTATTGGCTGTCAGTCACGGCTTTTGTTGCAATGAATCCTGCAGAAATAATTGTGACCGAAAACAGCTACTGCCATTTAACCCCTGCACCCTACAGCAGGAGATGGATTGACCGTGATAATTCAAGGGTAGTGCCAGATTGTCTTGGCACCTGTCGGCACCAAGCTAATTTGGCACTACCCTTAAATTATCATGGTCGATCCATCTCCTGCAACTGGCACATAGATGACACTTCCAAAAGTTGAAATAATTGTGATGAAAAACAGCTACCGACATTTAACCCATACACCCTACAGCAGGAGATGGATTGACCATGATAATTCAAGGGTAGTGCCAGATTAGCTTGGCGCCTGTTGGTGCCAAGCTAATCTGGCACTACCCTTGAATTATCATGGTGGATCCATCTCCTGCAACTATGGCTGTGGGGTTTTATGGGTTAAACAAACAACTCGTACGTTACATGCCAGAATAAATGCACATTTGCTCCTCATGTGTGTGCATCCACCAGCATGCTCAAAAGGGTGGAAGGCAGGCTGGGTGCAGGGCATGCAAATTACCGTGATGTAGCTTCATTTTAAGTTTAGCATCATGGAAACAACCCAGTTTGTAACATGCCATCAGGGCCATGTTGGGCCCAGTCTGCCCACCCACAGCTGTGGGCGGACCTGCTGTGCCCAACATGGGCCCGATGACTTTTTGGGGCACGGTTTTGTTGCTGTTGAGGTGAGCTTTATCGGCTGAACATATATTTATGGTTATGTCTTGCAGGCATCATCTGGCCGATTCAGGCGGTACCAGAATGGCTGGAGTATCTCAGCAGTTGCCTCCCCCTCACCATACCCACTGATGGTCTGCGAGCCGTCATGGGCAGAGGTCAGTTGCAAATACAGTCCACTTCAGTTGGTTTTTTTAATCATTTTGATACGGGTTTTATTTTATTTTATTTTATTTTTTTTTTTGGGGGGGGGTTGAGTTTTTTTGTTTTTTTTTTACTTTCTTACACTTCGTAACCCTCAAAATATAGGGTTGTGATGACACAATAAAACAAAATGCTAGAGGGTTCACTGCGTTTGTATCGAATATTAACCCTTTTCATACTGATACACCCTGTGCTTGAAATAAATTTGACTGAAAGTTCAAGGGTGGTGCCAGAATAGCTTGGCACCTGGGGCACCAAGCTATTCTGGGCACCACCCTTGAACTGAAACAGTTGATCTATCTCTTAATCAGTAATGTAGCCTTCATAGGACAGTAAGCTAATTTTACAAAATCAACCTCAGGATGTAATGGGTTAAGCAACAGATTTCACAGTTAAACCTGTCGCAAACAAAATTACAGTTCCAGGTATCACTGGGGTTTTTTTTATTTTTAATTCATGCCGTTTTGTTTTTCAGGTTGGGGTATCACCCATATGTCTGTGTGGTTGGGTTTCATCATCACCTTTTTATGGTCCATCGCCTTTCTGGTCATCACAGCGATCATCGGACGCCTCAAGCGATAAACATCTTCAGAAGTTGCTCGGTAATACTCATGCTGCGAAATCCGTGCGAATTGTTCTGCCGTCATTGGCTGGTGATGCTGCAAATCTGGGGTACAAATGTAGACAGTTGTGGTACAGCTGAGGTACAGTTGTGGGTAAGCAAGAGCCATAGAGTCTCGTGATCCCCCTGCAGCTGCACGCCCTCATTCAAATTTGAAAAGCGTTTTCCTACCATACCCCCTGTGACAGAGGGCACCATGGAGACTGGTCGCGTCGATTTTGGGCTCGTTACGTGTTCAGTGTTCAGTCACACACTTTATCTGTTTATTGCCTTGCGTGTATTGTGTTCAGTATTTCTGTATGATAATTCAAGGGTAGTGCTGGATTAGCTTGACGCCTTCAGGTGCCAAGCTAATCTGGCACTACCCTTGAATTATCATGGTCAGTCCATCTGCTGTGGGGACTCGGGGCTAAATGTAGTAGTAGTAGTAGTATTGTAAGGACAAAATAGGCCGTGAACCCTTTTCAAATGTCCTTTCTTTCTTTAGTTACTTTATGGGTCTGCTATGCATGCAATTTTGCTACAAAATCATTCATCATAGGAATAAAAAATCTCTTTAAATTTTGGTAATTCGTCCAGCTGGTTTTTAAAACAATTTATATTAGGTGCTTTTTTTTAATGAAACTGGTAAGTCATTCCAAACAATGGCCACTCTGTTAGTAAAACAAAACTTCCGCAGGTTAGTGTTACACTGCTGTACAAAGATTTTCCCTTCAGAATTTTGGGTTCTGTCACAGAATGGTGCTGCAAAAAAGTCGTTCCACTTTAGGTCGTCGATGCCATTATAAATTTTAGAAACTTGGATTAAGTCTCCACGTATTCTACGTCCGCGTAAGGAGTGTAATCCAAAGTATCTGAGTCTGTCCAAATAAGTCATATTTCTACATTCTTTGACCAGCTTTGTTGGGTTAACTCTTTCATCCTGACACACTTTTGCTTGAAATAATATGACTATGATAGTTCAAGGGTGGCGCCAGGCTATTCTGGCACCACCCTTGAACTAAAAAGATGGATCTTTCTTATAATCTGCAATTCAGTGTTCAGTCACACACTTTATCTGTTTATTGCCTTGCGTGTATTGTGTTCAGTATTTCTGTCCTTGACTCGTTTAGCCTTAAGGGTGCATTTTTGTCATAATTTCTGCAGGATTCATTGCAACAAAAGCCGCTACAGACAGCCAAAGAGCTAATAAGACCATTCGGTATTTGTCCGTCAACGTGTTCGTACAAGTAATTTCCAAAGCACGGATCATTGTACTTACAGTCTCCTGCTGTAGGGTATTGAAGCTAAATGGCTTAAAGTATGTAGCATGAATGATCAAAACAGCAAGACTGTGTTTATTTTAAGAAGTACTCAATGGAGAAAGAAACAAGCTTAGAAAAGACAGTTACAACACAATATATTAATATTTCAGGTAAATACCCTTTTTCAAAATTGACAAACAAACAGAGAGATCAGTCGCTACTTATCTTCATTTATTCACAGATGGAATTCTTTCTCCATTGGGTACTTCTTTGCATTTTACATGCTTGGCAGTCACCTTTTTGGTCTGGATTGTGTTTATTTTAGTTTGTTAAACTGAGCTGAATATGGTTAGCCGTTCCTGTTAGAACAAATCAATTTAGTCCTAGAAATAATTACTTTTTGCACCAAAACAATAGTTTTCAGTGGAACGGCCTGACATAGCTACCACTACTGGCAATAATTCAACTACTTACGGCACAATTTACGGTACTGGTGGCAAAAGCTTACAAAATCAGTGAACAAGAGATTTCTTACAATTGAAAATACTCATTATGACTTGTAAAATAGTTTATATTTTGTTAATTTTTCAACTGCAGATAAAAAACATTGATCTTTCCCACGTACAATTTGTCAATAATTTGCAACAAAATCAGATAAATAGGTGTGTTTTGAATGGTTTCAAGACACAAGCTAAATCAGTAGTGAACACAAAGTTTGTCTCAGACAGTAATAAATCTCCATTAACTCCTAAACTACAAGATGTTTGTGAACTGTAACTTCAGATTCTTCTTGTCTTACACCATCGCTGTCAGATTTGATTAAAATTGTAAGTGCAGAAGAACAGAGAATAAGTTTATTAAAGACCAAAATAAATACATTTTGTCAAAGTAATAAATGTCAGCTGTAAATGTCCATGTTCGCCACATAACTAATGCTGATAACGCCGCAACCACTTGGTATTTTTTCTCCAAACAAACGTAAATGGGGAGTGCATTGCTCTTACTATGCATATCACTTTGGTTACAAACAGAGCAATTACAAAGTTTCCAAAATAACTTGATGCAAATTTTTCAGCATATCTGGTTTCTAAATACATGAGTCTTTGCCTCACCATAAAAGCATATGGCGGAAATCATTTACGTGATCAGACCCTTTCTAGTGATTTTCTCAGCCTTTCTAGTGATTTTCTCAGCCTTTCTAGTGATTTTCTCAGCGTGTACGTACCCCCCATACTAGTAATATGTATTTGCAGATTTGTATTGCATGATTAAAGGCGCTGATATATAATATACAACCATTTGTATGTGATGTGCAACCCTGTGCTGTAAAATCCACATTAACCCATTCAGCCCTGATGCACTACAGCAGGAGATGGATCGACCATGATAATTCAAGGGAAGTGCCAGATTAGCTTGGCACTTCCCTTGAATTATCTTGGTCGGCGCCAAGCTAATCTGGCACTGCCCTCAAATTATCATGGTCGATCCATCTCCTGCAACTGGTGCATAGTCGTTCGATTACTTACTTACTTACTTACGCCTGTCACCCCTACCCGGGTATAGGCCATCGACGAGAGACCTCCAGCAACTCCTGTCCTGTGCTTCTCCTTCGATTCTACTCCAGGTGGTTCCCAGTCTCTTGATGTCTGCTTGGAGGTCTCGACGCCAGGAGTTTCTCGGCCTACTTCTTTTCCTCTTTTACTGGGGGTTCCATGACAATGCCTGCCTAGTGATACTGGAAGCTGGCTTTCTCAGACTGTGACCGATCCATCCCCATCTTCTTCGCCCAATTTCATTCTCTGCTGTTATCTGCTCTGTTCTGTCCCAGAGTCTGACGTTGCTGATCTTCTCTGGCCAGTGGATTTTCAAAATTCTTCTAAGGCAACTGTTCATGAAGGTCTGTACTCTGTTGACTGTGGTTTTTGTCAATCTCCAAGTCTCTGCTCCATATAGGAGAACTGCTTTTACATTTGAGTTGAAAATCCGGACTTTGGTGTGTTGTGACAGCTCTCTGGAACTCCACACTTTTTTTAACTGGAGAAAGGCTGCTCTGGCTTTACCGATTCATGCTCTGACATCTGCATCAGTGCCGCCTTTTTTGTCTATGATGCTCCCGAGATAGGTGAAGGACTCCACCTCCTCCAACGGGGTGCCAGCAAGCAAGATTGGTTCTTCCCTGGTTGTGTTCAGCCTCATTGTCTTTGTTTTCTGTTTGTGAATGGTGAGGCCCACTTGGGACGAGATGTCAGCAAGCCTCGTGGTCTTGTCGTGCATTTGTTGATGAGTGTGGGACAGTAATGCCAAGTCGTCTGCAAAATCGAGGTCGTCAAGCGGTGTCCACAGTGTCCACTGTATTCCACTTCGTCTGTGCTCTGTGGTCATCTTCATGACCCAGTCTATGGCCAGTAGGAAGAGGAACGGAGACAGCAGACACCCCTGCCTGACACCAGTTCTGACCTGGAGCTCCCTGGTGAACTGCCCTTCGTGGATCACGCGACATGTCATGCCATCGTAGCTGCTCTTGATCAGGCGGACGAGCTTTGTAGGTACACCGTAGTGTCGTAGGAGTTTCCACAGAGTCTCTCGGTCCACGCTGTCAAATGCTTTCTCATAATCCACAAAGTTGACGTAAAGCGGGGAGCTCCACTCCAGAGACTGTTCCACGATGATGCGGAGAGTGGCGATCTGGTCTGTACATGATCGGTTTTTCCTGAATCCTGCTTGCTGGTCTCTCAGCTGGGGGTCAACGGAGCTCTTCATTCTCTCTAGGATGATCCTGTTAAAGACCTTTCCTGGTACTGACAGCAAGGTGATTCCTCTGTAGTTGGAACACTTGCTGAGGTCGCCTTTCTTGGGAAGCTTGATTAGGTACCCCTCCTTCCAGTCAGCTGGCATCACCTCCTCTTCCCAGATCTTTCCAAACAGTGGGTACAGCATCTCCACTGTTGTCTCTAGGTCTGCTTTCAGAGACTCCGCTGGGATGCCATCTGGCCCTGCTGCTTTGCCATTCTTCAAAAATGCCACTGCTCTTCTGATCTCTTCCCGGCTGGGTCTGTCACAGCTGATGGGTAGGTCGGTCTCTGCCGGCTGGATGTCGGGGGGGTCGGGTGGGCTAGGTCTGTTCAGTAACTCTTCAAAATACTCGGCCCATCTGTCGAGTTGGTCTGCTCTGTCTGCAATAGGCTTGCCTTCTTTGTCTTTTACTGGTCTTTCTGTATGGCCATACTTACCCGACAATCTTCTGGTAATGTCGTAGAGCCGTTTCATGTTGCCGCTGCCTGCTGCCTTTTCTGCCTCTGCTGCCAGGCTGTCTGTGTAGGCCCTCTTGTCTGCCCTGATACTCCTCTTCACCTCGCGGTTGGCTTCCGAGTATTCCTCCTGTGCCCTTACTTTGGCTGCTCTCGTGCGACTGTTGTTGACCGCTGCTTTCTTCTGCTTCCTCGCTTCTATCTTCTTCAAGGTCTGTGCCGACAGCCAGTCCTTGTGGTGATGTTTCCTGAACCCTACAGTGTCTTTGCAGGTTGAGTTCAGCGCCTCTCTAACTTCCTTCCACTGCTGCTCTGTGGTGACCACCTCCTCTTTATTTACTAACTCCTGTAGCGCTTGAAACCGGTTGGACAGCACCAGTTTGAACTCTTCTCTAACTCCAGTTTCTCTCAGGAGGCCTACATTATAGCGCTGTCTTCTTGTTGTCTCTGTGCGGCTTTTCTTTAGCTTGAGCTTCATTCTTAAGGTAAGCAGATGGTGGTCCGAGGCGACATCTGCTCCCCTCCTCACTCGAACATCTTGAAGGGATCTTCTAAATTTCTTGCCAATGCAGATATGGTCTATTTGGTTCTCTGTTGTATGGTCAGGTGAGACCCAAGTTGCTTTGTGTATTCTTCTGTGTGGGAAGATGCTGCCTCCAATAACAAGTCGGTTTAGAGCACAAAAGTCTACAAACCTCTCCCCGTTCTCACTCATCTCCGAGCCTAGTCCCTGTCTCCCCATCACCTCTTCGTATCCGGTGTTGTCCTCCCCTATTTTGGCATTAAAATCGCCCATGACGATGGTGATGTCTCGCTCCGCACAATTGTCCACGGCACTCTGGAGTCGGTCGTAGAACTCTTGTTTCTCTTCCTCGTCACTGTCATTGGTGGGCGCATAACACTGGATGACGTTCAGCTTGAGCTTTTTCTTGGTTCTAAAGGCTGCTGTGATAATTCTTGGCCCAAGAGGTTCCCAGCCCATCAGCGCTCTCTGTGCCACTGGTGACAGCATGAATGCTACTCCTTCTGTATGGGGGGCATTCTCCTCTTCATGACCTGAATACAGAATCATCTCCCCACTTAACAGCCTTTTCTGGCCAGACTGCGTCCATCTGGCTTCACTGATACCTAGCAGGGAAAGGTTGTACTTTTGCATTTCCGCTGCTATCTGGGCGGCCTTGCCGCTCTGGTACATGGTCTTGACGTTCCATGTGCCCATGGTTGTGTCCCTGGATAAAGAGAGGCGGCTCGGTCCTGTGGCTTCCGAAGACTTCCGGCTTTCACCACAGGACGTCATAAGTCTTCTGGTAGAAGAACCTTCCTCCTCCAGGAAAGGAATTACTGTTAGTCTTTTTGTCGGCGTTTTTGTAGCTATTTCCTTTTTTGCAGGGTGGGGAAGCTACCCCCACGCCCAACCCCCTTACTAGGAGGACCAGGGGTTTTCTGTCGGGGTCACCTTCCCTTAGACCATGTTGGTTCACGGCACCTTATTTCATTCGGTGCACCCCTCTCAAGAGGGACCCCCTATCCACCACCCAGGGGACGCGCCTCAACGCCATATGGTCCCAGCGCGAGGATAGTCGTTCGATGATGCCTCCAAAATTTGGGAAATACGTGAGTCGGGCTGAATGAGTTGACACTTATCTTCCTCATACACTATTGCTTGAAATAAATGTGACTGTGATAGTTCAAGGGTGGTGCCAGGATAGCTTGAACTAAAATGGCTGATCTGTCTCCTAATGTGTAATGTAGTCTTCATAGGACAATAAGCAGATTTCAAACATTCAGCCTCAGGATGTAAATATTAATGACTCTGGTGATGCACACCTACTTCCTGAATAATACTGGCAAGTTGAGCTATGTTTGGAGCTGATTGTGGTAAGTTGTAGGCATTCTCTTGAGCCCCTGTTTGTGATCAAAAGGTAGATCGACTGTAATATTTTAAGGGTGGTGGCAGAACTGGGCACATTTTGCATCAGTCTAATCTAGCACTACCTGTAAACTATCATGGACAGTCTTATTTTCTGAACTGTGACGTAGTCTCCTGAGGAAAATCACATTTTCCCTCAACCCTTTGGCTGTCCATCGCACTTTTTGTCAAGGTGATTCCTGCACTTCGACAAAAAGTGCTACTGATGGGCGAAGGGTTAAATGTGACCGGAAATGTGTTAATCTGCACTCACTTTCAAGGGACATTACCTGCTCATTGTGTCATTTTTGTGATGTGACTCTGATTTAGGAAGAAGTCCTTGTACTAGTTGCAAGTGATGTGGTGATTGATAAAGTATTGTTCCCCCCCCCCCTCCCCCTCAACTCCCATTATTCACAAATTTTTATGTACACTGGACAAGCAAGGACCATGACATGTATTTATATTGTGGAAATTCATTCATTAATATTTTTTCCCCACTTGTTTCATCACATAGAGTTCTTTTCTAAATGTTTGTTTTCCATCATACCGGTACATTTTCATTTCTTTTCTTGTACGCATGTTTCATGCATGAACTTTGGTATGTTGGCGATATTGTCTGTTTTAACTGTTACCATGCATTGCTCTAGACCACATGTGAACCCTTTTAGCCCCAAGGTCCCATTTTGGAGGTGTTGCCAAACGACTATGTACCAGTTGTAGGAGATGGATTGATCATGATAATTCAAGGGTAGCGCCAGATGCCAGGCGCCAAGCTCATCTGACACTATCCTTGAATTATCATGATCAATCCATCTCCTGCTACAGGGTCCCAGGGCAAAAAGGGTTAAATATTTCATGAGTGTCAGCAGGCATGTGCTTCTCACAATTGTAAATCCAAGTAATTATTTGTAAATCATAATAATAATAATAATAATAAATGGTTCTTGTATAGCGCAAAATCTTTTTGTGACAAAAACTCGGCGCTAACACACACATTCAAACATGACGTGGACTATGTGAAACATTACAAATAAATACAACAGGACCACGGATCTACGACTGAGGAAAAGCAAGCTGGAAGAGTGAGTTTTCAACTGAGCCTTAAACTGAGAGAGAGAGTAGGGAGATTTCACAGACTGGCAGGCAGCGAGTTCCAAACTGAAGGTGCAATGAAGCTGAATGAGCGTTCACCAACAGTTTTCCGGTTACTTTCAGGAGCCAGTGCACATACTATCTGTAAAATTCTGTACTCAAAGAGGTCCGTGCACCCTTACACTTATGTACACATTTTTATACATGATACTTCAACACAAGAGCTGTGACAGAGAGACTGTAACACAAATATTTTACCCTGGAAATAACCAAAAATGAAACGCGCTTTGGAAATGCAAAGCTGTCTTTCTTTGTTGGTTATTGCTTTGCGTTTTGCACGCTAGCCTAGTTTTAGTTTTAGTCTCGTTTTCACTGTACAGTAGAAGCTGTTTTTGAGCAACCATTCTCATTGAAAGAAGAAAGTTATGTTGAAGACAGGTCCTCTCTCAAGAGAAGTCTTGAAGTGCAGAAAGTGCCACCTGTCATTAAAAGACCATCATTTAGGTGGCTTCAGCCACAGTCACAGCTACAGCCACCTAAATCATGGTCTTTAATGACAGGTGATCTCTCATGAGGGTATTCGCTTAAAACAGGTTCTGCTGTACACCATGGGTGCCAAGGCATCGACAGTGTGAAGGTTGAATTTGTATCTGATGTGTTGGTGCAAAGGTATGTACATAATTATATGCACGACAGTGTGGCTTTCATCTCCACAATGCTGAAGATTCCAGCACGGTTCATGCTTTGCTTTGTTTTTTTAGAGCAACCTGCGCCAGGCAACGAAGGGTTAATAGTTCACGATATCTTCTAAAAAGTTTGACAAATGTTCTACAAACGTCTTAACCCTTTCAGCGCCAAGGGCGCGTTTACCGAAGTTTGGAAGTGTTACTTAACGACTATGTACCACTTGCAGGAGGTAGGTGGATTGACCATGATAATTCAAGGGTAGTGCCAGATTAGCTTGGCGCCTTCAGGCGCCAAGCTAATCTGGCACTACCCTTGAATTATCATGGTCAATCAGTGTCCTGCTGTAGGGTGTTGGCGCTAAAAGGGTTAACAATAATGTTGCGCAAAAAGACAAATTTTTTTGAAAACTGTTGTTTTTTTTACCAAGTTTGAATGTCATGAAATGAACGACTTTTCTGCACTTTTCCCTCTTGCTACATAGGAGAGTTCCCCCATTGAGTGGAAGGGGCATCAGATAGCTATCCGTTACATGTGCTGACTCGCATGGATTGTGAGAGGAGGATTGAAACGGAGTCTTAGTTGAGGCAAGACAACATTGGGAAGTTGGGGAAGTTTTGCAATCAATGCCCGCCTTGGGGTAGGTCGCTTCAATTACAGGTATCCACTTTGCACAGAGCATCCCATGTTCACTTGAATGCTGTTGAAAATTTAGATTAATTTTAGTATTTAGTGATGGTTTATTGTGTCCAATGCTTCTCGTTTGATAAAGTCTTTGACTGTTGGCAGTGCTTTTCGTCGTATTGAATCACCACGACGGAGAGCGCTACCGACAGCCAGACGGCCAAGTTATTTTATGTTGTCGTGCCACTCTGATTTGCTTCATATATTCTTTTATGTTTTTTGGCTTTGCACATTCTGTCCACGGACCGAAATCCCCCCAAAATGTAAGGCTGCCACCTGAAAGACTGTTACAATTCTAGAGACAGATCGAGCATGACATTTCAAGGGTGGTGTCAAAATAGCTTGGTGCCTATGGGCGCCTATCTATTCTGGCACCATCCTTGAACTATCATGCTCGATCCATCACGCTCGATCCTTGGGACTGAATGAGTTGAGATTGCACGTGCTTGTGTGACAATTTTATCAGATGCGTTGTAACATAATGTGGTAGTTTATGCGTGTCTGTGAGTGGTGTGAAGAATCGGCGTGAACCTGGATGAGTGAAGTACTCTTAAGTGAGTAAGGTTTTATCGTTCCATACAATCAACACATCTGAGATGCGAGACATGCAGCGTTATTGGGTATGAATGAGTTAACATATTCTGCCCCAGGACCAAAATCCCCCAATTTTGGAAGTTGCCCTCTAAACGACTGTATTACAATTCTAGCTCTAGACAGATCTAGCATGTTAGTTCAAGGGTGGTGCCAGAATAGCTTGGCACCTGTGGGTGCCAAGCTATACTGGCACCACCCTTGAGCTATCATGCTGGATCCATGTCTTGCTGGGGTGTGTCGGGGCTGAATGAGTTAAATGTGAATATATTCATATGGATCTGTGATTTTAGACTTTACCACCTAGAGTTTAAGTGGTTAATCACAGAGCAGCACACATTGAAGAACTTGCAATCTGCTGTAAGAAGATGCTACATTGTTACCGTTTCATGCATTTGACGATTTCCGTGAACTGTTTGCTTCAGGTTTTGGCTTACTGCTGGACTTTCTACGCAAACAGTGGATTAAAAAGCCCAGACAAACATGATCTCATATTTTTGTCTGGGTTTTTAAGAACACCGTTGTCTTGAAAACATGCAAATTTGACCTACTTTTGATTTCTAAGGTCTTCTGATAAATTTCACTTACTGAACCTTCACACTTGCATTATGAAAAAGTATTATGTTTCATCATTCTCCGCAATAACAGAGAAACACAGGAATCCCTCGACTGCTGTCCATGATACTGCTCAGTGCACAGGATGCCTAACTATTTGTCTTTCCTGCTGAATGGCATCTTTGGTATATATGGTTTGACATCGGAGCGCACGTTTTTTCAGAAACATATCCTTGAAGAGCCACTTTTCTGTACCAATCTTAGAGCAAATATCATTCAGTGCCAGTTGACCTAATACAATTCACTTTTAAGAAACTCAAACAATGTGTCAGTTTTGCTGTACTGTCATAAAAATCAGAATTTCTTCATTAAATGGCTGATTTTACATCCCTAAATGTGCCCCAGATATCCCAGTATAAGAAAGATCCATTCACACGTGAATTGGCCAAGTTTTCAAACCTGAAACTGTGCAGGCATACATGAAGTCTGCATGCTTGACCTCTATATTGAAATCTGCTGGGGCTCTATTTAGGTATTGAAAATGGCTTGTTCTTGTCTTTTTACCAAATTGTTACAACCGTAGAGCAAAATCAACAAATCGTAGGAGTTCGATAAAAATGTTCCATATTAGGTCAATTGGCACTAAGTGATATTTGTTCTTAAAGTGGTACAGAAAAGTCTTTCTTTGTGGAGATATTCGGCAAAAACGCTGTGCGCTCTGATGTCAGACGGCCTATTGCAGTTAGGAGGTTAACCCTTTGGCTGTCAATAGCAGTGTTTGTCACAATGACTCCTGCAGGAATCATCATGCCATAAACCACTACCAACCGCCACAGGATTAAAAAGTTAACCTTGATATGGATGAAAACATGTATGTTTGGTGGTCTGTTATTTTCATATCATGTGGCCAAGGGTGGTAAAGCTCAAAATCACAGACCAAACAATGAAGACTTGCATTGTACAATCTATTTTAGTATATAACTATTCTATTCATTTCTGTTATCTGTGAAAGCTATTTGACTAGAAAACTTGTGATATTATTGCTTGTTATTTGCTTATGGGCTTAGCACATCCTAGCACTAATTCCTGTTACAGGCTGCAGTATGTGCGTCGGCAGTGTTGCAGAACACCAGCAATTTAACAGATACATATTGCAACCCATAGAAATGATTGTCTTTTTTGGGCGCCCTGCAATAGGCCAGCCACGGTCTGCCTCTCAACCAATCAGCAATGCTCTTGTATCATAATGGTTAGTCACGTAGTACAAAACACATTGCATGCGCATTGCAGCCCGTGCCAAAAAGGCGATCTTATTGGCAGCAAACCTTTGCTTGTGAGTGTTGCGATGTGTGCCCGGCCCTTTAGAATGGAAATCATGGTTTTGCTTTCAACATGACATTGTAGAACTACTCAGTAGAATTTAGTAAGCGAAATAAGTACTGTTCATTGTCAAGTTGAGGAACGTGGCATAGTCTAGTCCACAAACATGTGCTGGTCTGTGATTTTGGACCTAAGGCCATAAGGTCCAAAATCACAGACCAGCACACAAATTGCATTTTTTATTTATTTGACATTCCTGTTGTCCATACAAATGTGGTCTCATTCTACAGATTTCTGTGATGCATGTTTTATTTTATGTGTATATTTAAGGCACCGACTGGTTGAAGGATTTACTATTTTCACACTGATTTCAGTTTTATTTTTTCTGTGTGTGTGTGTGCGCACGCACGTTTCAAGTGTGTTGTGTGTTCTAGCTATTGAACGTCATTTTCATGGATATGTTCACTAATCAAGTCTTCTGTGCGAGTGATTGTGTGTATGTGTGTGCCTGCTTGTGTGAGTGTGTTTATATACTTGCATCAAGTACAAATACTGGTTGGAAAAAAATCACAAGATGATGGACTTTGCTTTTTTAATAGTCAAATTGCAAAATAAAGCCGCAAGCATGCAACTGTAAACATGAAACTGTAACTATGACACTGTCTTCCTTTCATTCCATTTTATGAAAGCATCTTCAAAATGAATTGGATTCTAATCAGCTCCATCTATCAATGCAGTCCTTCAACAAATTTCGACAGTATCTGTCCCCATGGCATCCAATCACTGTACCAAATTATGCATAAAACCTGCTAAAGGCATACATGTAGGAGATAAGATTTTCGTGCAATCGTCGAAGCAAAGGGCATAGCGTGTTATTCATAATGGGTGCCGCTTGCATTGAAGCTCAAATTAACCCTTTGGCTGTTGAGGGCGCTTGTGATGATTCCTGCAGAAATCATAGTGACAAAAAGCTCTGCCCACAGCCAAAGATTTAAAAGCATCTAATAATCAACCGCTTCGTTGGCTTTCATTACAAAATTGCATGCTTGACACTGACCGACGTGAAAAAAACGTAAATGAGACAACAATAGGATTAGAATACACAGGTCAAACAAGAGACATGAACCCTCATGAGCCCCCGCGTCCGCAGGGGCTCATGAGGGTTCATGTCTCTTGCAGATGGGTGGCGTTTGCCTTGCCCCGGCAATTATGGCACTAAAAAAAGTATGCATCGAGAGGCTTATAGAAAGGCCCAAACGGATGCTTATCCCATATCATACTGAGGCTAAAAAGCTTCACATTTGTACACTGCCATAGGCAAGCTACATTACAGTACTTGCATACGAGGCTGTAGACCAATGGCTTTAGTTCGAGGGTGGTGCCAGAATAGCTTGGTGCCTAGAGGCGCCAAACTATTCTGGCACTACCCTTGAAGTATTTTAGTCAGACTTGTTTCAGACACTGGTGTATTCCGAACGATAAGGGTTATACATCTTGGAGCCTCATACAAAAATATGATTGATGCAACTGTGTGCAGAAAGGCACATGGTTATTTTACAAACCCCCCCCCCCCCCCCCCCCCCCCCCGAACACTCCGATTACAAGAGACATAGATCCTCATGAGCCCCCGCAATTGCGGGGGCTCATGAGGCTCTATGCCTCTTGCTGACATCACTAAATTAACCCCTTCACAGATTGTGTCTTGAAAACATTGTAAATTCAAAGCCATGATGCATCAGTCATCAAAGAAACGTGGATACAAAAACTTTTCAAGAAGACGCATCTAGATCCTCAAAAGCACGTGCGGGGGGGGGGGGGGGGGGAGGCTTGCGAGGATCCATACCTCTTGCAGGTGGGTGTTGTTCAATTTTTCTCAGCAGTGACGGGGTTAACCTTCACCGTGCTTTCATTAATTAACTACTGGGAATATTTCAGTGAAATTTTAAAAATGCTCAAAGCTCATAAGAGACTACTTTTTACCACAATGTTAATAGTTGATGGAGAGATAATCAATCTCTGAATTTTCCCTACACACAAACGATGGTGTGGGTCATGCAGGACCCATACTTTATAAAGAGTGAGTAAGTTGCATGAGTATGGTGAATATTCCTGTCTGGATGATGTTGGTCCTTGGTTTGTGAAGAGTCAAAGATGAGAATGTTATCTCACGCAAATTTTGCCGTTTTGATTTTGAAGGGTGTCAAAGACCATGCAACATCGACCAGTTTCAGTACAGTGTCTTGGAAATGGTGCACTTTCACCTGTGGTTTCTGGGGGAAACAGAAGTTTTAGACTGTTTTCTCTCTGCCATGATGACTAAAAGTACAAGGATGCTTCCGGTGATTTGTACTATAGTGTAAAAAGTATGGGTCCTGTAGGACCCACACCATCAGGACAGAGATAACCAGTTAAATCGCTTTTTGAAAAATATAGGTCCTGTAGGACCCACATCATCATGCTACTCTTCTTCTTCAGAATAGCTATGCTATGCCAGACCATGGAGCTTACGAATGGCGGGAATCACCGTGTGTCCATCTATATTTCTGTGTGCCAGTGTGTGTGGATGAGAGGGTGGGTTAGAGTAGAAGGAGATGGATTCCTGTCGCTACACGAGCCCACAGAGCATACTAATGGTGGGAAGTGCAGTGTGTCAGAGTCCAAAATAGCTCATGGGGTTAAGCTTCGGAGCAGGAGAGCAAAGGGAATCGCCGGGTCGTGGGTTTGAATCCCGTCCCAGCCCCTGTAGCTGGACTCGCAATCCAGGGGGAAATGACGGGCTTGTTCAATAGCATGTCCATTTAAAGGTCCTGGTAAATCAAAGTGCCACAGTTGCAGTGCGCCTGAGTTGATCAGTGTTCAGGTCGTACTCCATAGGCAATAAATTTCCCTGTCCCCCATAACCCGCCCGTCAAGTTCGTCCATTATCACTTCGGTGCCGTGGACGTTAACCCCGAACTAACCAAACCAGTGTCCGTCTTTATTTGTGTGCGCCGACGTGTGTGTTGATCAGATGTTGGCTTAGAGAGGAGGGAAATGGATCAGCATAATAAACCTAAAAATATGAACAACTCTGAATGTTCCTAAAAGATAAACGCATCTGAGCTCCAGACAATACGGTAGACTTTGGGATGAAATCCTCATCTCGTTCTTTTCAGTGCATGTTATGTAATGTTATGCCTTCTGCCAGAAAATAAAATAGTGTAGTTTTGATTGTCAGTGATCTTTGTCCAATAAATGAAGGGCAGTAGAAGTCGTACCTAAATCAGAATAAGGTCATATACAATAGGCTGAGCCCTATTATAGTAAGGACTTAAAGGGACTGTTTCGCAGAATCGCTACGATCACTGCTGCTTTTGTCCTCTTAGAGGGCCAGACCAAAACAATTTTTGCCATGCGTGCAAAATACAGAGAATATCTCAATGAAAAAAGAAACACGCTTAGAAAAGACAGTGTTGTGTTGCAACTGGCTTATCTAACCATGTTCCTTTCTTCATTGGGATGTTCTCGTAGCAGTTGCACTGTTAACCCATAGCATCCTGAAGCTGAGAGCTTCAAATGTGTACACTGCCATATGCAAGCTACATTATAGTACTTGCATATAAGGATACAGACCAATGGCTTTAGTTCAAGGGTGGTGCCAGAATAGCTTGGCGCCTAGAGGCGCCAAGATATTCTGTGGCGCCTAGAGGCGCCAAGATATTCTGGCACTACCCTTGAACTATTTTAGTCAATCTTATTTCACACACTGGTGTTTTCCAAATGATAAGGGATAATACATGGGTGTCAATGAGGCAACTCCTTGTGAGCAAGTCGCATGTACTCTCGTGAACGCCTGCACCCACAGTGGGCTCGTGAGAATACATGCCTCTTGCAGATGGAGCAGTCTGGGCGACTTATATTATCCCTTATCTTTCGGAATACACCAGTGTGTGAAATAAGTTTGACATATATAGTTCAAGGGTAGTGCCA
Source organism: Semisulcospira habei (assembly GCA_036245525.1). Lineage (NCBI taxonomy): Eukaryota > Metazoa > Mollusca > Gastropoda > Semisulcospiridae > Semisulcospira > Semisulcospira habei. The sequence continues at coordinate 83,551,913 of BTPG01000003.1, forward strand.
GAATAGCTTGGCGCCTCTAGGCGCCAAGCTATTCTGGCACCACCCTTGAACTAAAGCCATTGGTCTATATCCTTATCTGTAAGTATAGTGTAAGTACTATAATTCGGCTTGCATATGGAAGCGTGCAAATGTGAAGCTTTTAGCCTCAGTATGATATGGGTTATACTTCCGATTTAGAGACCACCTCTATTCCAAACCCCGTTTGATGCATGCATACATAGCATACATAGCATATATGCAAGTACATTAACTTGAGATTAAAAAAACAACAAAAAACAAAAACATACCCACAACACGCATTTTACTTCCATGGATGTTAGTAGTGCTCTTTGTCGAGGTGATTCCTGCAAGAATCACGTTGACAAAGAGCACCACTGACAGCCACATGGGTAATGCAAAGGTGGGAAAAAAATCAAAAGGACATGTCAGTTTCTGTACCAACAGATTCTATATTATGTACACAGGAATAGTTTTGCCGTCTTTGCCCGTGACGTACTTGATTCTGGACTCCAGGATTTTCGGCGCTTCAGTTCCAGCTTGGCCAAGCATTCCCTTATCTACAGTCTGGGTGGGGTCCACCTGTCTCACTTGTTTGGCTGCTGGCACCGGCGCCCCCACTGTCTTGCTGAGTAAGGGCTCAGACGGTCCACTATGGATGGACAGGTTGGTCGATTCTGGTGAAACCTTTACAACTGGTGTTTTGCTCATCTTCGGCGCAGATGGTCCTCCGAGGACAGACGGACCTGTTGTGTGTGGTGCAGCAGCTCTTTTTGTGGGGGTTGCACTGGTTTTGGGTTCAGAAGGCACACTGGCCCCCTTGTGCATGCTGCCACTGGGACTGTTCACAGACCTGGTGGCTGCACACGCGAGGGAGCTAGACGACACGTGTGAAGGTCCAGGAACATGGACGACCTTTCTCATTTCTGCAGCAGCTGGTTTTGGATAGCGCACTACTATTGGCAGCTTACTGATGTCCATAGTGTCAAGCTCTTTACGCGAGCGTTTCAAGGTCGGTCTAGAAAGGTGTTTAGCCAGACTTTCTGCTCTGCGCTTCGTTTCCTCCGAAGCGCTCGGAGCAACGTAGACCATGGGACGCTGCTCGGATTTCGCAAGTGTCCGAGCACCACCATTTACTTTATTACCGATTGGCTGCTTCACTGTCTGAGAAAATTCTGCCACGCTCCTACTTCCAGTTGACTGTGAGACTGTCTTCCGAGCTTGTGCTGCTGCCTTTTCAGCCTCCAAGGCTTCCTTGCTGCCCGGTGGGTGCACGACGATCATCTGAACGTTACTTTCGCTTTTACTCTTAATACTGTTCTGAACAATTTTCAGCAGAGCGGCAGAAGCTGTCTTATTTGGTGGCTGGATCTCTGAAGCATCCTCAGCCACTGGGGGTTTCTTTTGGAGACATGAATATGTTTTCTGTGTTCTGGCTGTAAAATTGCTCGCAATGTCCTCATCTGACCATTCTACTTCCTTTGACGGTGACTGATTTGAACCGGCCTCAGAGTTTTTCTCACTAGATTTTTCACTCTGTGAAGACTCAGGTCCCCCTGAACATATCTGTGGTGGCCCAGATGAAGAGTTTCTGCGATACGGCCTGGTGCTCTGCGAGGTTCTGCTGGCAGGACCCTGAGATGGGGAAGGCAGGTCTAATTTGGTGTAGGTGTTGCCATTAGTAAACCGTCTCACCACCACAGCTCTCGGTCGGTCGTCAACTTGCAGTGACTCTGGCAAATCGCTGACAGCCTCCCCTGCAGAAGCAGTCTGTGATCTACCACCATCACTGCTAGAAGCCACTTGCACTCTACCACCATCACTGCTGGAAGAAGCCACTTCCACTCTACCACCACCACTGCTGGAAGAAGCCACTTGCACTTTACCACCATCACTGCTGGAAGAAGCCACTTGCACTCTACCACCACCACTGCTGGAAGAAGCCACTTGCACTCTACCACCATCACTGCTGGAAGAAGCCACTTCCACTCTACCACCACCACTGCTGGAAGAAGCCACTTGCACTCTACCACCATCACTGCTGGAAGAAGCCACTTGCACTCTACCACCACCACTGCTGGAAGAAGCCACTTGCACTCTACCACCTCCACTGCTGGAAGAAGCCACTTGCACTCTACCACCACCACTGCTGGAAGAAGCCGCCCGTGACATGCCACCACCACTACTAAAGGAAGAAGCTGCTTGCAATCTATGACTGTCACCGCTAGACAAAGCTGACCGCAATACGCTACCATCACGGCTAGAAGAAGCCCCCTGTGACATGCCACCATCGCTACTGGAAGAAGCTGCCTGCAATCTACCATCACTGCTATGCACCCTCGGTGGAAGAGGAACCCTAACCACTCGTGAAGAACCCAACTGATAATGTCCGCTTCTTCGCTCTTGACTGCCTGATGACCTCCTCTTTATTACAGGCAGCTGGTCTGATGTTCCAACGGATATAGCGCAACCAGAGACCGGTGCCCGCAGAGGGGAGATAAATGAGGAAGAAGGGTTGTCGATAGGCATCACTTTGACCTGTCCGTTTGGTAGCTGCTCTATGCTGTACTTTTTCCCTGGCTGGATTCGGCCATCCACATTGCTGACAATAAAAGTTTGCTCCTCACCCACCCCTGTGGTTTCAGTCAAGGTTGTTATGATTTCCGTCTGTCAGAAAGAAACAAAACACAACGGAAGTCAATGTTAACCCTCTGGTGCAAACATTCACGCCCGTTTGTACAAAAATAACCCTTGCCCACTATGAAATAATTTCTGTCCTAAAAAGACAAAAGAGAGAAAGTCAGTTTTTGTGCAAAACAATGAAAACCTCATTTTCACAAAAGTAGACTTAGCCCTTTTAGCCCCAAGGTCCCATTTCTCAAATTTTGGAGGTGTTGCCCAACGACTGTGTACCAGTTGCAGGAGATGGATTGACCATGATAATTCAAGGGTAGTGCCAGATTAGCTTGGCGCCTGAAGGCGCCAAGCTAATCTGGCACTACCCTTGAATTATCATGGCCAATCCATCCTGCTGTAGGGATCCAGAGCTAAATGGGTTAATGTCGACTGCCTTCTTCGGGCAGATCTGTTCCGGTCCCACGACGCCAACATAAATGGAAAGGCTAGCATGCTCCTGCTGAGGAAGCATTTTCACACTGATGTTACACTTTTACAACAGCGAGTTTCACAATAAGAAATGAGTAAATGTCACAGAGTGTGGGAACTATGCTTTAACTCATTCTACCCCAGACACAACAGAAGCAAAATAGGAATCAACCAAGATAGTTCAAGGGTGATGCCAGGATAGCTTGGCGCCTATGGGCGCCAAGCTATTCTGGAATCACCTTTGAACTATCATGGTCGATCTGTGTCCTGCACTGCAATGCAGTCTTCAGAGGACAACGGCAAAATGTGGGGATTTCGGTCTCGGGGTACAATGAGTTAAATGGCTGAACAATGTATAGTGAATCTACAGGGTTATAATGATTCAAGAATAGACAATTTCCGTACAAACTAGCACATGCTCAACGCAAACAGTGGATCAAAAAGCCCAGACAAACGTGCAACATCGCATGTTTGTCTATGCTTTTAACTCATTCAGCCCGTGACACACCACAGCAAGACATGGATCGAGCATGATAGTTCAAGGGTGGTGCCAGAACAGCTTGGCGCCCATACTCGCCAAGCTGTTCTGGCACCACCCTTGAACTATCATGCTCGATCTGTCTCTAGAATTGCAACACAGTCCTTCAGAGGGCAACTTCAAAATTTGGGGATTTCGGTCCTGGGGCAGAGTGTGTTAATCCACTGTTTGCGTCAAACACATGCAATTTTGACCTACTCCTGACTGAGGGATATCGTCACATTTCATTACACTGTGCACCAATGCCAGGAAAATGCACACCTGTTGGCTTGCAGCGGCACCGTAACCCCTCAGCCCACTGGTTGTGGCAGTCCCCATCAGCCGAGCCGTCACATCTGCTCCCTGCAGCTGTACCGTGCTGGCTGCCTCGCTCTTGACAGGCACCCATACGCCAGCCATCAGCATCAGCTTCTCTATCCCTGGGGGAATTCCACTCACTGGACCTTTCTGACACAGTGCCGCATCGCCCACAGAGCTGGCGCGAACCACTGTCCGAACCTTGGGAGGAAGCGTGATGGTGACGGTTTCGCGGGACGGCTCTTTCAGGAAGGGCTTGAACCACAAAAGGCGGACAGGGACGCAGAATGGGTTCATGGAGTAAAGGCGAGGTTTGTCCAGCGGCTTGCGCCAGTGGTGCAGGCGCCTACGCCCGGGTCTTTTTCCTCTTAACGACGGAGTTGAAGTCGCATTCCGGTTTGTCTCTGTTCTGCCGTCGTTGTTTTGTCTTGCGATTGTTTCATTACCTACATTACCTGCAAAATTAATTTTTCTCTAAAATGTATTTTTTCGAAAAATACTTACCGATGACATGACTAACTGGAAATAGTCTACTTGCTTACCAATTTTAGCCTAAGACCCAAAGGGTCCCCCCCAGGAGGCTCTCGGGGATCCCTGACAGGGACGAGAGAGCTTTTGGGGATCCCTAACAGGGACGAGAGTAGCCTCCCCTGCCCATCCGGTCAGGCGCCAGGTGGTGTCTCCTTTAGCCAGTTGTCTACGGAGTTACCAGCGGCAAGCGGGGAGGAGGGAGGGACCTCCGAGTCATGTCATCGGTAAGTATTTTTCGAAAAAATACATTTTAGAGAAAAATTAATTTGTTTCCTCAAAACACATTACCGATGACATGACTAACTGGAAGAATGGCAAAGAGGAGGAGGGTGCCGCACAATCCCCTTTTAGAAACCTCTTCAGGGACGAAGACGGCCCGTCACTCCTGATCACCCACTCCCGACAATTTTAGCGAAGTGCCGCCTAAGCGCCGAGGGCGCCTGGAGGGAGTGTCGCGCCGCAGAAGTTGCCCACCAGCGTAAGGTTGTCGCGCTGGACTGTAAGGGCGCAGAGCAGAAGCGGCAAAGGTAGATTCCCGCCACCCCACCGCCGCCACAGTGTCCTTAACCACACCGGCGCGGCGAAGGCGAGACATGCGGCCCTAGCGTGCATTGCATGGGCGCGGATCCTCAGTGCCTCGGCTCCCTGTGGGGAGAGGTCGCGATAGGCGGACCAGAATACCCAACGGAGCGAAGAGGAGAACGTTTGGGCTGAGAAGCCGGTTCTGCCAGCGGTCGGCGGCAAGGGACGAGACCGTCCCCTCCGCACGGACTTGGAGTGCCGCAGGTAGATACGAAGTGCCTGCCCCGGATCTTGCTGCGGAGTGCCCCGAGGAACCGGGTCGTGTAAGCGGCCGAGCGGCGAGGACCGGAGGCGCTGTCAAGGGAGACCTAGGCTGAGCGAGAAGGAAGGATCCGGGAGTAGCTGAACGGAGCCATCCACTCGGAACTGCAGGCCGGCGGGGCGAGACGAGAGCGTGGAGCTCGGTGACGCGGGGCGCCGTGGCGAGGGTCATCAGGAAGCAGGCCTCCGAGTCACGTCAGCAAAGCGGGCCAGAAGGAGCGGCTCAACGGTCCGAAGTCAGTCAGGGGAGGACCAGGGAGGTCCCAGCGTGGGCCAAGTGGGCGGGAGACCGGACGCTGCACGCCGAAACGCGCCATAAGGTCGGGCAGGTCCTTGCAGGCGCTGGGTCAGGACGGCCGAGGTGACGGTAGGCGTCGGCGATCAAGAGACCCCTCAAGAGCTGCTGCACCAGAGGGGAGCCAACCTAGGTCTTGGACGAGCCAGAGAAGAAGTCCGTGAGCTGAGGAGTCGTCAGGCCGACAGTGGAGAGGCGGCGGTCAGAGCACCAGGCACGAAGCACGCCACTTTCCCTCGTAGACACGTCTGGTAGGTCTGCGGGCAGAAGCGATAGCATCCGCTGTTGCACTCGAGAAGCCTCCAGCAGAGAGAGCTTGCCACACAATCGCCAGGCGTGCAGGAGAAGTCGCTCGGGGCAGGGGTGGAAGAGCGGCTATCGGCGCTGTAAGAGCATCGGCGGGAGGTGGGAAAAGGGAGGGTGAACCTGTGGCGAGACTGAGAAGGTCGGAAGTCCGCGAACCGGTCCGGGCGACCGGCCACCAGGAGAAGGACTGCGTTGCATCCCCGGAGGCTGAGCAGGACTTGAGGACCAGGACCGCCGGAGGGTAGGTGTAAACGACCAGTCCGCCCCAAGGGATCGAAGGGCAACGACTGACCAGGCCAGAGGTCGGGAACAGGGAGATGAAGCGGGGAAGCCGGAGGCTCCACTTCGTGGCGAAGAGAACAAGGGGGGAGTCTCCCGACGGGCGCAGAACCAGCGAAGGATGTCCCAGCGAAGGGCGCAATCCGTGTGAAGAAGCTGCCACCGTCGCAAGAGGTAGACTGTCAGGACGAACAGGCGACGTGGACTGTGGCGGGCTGGGAGGGAGAAGACGCTGTCCTCGCACCAGCGAAGGGGGCGATAGAGGAGGAAGCAGAGGTCGGGAGAGCGGGTTCCTCCTGCGTCTGAAGGCAAGCCACGAAGAGGGGTTGTCGGAAGGACGAGGAGGTCCTGTGTCCGAAGATCGTATCGCCAAGCGCAGAGGGCCTGCCAACTGCAACCAGTTCCAGCGGGTTGACGTGCCGCGAAGTCCGGTTCTCGGGCCAGCGGCCGGCGGACGAGCGGAATTCGGGAGAAGGAGAGCGCCCCAACGGTCGAGACCGGCAACGACGCAGAGAGAGACGGGCAGCGGCGAGGTCAGGGGGAAGCCGGGAGCCGAGCCAAGAATGTCCGTCCAGCGAAGCCGATGTGGCGCAGCACAGGAGAGATCGGCACCAGGGTAGAGAGATCGCCGGAGGACGGCCTCCAGAGGCGGAGTACAGAAGACCGAGGGAAGGAGATCAGCCGCCGCACTCACCAGGAGGAGGAGCTGGAGCCGCAGTTAGGTGGGGAGCGCCGCGTCCGCAGCTACCCTCGGGCTAGAACGGCAAGGACTGGATCCGAGGCTCGTGAAGACGCACCAAGGCGCGGTCGGTCACCGAATCCATACCCAGGTGAACGAGTGGCGAGAGGTCGGACTGTAGGCGCTGACCAGGGCGCCCAGGCGAGCAACCGGAGGAGGAGAACATCGCTGCCCTACGAAGTGGGACCGCTGACTGATACCGCAGACGCAGGTCGACCCAGGAGGAGAACGGCTGACGGAAGAACAAGGTCTCGGGCAACCAAGGCATCCACGATCCACGCAAGGACCCAGGGCTGAGGGAGAGACCACACCGGAGAGGCCGGGCTGGAAACGGACCCGTCGACGGCAAGCGAAGACAACAGCGGGGGCGGGAGGCATGGGGACGCGTGGAAGTGAGGGGCAGATCCCGGCTGGCGGCGACGACCAAGGGCCGAAGGCGAAGCGAAGGGTCCGAGGCGGGGGGAGCCGCGCCGAGCGACGAGCACCAACGCAACATCTCAAGGCAGAGCGGAGACCTGCGCGCGAAGGGCGAGGGCCTTGGTCGGAGCGGGCGGGAACTCAACCACACGGGTGGCGCTGGGCCCACAGGCCTAGAAGGGGTCCTAAGGAGACTACCAGGCAGGGCCGAAGAGCGTGGGAAGCCACAGGAGCACGGTACAGCTGCGACGTCGCATCAGGGGAGATGGTCAGGGAAGGAGCCATCCACTAGAGCTGGGAGGTGTAACCGCAAGGACGGGCGCCGGCAGAACCACCAGAGGCAGCGCGCACGAAGAGGAGCAAGTGGCCAGCGAACCGGGGAGCCGAAGGCTAAAACGCCAGCAGGCCAGCGGCGAACGCAGGACGCCGAGTCATCCACCGAAGAGGGTCGGGGAGACGCTGGAGGCGAACGGTGCAGAGAGAGGGGAAGAGGGTGTCCCGCGGAGAATGACAGGGCCGAGCAGAAGGCGAAGGTCGGCAGGGACACAGGAGGGCGTCAAGCGGGCGGGCGACGAACGTCGGGCGCCGCAACTATCCAGGTGACGAGGGCGAAGACGTCGATCCCCACTTGCACTGGGTGTACCCAAGGGGCACCCATCCACGCGAACCGAGCGCGAAGTAGCTTCACTTCGGTGAACAGACGAGAATCGGTGAACACGTGGAAAGGCCGTAGGCGCCAGGGGAAAACGGCCCGAAGTCCCGAGGTATATGAAAGACGACCCAGACGCAGTGCCCGAAGCTCAAGGAGGGGGCACCGTAGCTGGCTGGGAGACTCGACGAAGGAGTCAGAGGGTAGGAAGGAAGGCCATAGGGCCGACTAGGGCACCAACCGGCGATAAGGGTCGCGGTGCCCGGGGCTCAAGGAGGGGGCACAAGCAGATAGGCGACTCGCCAAAGGAGTCAGCGGGCCCAGGACCGAGGCCGAAGTAAGAACAAGGCGACAAGGTCGCGGTGCCCGGCTCAAGGAGGGGGGCACATAGTCGGGTAAACGACTCGCCGTAGGAGTCAGCGGACTTAAGCTGGGGCCGAAGGCCAAGCGTGAACTAATTGGCGACAAGGCCGCGGTGCCCAGGGTTCAAGGCGGGGGCACAGCGGCTCGCCGGAGGAGTCCGCAGGCGTAGGAGGCCAACGCGTCCACAATAGGCGACAAGGTTGCAGTGCCCGGGGCTCAAGGAGGGGGGCATGTAGCCGGCTTGGCGACTCGCCGGAGGAGTCAGCGGGCTGAGCAGGACCGAAGGCCGACGCGTAGACTAGTTAGCGACAAGGTCGCGGTGCCCGGGGCTCAAGGAGGGGGGCACGGAGCCGGCTAGGCGACTCGCCGGAGGAGTCAGCGGGCTTAGGAGGGCCGAAGGCCGGTGCTTAACTAATTAGCGACAAGGTCGCGGTGCCCGGGGCTCAAGGAGGGGGGCACGTAGCCGGCTTGGCGACTCGCCGGAGGAGTCAGCGGGCTTAGGCTGAGGCCGAGCGTCAACTTCTTCTTTTTTTTTTTTTTTTTTTTTTTTTTTGCATGTAACAGGCGACAAGGTCGCCGTGCCCGGGGCTCAAGGAGGGGGGCACATAGCCGGCTGGGCGACTCGCCGGAGGAGTCAGCGGGCTTAGAAGAAGGGCCGAAGGCCGACGCTTAATTAGCGACCAAGGTCGCGGTGCCCGGGGCTCAAGGAGGGGGGCACGTAGCCGGCTTGGCGACTCGCCGGAGGAGTCAGCGGGCTTGAGGTTTGGCCGAGGGCCGACGCGTGAACTAAGGCGACGTGGTCGCGGTGCCCGGGGCTCCTTTTTACGGGAGGGGGGCACGTAGCCAGCTTGGCGACTCGCCGGAGGAGTCAGCGGGCTTAACGCGTCTACGAAAGAGCTACAAACTTACCAGGGACGATAGGAGTGGCTATCCCATGTCGGAGGGCCGCTTGAACAATCCCACCGTGCCGCGGAAGGTCCCAAGGAAGGCGGAAGTCGCGGGTCGCTCGGCGGTGGAACACCGGAGTAGAGACCAAGAACCTCCAGTCAAGCAGGGCAGCCAGCGCAGCCGATGAGGAGCAGGTGGCACCCAGTCTACAGTGTGGCGGACACCAGGCCACTGGAAGCCGCCGTCCTGGGCAGAAACGCACTTGGTACTGCAACACATACCCATACATGAAAGGTGATGGGCGGCGGGCAACTAAGGCCGCCAGGTAAAGCTCCGAAGTAAGTAATGAGCGAAACTCACCGTGAAATGCGGAGAGAAAACAAACAGAAGTCCGAGCCAAGCACGACGTCCGGCCCCGCCGGGGGAGACGTAGGCAGTGGCCAAGACTTTACCTTTTCATGGCGGAATTGCAGCGTGACGCAGCACAAAGCACCGGACACTAGGTCACTGGAAGTCGCCGAACTGGGGAGAGGCGCACTTGGTAACTGCAACCCAAACCCAAACATGAAAGGCGACCGGCGGCGGGTAACAAACCCCGCCATTTAAAGCTTCGAAAATTAAGAGACACGCGAAACTGACAGTAAATGCAAAGACAAACAACAGTAGCTCGAGCGAAGCCCGACGTCCGGCCCAGCCAGGCGAGACGTAGGAAGCGGCCGAGACTCCACCTTTCCATGGCGGAACGGCAGAGTGACGAAGCACAAAGTACCGGACAATAGGTCACGGGAGGTCGGCGTACTGGGGAGAGGCGCACTAGGTAACTGCAGCCCATACCCAAACAGGAAGGCGACCGGGGGCGCCATTTAAAGCTTCGAAAGCAAGAAACACTCGAAACTCACCGTGAAATGCGGAGAGAAAACAACAGTAGCTCGAGCGAAGCCCGACGTCCGACCCAGCCAGGCGAGACGTCGGAAACGGCCGAGACTTTACCTGTCCATGGCGGAACGGCAGGAAGACGAAGCACAACCACCGCGCGACGGGAGCCTAGAAGGTTCCAGGGCCAGCCAAGAGCACGAGGCCCAGACGAGGGCTAGCAGAGAAGACGGAGGCCACGCCAGAAGCAGAAGCCGAGAGGCTAGGCGAAGGCAGGCCGGTAAGGGACGGTCGAACCGTACACAGTCTTTCCAAGGGTCAGAGGCTCAGGTAAAAGCGTCCGAACGCTAGCAGCGAAGTAGACAACTGGCTAAAGGAGACACCACCTGGCGCCTGACCGGATGGGCAGGGGAGGCTACTCTCGTCCCTGTTAGGGATCCCCGAAAGCTCTCTCGTCCCTGTCAGGGATCCCCGAGAGCCTCCTGGGGGGGACCCTTTGGGTCTTAGGCTAAAATTGGTAAGCAAGTAGACTATTTCCAGTTAGTCATGTCATCGGTAATGTGTTTTGAGGAAACAAATTAGATAACATGCATGAAATATTGTGGAAAGGAAATATATCTAGACCCCCCTTGTGCATGCAGCCACTTGTACTGTATACAGTAGCTGTATGCACATTGAGGTTAACCCATTTAACCCCAAGGCCACATTTTGGCCACTTAACGACTATGTACCTATTGCAGGAGATGGATCAACCATGAGAATTCAAGGATAGTTCCAGATTAGCATGGTGCCTGATGGCACCAAGCAAATCTGGCACCATCCTTTTATTATCTTGGTCGAGTCATCATCTGCTGTCGTACATCAGGGCTATAACAGATGATTACCGGAAATCAGAAGTAGGTCAAGACCAGTGGAAATTCCACAGATCAACCATGACAGTTCTAGGGTGGTGCCAGAATAACTTGGCGCCTTCAGGCGCCAAGTTATTCTGGCACCACCCTTAGACTGTCATGGTGGATCTTTACTTTGTTGCAGTGTCAGGGCTCAATGGACTAAGGTGATGTAAAACAGAATGTGAACATACCTGTGTTCCTTGAAGTGGATGGCACAGCTTTACGCTGACCCACCGATGCCTCTGGCTCGATCGTCCCCTGACCTTGTGTCGTGGACGATGTCGACTGGCTAGTTGACGCCTCTGAAGATGCCAGGGCAGTTTCAGACGGCAGCGGTGCTACTTTCGCAGGTGATGCAGTAGTAAAATCAAGATGGGCTGTTGGATTCAAAGTAGACGAAGACTGACTAGTTTCTGATACCGCAGCGTTTGTACAGGAAACTGTCAGGCCACTGGACATTGGACAATTTTCAGCAGACGCCGCTTTCACGTGTGTTGTGTTAATATCGACAACAGATGAATTTGCAATAGCTGAAGAGCAAATCATTTCAGAAAGCGATGGTGCAGCATTCACAGGCAAAGTTTTAACCGCCGATAGCATAGCCTTCATGGACGAAGCTGACATGTCACTGGACAAGGACTTCACAGAAGACAGCCCTTGACTGGTATGAGACGATGATACTTTCGCAGGTGACTTTGAAAGGTCCATAGGTATTGTATCAGAAGACTGACTAGTTTCAGAAACTGAAGGCGAAGCACTCACTGATAAAGTTGTCAAATCACTGGATATTGCAGAACTTGATGCAGATGGCTCCTGAGTGGGGTAAGACGCCACAGACAAAGATACCATCGGAGCTGACTTAGAAAGGTTGAGAGGCTGTCCTTCAGAGGACTGGCAAATTTCTGATACTGATGGCATAGCGTTCATAGACAACACTGTCGTATCATTGGTCATTATAGAATTTGCACTGGACAACCCCTCACTTGTATAAGATGAGGACGATTCCACAAATGACTCTGGAAGGCTGATGGGCCTTGCATGGAAAGTAGGGGCTGTAATCGGTACTGCTGTTAAATCATGGACAACAGGACCAGATGAGGAGGGGGTGCCCGAACTGTCCAAGGACGAGGAGAGACCTGCCAGACGTTGTCCCGGACTCCCCTCCTTGTTTTTCTGCAGATCAGAAAAATCTGCAACAGACAAAAAAACAGTTAGGTAATGATTAACCTGACTCACTACAGAAGGAGATGGATCGACCATGATAATTCAAGGGTAGTGTCGGATTAGCTTGGCGCCATCAGGCGCCAAGCTAATCTGGCACTACCTTCGAATTAGCGAGGTTGACCCATCTCCTGCAACTGGTACACAGTCATTAGGTGGCAACTTCAAATGATAGTTTAAGGGTGGTGCCAGAATAGCTTGGCGCCTGTGGGAAATGCAGCCATGGGGATAAACCTGTTGGTTGCACTGCAAGAATCATCTCAACACATCTCAAAATAACTCAAAGTAACAGCTAAAAGGTTACAGCCGTTCAGTCCCGACACATCATGACAACACAGCTGCCGTTGTATGGCAAAAGCTAGTCTGTCCTTTTTGGAGACAAGCAAGACTTCCATTGTAATAAGTGCCAAGTAAAACTGTGGGTTTCAATTTATTTTCACCTTTGCTTCAAACTCAATTTTCTTTTTTTTTTAAACTTACCATTGCCGAACGCTTTCTTGATACGATCCAGGTTGGACTTGAGGTCGTCAAAGTCGTACTTGTGGTTGAGCATCTTGTACTTCCAGCACAGGACCTTGCGCTGAAGGGACGTGTCCGCCATTCGCATGGCGTCGCCGATGTTGTGGAGCAAGTCCAGCACCACTGCGCTCTCTGTCAACACAATCCAAAACGGAACGTGAAAAACGAAAGCCCCTTGTTGTGCTTGCTGCTACCAGTTCTGCTCACATTATCCATGGCTATGTGCAGAAAGAAGTTAACTCCTTCAAGATATAAAAAAAACTGAAGCACTACCCAAATGCAAGAGGTATAGATCCTCATGAGCCCCCGCAGTTGCAGGGGCTCATGAGGATCCATACCTCTTGCTCAAGTCCCTTTGTATCCAAGTCTCTTTGATGGCTGTGAATCTATGACATTGGGAATCTTTGACATTGGATTTACAACTTAAAAAGCCAATCTGCATCTGCCAGCTAAGGCATGGCAGAGGTACATGAAATTGTCATGATAGTTCAAGAGAAGTGGCAGACGTTTCTGAGATATGCAAGGTGTCACCAGTGTTATGGAGCAAATGGTTTTAAGAAACACTGCGCTACCTTGCAACACAATCGAACGCATCATATCCTAGCCCTCCACTGACAAAATAAACACAATCTACTGCAAGGACGTTGATCATCATGAGACCCTGCAATAGTGGGGGCTGATGAAGATCTGTCTCTTGCTGATCCCACTTTGTATCCATGTTTCCTGATGGGGTGGGGTTCATTGGCATGAACGCTTTGCCTACCGAGTAGGTTCATTGGCATGAAAGCTTTGCCTACTGAGTAATTATCTACACTTAAGCCCTCTGCCACCAAGTAATTTTTCATGAAAACTTCAATTATCCACTTACTGACTTTAAAAAAATTGTAAACAAATCAATTGCAAAGCTTATGACTTGAAAGTTTGTGAAAGTCTACCAAAGAGAACGGGCATTAAATTAGTTTAATCTGCAACTGTGCAGACATTCCTATTCACATAATTATGATGTCAGTGTGTTTGATTGTCTGTCTTTGCATGATTTGCCTGTTCTATCACATGTATTATGACAGTGCAGCACTTTATGAAGGCCATGAGTGATGAGAAGTGATCAGAGAAATGTTTTGTTATGTTTTTGAACAAACTGTTACGTGGAGTACTCACTGACAAACACAGATGTAAACGTCAAGTCCATCGGCCATTTTGAATGTTTACTCCAGCGAAAATGTTCACTCACAAAAAAACAAAACACTGCTCGTCACATTTCAGCCAGCCATGTGTTCTACAGTTGTAAACAGGAAGCCTGTTCATTTTTTAACCGAATGCGCATTTTCAAACACCGGTAGAGGAAGCATCATCAGCACCAAAAATAGCCATAGCCAGTCACTGTAAGGGGGTGTGTCACTGTCGACATCTCCCGACAACAGTGGCCTGGTGTACGGCGATCTGTCGACATTTCCTGACCACAGTAGGCAAAGAGTTAACTCATTCTACCCCAGACACACCACAGCAAGATATGGATCGACCATGATAGTTCAAGGGTGATGCCAGAATAGCTTGGCGCCTTATCAGCGCCAAGCTATTCTGGCATCACCCTTTAACTATCATGGTCGATCTGTGTCCTGCACTGCAATGCCGCCTTCAGAGGACAAAGGCAAAATTGGGGGATTTTGGTCTTGGGGTACAATGAGTTAAATAAATCAAAATATATCAGAAACACAATCTGTAACCACTGGCTGTCAATGGGTTCAGAAATTAGCCTAAATAATTTTGTTTTCATGGGTTGTATAGTTCTGTGTGTGTGTGTGTGTGTGTGTGTGTGTGTGTGTGTGTGTGTGTGTGTGTGTGTGTGTGTGTGTGTGTGTACATTACTATGCGCCTGTGTGAGCTCATCTGTGCACGTGCATGTGTGTGTGTGTGTGTGTGTGTGTGTGTGTGTGTGTGTGTGTGTGTGTGTACGTTACTAAGCGCCTGTGTGAGCCCATCTGTGCACATGCATGCATGTGTGTCTCTGTCTGCATACACAAACTGACATGTAACACTTACCTAGCGGGGTGAGATCAGGCAATTCAGGAGCGTCGTCCATGACGGCATACAAATAGCAATACAGCTTTCGGAAATTTGGCGTTGTGTTGGGATTCTCAGGTTCCGGAAAATCAGAAAAATTGCCCAAGATGGAGAACACCTGCATGAAGAAAATTAACCCATAACATTCTGAGGCTGATTTAAAAACAAAATTGTTCATTGTCCTCTGAAGGCTACATAACAGGATAAAGCAACTATTTTAGTTCAAGGTAGGTGCCAGAATAGCTTGACACCTGAGACGCCAAGCTATTCTGGCATCACCCTTGAACTATCTTAGTCAAATTAAATTCAAACAGTAGTGTATCAGGATGAAAAGGGTTAATGAAACCATGACAGTTCAAGGGTGGTGCCTGAAAGGTTGGGCCCCAAGAGGTGACTAGCTCTTCTGACATCTTCCTCAAGGTACCTGGGTTGAACTGCGTCAGGAACACAGTCCTGTAGTCTTACAGCTCAGCACCTACATTCGCTTCCGTCTGCTGACCCTCTGTGACCTTCACTTTCAAGGCAGGCCATTCAAACTGGTACATATAATAATAATAATTAATAATAATTACGGTATTTATAATGCGCTTATCTTATAATAATAACTCTAAGCGCGCACTCACAACTCACACACGCATGCGCACGCTTTAGACAATGACTCACGTACCACAAATAGTGAAAATACATTACGACGGTCAGCTTGGGGTGGGGAATGTAGTGATATAGTGCTAGAACTGTTGAAAGAGGTGAGTTTTGAGGGTGGACTGGAAGGAGGATCAGAGAGTGTTTCTGACGGAGAGAGTGGAAGGGTGTTCCAGGTGGATGGACCGTAGACGGAGAAGGAGCGGGGGCCGAAAGTGCTGAGTTTGGTGCGGGGGATGAGGAGGCGGAGAGGGTCGGAGGGGAGGGAGCGGGAAGGAGTGTAGGGGTGATGTAAGTTTGAGAGATAGACAGGAGCGTAGTTGTTCAGGGATTTGTAGCAGAGAGACAGAATCTTGTATTGGATGCGTTGGGGGATGGGGAGCCAGTGAAGGAGCTTGAGCAGTGGAGTGATGTGGTCGGATTTTTTCTTTCTGAGGACGAGGCGGGCAGCATTGTTCTGGACGCGCTGAAGAGTGAGAGTGGTAGAGTGAGGAAGGCCGGAAAGGAGAGAGTTGCAGTAGTCGATGCGAGATAAGATGAGAGAGACAGCGAATATACGAATCTTTCACCATAAATACCCTTGGGCCAAGTTTGAAGGCTGTTGCTAAGTTGACCATGCTGGTCTTTCATGACAGGTGACACTTTAACCCTCTGTGTGTCGGTAGCGGTTTTAGTCACGATGATTCCTGCAGGAATCATCGCGACTAAAACCACTACCGACACCCACTCGGTTAAGCCCTTCAAGACAGAGAGAGCATACTTACTTACTACTTACTTATGCCCATCACCCCCCCTGGGGCATAGGCCGCCGACAAGGTCCCTCCAGCCGTCTCTGTCCTGGGCGAGTCTCTCCAGCTGTCCCCAGGTGTGGCCCATCAGAGAGAGCATACCTGTCATCTAATTCTAAGACCACTCTTTTCCTGCAAAAAAGGTCACTACCTAAACAGGCTCTAACCATCACGCACTCTCTGAACTCTCACTCTCCTGCTGTCCAAGTACTCACGTCTGCCATCTGTTTGGAGAGATCATGCTGTTCGTAGTACACCATTTCTTTCACCATGTCCAGCCAGCTCTGTAACAGTTGTAGAAAAAAACATTTCCCTCATTCAACAATGACAGTTGATGCACAACAGCAGGAAAATGACTGGCCATGATGGTTCAAGGGTGGTGCCAGACTAGCTATTATGGCACCACCTTTTAACTGTCATAGACTGTAACAGTTGCAGGAAAAATACTGAACACATTCTACAGTGATATACAGCAACTGGAGACTGATTGACCATGATAGTTTAAGGGTGGTGCCAGAATAGCTTGGCACCTGTGAAGGCGCAACCTATTCTGGCACCACCCTTGAACTATCACAGTTGATCTGTAATGTAAAATAGAGAGCGCAGTTCCTAAAGTTGTGAATTTTCAACCTTGCACTCAATATGAACTAACCACACAATATTCTGTGTGCAGGAAAAAAGTTCATAAGAAATGCATTACAGTCAAACCTGTCAAGGCTACCGCCTGTATAACTATAAACAGACCATGTTTGGTCACAAGGTCTTCTTCCTGCTATTTAGATGACCCTGCCTAGGGCAAGTTCCACTCTTTGATCATCCCACAGGTGGTCAGCTCACACCAGTTTGACTATAATTATATGTTCATGTACCTCTTAGTGTACTCCTTGTTTTGTCTTCTCTTTACTCTCCCGTTTCTATTGTCTTTTACATGGCTATTGTCAAAATGGTTCACTTACCTCCAGCGGGGCCCAGTCCAGCCTGGCTGAATCCCTTGCATGGTCTGAAGAAAAACAAGGCATCACTCAGTTTAGTGTTGACCCTTTGGCTGTCGGAAGCAAGAATCATTGCAACAAAATACGCTACCGACAAAGGCTTATAGGAATCATCACAACAAAAACATGTATTTTTCTCTAAAATGTATTTTTTCGAAAAATACGTACTGATAGCATTACTATCAGGAATGTACCTACACAACAAGGAAAGCAACTCTTAGTCAGGTGCTGCCACGCAACCTGAGTAGCCTCCCCCAGCTCCACCTATAAGGCCATGTGAGCAGTGGTGCCTCTCCAGTCTTACTCTTAGCTTACTTGTGGCATGTGGGGAAGGCGGGTAGAGCCCTTTGAGTAATGCCATCGGTAGGTATTTTTCGAAAAAATATATTTTAGAGAAAAATACATTTGTTTCCTCAAAAACCCTACCAATGGCATTACTATTAGGAAGATTAACGAAAAAGTGGAGGGTGCTGCCAACAAGCCCCGCTACTGCATGCGCTTAGTGAAAAGAGCAACCTCCTGACGATGTCAGCTAAGCATTACCCAGGGCGCCGGAGGTGCCGGGAGGGAGTGTTGAGCCTCAGAGATGTCCCCCACTTGAGGTCTCTCACTCTCAGGTAGAAGCCGGCAAAGGTGGATTCCGCTCTCCAACCCACCACCGCAACAATGTCCTTCACTGCGCAGCTGCAATCGAAGGCGACGCTCATAGAAACCGCTCTGATTTCGTGCGCCCTGATCCGAAGACTCTTCACCCCTACCGGGGAGAGGTCCTCATAAGCGGATCGGATGACCCAGCGCAACCAGGACAAGATCATCTGCGCTGAAATGTCGTCTCTGCCCAGGGTCAAGGGTAGGAATAGATGGGGCCGGCCTCTCCTGAAAGGCCTCGATCTGCGCAGATAGACCCTCAATGCTCTGACCGGGTCTTGATGCCGGGACTCCTGGGACCAGTCAAAACCCCTTGAGCGGCTGGAGGTTGATCACTTGCACATCGGCCTGTTCATGGCTAAGAAGGCAGGGTTCATCAGGAGCTGTACTGAGCCATCAGCCCTGAACTGAAGACAAGGCTGGGTCCACTGAAACAGCGTGCAGCTCGCTAACTCTTGCCGCCATAGCAAGGGCAAGGAGGAAGCAGGTCTTCTGGGCCACATCTGCCAGCTGCGCCAAGGGCAGAGGCTCAAACCTGTCCGAATTAAGCCAAGTGAGCACCCAGGGTAGGTTTCAGCGTGGGATCAATGAGCGAGAGACCGGTCACCGGAGGTCAAAGTGGGCCATCAGGTCCGAAAGATCCTTGCACGCTCTCGGGTCAGCCCACGCCAAGTGCCGGTATGTGTCCGCAACCATGGAGAGGTGGGTGGCCTCTGATGGTAATAGGCACCAAGTTCTGTTCCCTGAACAGCCATAGGAAGAACTAGGCTAGTCGAGGCAATCGTCAGTGCCGTGGGGGGAAGGTGCCTAGCCTCCCACCAGGACAGCAGGACCTGCCACTTCCCTTCGTACACCTGGCGGGTGGAGGGTCTGCAAGCTGAAGCGATAGCCTCCACTGCTGCATGCAAGAAACCTCTTGCCGTGAGGGCCTTTTGCACAACCGCCAGGCGTCTCTCCAGACACAGGTGGAAAAGATCCTGCCTAGGCTGCTTCAGTATTGTACAAGGAGCGGGCAGCTGCATGGGAGGCTCCGTGGCGAGGCTCAAAAGGTCGGTCATCCAACTCTTGTTCCAACTGAATGGGGCCACATGCAGGAGAACCGCGGTGCAGCCCTGTAGCTTCTGCACGACCGTGGGCACCAGCACTGTGGGGAGATAGGCATAGTACACAAACCAAGGGGAATTACTCAGCGCTGGACGGACAAACAGTTAGATCCCCTGCCCCCGCCTATCAGGCACCCAATCGCCAGCCCACAGAAAAATATGCAGGTATAGAACCAGACGATCATCTACATCCCTAAAAAGGGCAGGGGATCTAACTGTTTGTCTGTCCAGTGCTGAATAATCCCCTTGGTTTGTGTACAATTTTACCAGCGCTAGCCTCACCTATCTGGTTTGTGAGGCTAGGCATAGGCTACGAGGCCAGGAGATGGACAGGGCGTGTACCGCCCACGCTAGAGGGTCCGGGAATAGCGATACGAAGACCGGCAGCTGCCTGGTCCATCTCGTTACGAACAGGATGATCATGGGAGTCTCCCATCGCGTACAGATCATTCTGAAAATCTCTGGGCTGAGAGACCACTCGGTATGGAGGAGTCGACCCTGACGCGACAGCGAATCCGCCAGAACGTTCAGGTGACCTGGAATGTGCCGAGCCTTTAGAGAGATTCCGCGGTCTCTACACCACAGTATCAACTGATACAGGAGCATGCAAAGTGTTGGCGAGCGCGTACCCCCCTGCTTCTGGATGTAAGCCATCACCAACCTAGATGTCGGACAGGACCAGCACCTGTTGGTTCCGGAGAGTTGACTCCCTGTTGATTAGCGCTAGCAATACAGCCTTCAACTTTGGCCAGTTAATGTTTTTGTCCAAGAGGGCCGGTGGCCACCAGCCTGAAGTCCGGAAGCAGCAGTGCTCCCCAGCCGGAGCGGCTGGCGTCAGTGCTGAGTGAGAGCAGGGGCAGAGGAGAGAAGAGGGGTACACCCGTCCTCCGCCAAGTTGGGTCCAAACACCGCTGGAGGTAAGCTTTTATCATGGGAGGAACTGGAACCCAGGCTCCCAGGTCGCATGAGGACGGCCGCCAATGGACCAGCAGGTGCAGTTGATGCAGGCGCGAATAAAGCCTGCTGAGGGGTAAGAGATCCGCCGCTAAGTTCAGGAGGCCCAGCAGCTGAAGTCAGACCCTGGCCCAGAACGGCCTCCGAAAGGGACACCTGACAGGCTAGCTCCGCCAACTACAGGATGCGCTTCTCCGGCAGCCTCTGTAGAGGTCGGCCAAGAATTCCATGCCCAAGTGGACGAACCTGCAGGACGGCGAGAGGTCCGACTTTCCACTGTTGACCACGAAACCCAGCTGTTGTAGAAGCTCCAGCAGCGAGTGTCTCTCTCCAGGGAGGAGGCATCCTGATTCCTGAGCAGGAGATCGTCCAGATAGTTGGAGGAGGGGCTGGAAGAAGTCTGCCTGGCCTTGGCCATCACCACATCCACGATCTTCATAAAAACCTAGAGGCTGAAATTCAGACCGAAGGGGACAGCCCAGAATTGGTAGACAGCTCCTCGAAAGGCAAAGCGCAGGTAGCATCGCGCCGACGGGTGCACGGGAACATGGATATTGGAAGTACGCGTCCATGAGATCGAGGTTGATGGCAAAGTCCATGAGCTGAATGCACTTGTTTAGAGCTGACAGGTCTATGATTGGGCGCCACCTGCCATCAGGGCTTTGGGACCACAAAAGGTGGCTGTAGAAGGCCGGCAAGTCATGGAGAGCAACCACCTCCGTGGCGGCCTTCTGGAATAAGGCTGAGATCTCGTCCTGAAGCGCCTCTGCTTTGAGGGGGTCTGCTGGGACCCGAGTCCACAATGGAGTGCGTCTCAACGGAAGGGGTTGTCGGAACGTGATACTCAGCCCTTCCGTGACAGTTGAGAGTATCCACGGGTTGTCTGGCAGCAGCGACTGCCACTTGTCGCTGTGCAGAGCAAGCCTCCCGCGGACCGGAGACCCTGACGACATCGGCAGGGGCAGCAATGGGCGTGAGTCACTGGGCCCTCCCTCGCCCGGGACTCTGGGCATTCCTGGGCCAAGAGGGGGCGGCGGCCGGGACGGGGTGCGGGCGACCGAAGAGCGGCTGTCTACTGGACTTGGAGGAACACCTGGCAGCAGGTCGAAAGGTGGGTCTGAAGTTCCGCAGGACGCAACCCACAGCCTTGCGGGAAGCCTGAAACTGAGCGAGCTCTGTACTAGGGGTGCTGGGCCACAGGTCCTTAGCTGACTCCTTTAATGTCTGCCACGTCGGTCCAAAGAGAAGGGGGCCACCAACTGGAGCTTGGAAGCTGAGCCTTGATCGCATGGGGCATGCCGAGCAACCCCTGAGGACGCTATCCCGGCCGATGAGGTCGCAGTCACCGCCGCCACCAAGGCGTTCACTGTGGCAAGGTATGCTGCCCGATTAGCGGCTGCTGCTACCATGCGGATGTCACAGATACGAGAGGCCCTAGAGCGATCTGAGTCCTTCTCTGCGCACTGTACCACCGCCTGTGTTGCCAGCTCGAGGAAACCCGCACACACCAGGGTATTCCGGATCAAGACCGCCGTCTTGTCAAGACCAGGTGGCATCCCTCTCTGGACTGCTACTTTGCCTCCAGCCTGTAACTCTGCCCCAAGGTCGAGAGCCGGATAGGGGCAAAGGAAGGACTGGGAATGCCCCGAGTACCAATGCTGTCGGAAACGGAGATCCACATCCTCCGGCCAACAGGAGTCAGAGAAAAAAGTGCTTGTCCTCCAGCTTTCTCTGTTAAATGCTTCGGTAAGGTCTTGAAATCCGGGGGACTGAGGAAGTGACTTGAACTTCTTGGCCTGGTGGTGCGCATCGACCAAGGCCGAGGTCCTCCTCTTGAGTGGGAGCGATGGTGGGCACACCTCCGGTGGCAGGATGCCAGAAATCAGCCTAGTGGCCTCGTCCAAATTCCTAGATGCCTCCATTCCCTGGGTGCCGCGGAAGGAGGAGCAAGTGTTTAGTCTGCCGTCTGAGGCGAGGGACGCCGCCGAGGGAAGCGAGCACAGACCAGGGGTGGTACTCGAAGCTGACGAGGGATAATTCCACGAGAACAGTGCCGACGCCGAGTCCTCCGGGTGGATGCTGAGGGCTTCCACAGAGGTGGAAGAACCCTCCGCCGGCCGGGACAAGGCTTCTGTCGGCTGAGGGCGCCCAGCGAGAAGGAGTCTGGTTCCGTGGGGAGCGTGTAGAGGCCCGAGGGCCGCCCCGAAGGGGGTCTCGGTGACCTCACGGACGAGTCAAATGCCTGGGTGAGGGTGGGGGGAGGGGTGAGGTGGACTCGATGCGGTGTGTCCGCCGGCTATGACGCTCAACCAAGGACGCTGGGGGAGAGTCCGCCAGGGGGCTCACAGGCCTGGTGGCGAGAGCGAAGAACCGCTGCCTGCGGTACTGCCCGGGGAGGAGAGGTAATGCCGTGGTGGGAAACGTGGCGGCTATGGCAGGGCGGGGAGTAAGGCTGACAGGGGCCTGAAATCCGAACTCTGGAGGAAGGGCGGTGGGCCGGTGAAGAAGGGGCATGCCCATAGGAGAAGAGCCATGACCCCGAAGTGCATCCGTCCCAAAACTGGAGCATCGCCTGGTACGACATTCGGACGTGGGACCGGCGCATGCTGTTGACTTCAGCTGTCCAGTCGTGCCCCCATCTCGAGCTGGGAGAGGAACCCTGGTGGTGGGGGGAGGGGGGGGCTGTCACCAGGGTCCGCCGACCACGCTTTTCATCTGAGCGGGTGGGGAGAGTCGTGTGGGACACCAGGAAAGGAAAGGTTGGCTGGGCCAGGCGAGAGGACAGCCCCAAAATGTTGGATATATCACGTCTGCAGCGTGGGGGCAGGTAGAGGATCTTTTGCCAACTGACCGCATTCAGATCGCGCAGGTGGGTCCCGGGTGGCAACCAGTCGCTCCCTCCGGTAGAAGTCCCATAACTGCGACCACTGCTGCTCCCTCCAGGATGCACACGTGTCACAAGGCTGGGCAGAAGAACAGCCGGAGAAAGGGAGGCACAATATGTCTGTGTCGCTGGGCCACTGGAAGCCCTTACACTTTCGACAGGTTCGAACTTGCATACTGCAACCGCAAAGTGCAGTATAAACCGATAACTACACGCAGCCACTAATGAAAGACCACGCGGAACAAACTCACGACTGCACCCTGATAAAGTGTACCACGAGTAATGCCAGAGCCTGTCAAACCTTTCATGACAGCTGCTTGAGGCATTACCTGAGGCCTTACCTCATCATAGCCAAAGCAGGGACCGGCAGCCAGAGCTGTAAAAGAGAACCAAAACACCAAAGCCGAAGGAGGTTAAATGACCAAACCAGTATGAATCCTTTCTCTAAGAAGCTAAGCGTAAGACTGGAGAGGCACCACTGCTGACGTGGCCTGTTAGGTGGAGGGGAGGCTACTCAGGTTGCGCCTGATTAAGAGTTGCTTCCCTTGTCGTGTAGGTATACACACAAGTGATCTTAGGCTGAAATCGGTAAACTAAGTGAAGCTTCCTAATAGTAATGCCATCGGTAGGGTTTTTTAGGAAACAATGCTACTGACAGACAAAGGGTTAAAATGTCAAAAAGAAACAGTTCTCCTGACTGGAGTAAATCGTGCATTTTCGGTAAGCCTTTCCCATTTTATTAAAAATACATCTTTGAGACGACCCTCTATTTGTGCCCAGGGCCAGGGATTGGCAGGTCTACCAGACACTGTTCAGCTACTCTGGTGGGCCAGGTAATGGAGGGGTGGGGGTGGGGGGGGGGGGGGGGGGAAGGCGAATGCGGGCACATTTTAAAGCCAGAGCTGACAGGAATGCTGATCTTTCCTAACCCTTTGTGTGTCAGTAGCAGTTTTAGTCCACATGATTCCTCTAGGAATCATTGCGACTAAAACCGCTACCGACAGGCAAAGGGTTTTTCATCCTGGAATACCACATGTGTGTTAGAATACATGACACACAGTTGTTTTCATGTCATAGGCAGTTTTACTGACCCTGTGCATGCATGCACGTAAAACTGAAAACATTAGTATGAGCCCTCGTTCATGCATCATCATCAAAAAGAAATTGTAAGCTTGTGCACATGCAACAAAACCAAGCTAGTCTGGCACTACCCTTGAACTATTATGGCCAGTCGGCCTCCTGAGCAAGTGAGTGAATGTGAGCAGCACCTGAGGTGGCAAGACAAATTTTGCTATATTGTAACAATATAGTTATCTTGAATCTTGAACTGTACCATACAATTTCAAAGGACAACTACAACATTTGGAATTTTTTTAACTTTCTCACTATGCTCAGTAAGTCTGTACTCCAAAGACAATGCATCAAAATAAAACAATGAGAACTTAAAGGAGACCTGAAGTCAACAAAAGGATTTATTTTGTACTCTAACATAACACAATCAGACAGCAAAAGGCATTTTGATAACCGGAGCAGTAGTGTGGCCACAAACAAGTTTGTGTACTGAGAAAAGAAATGTTACCATGTTCTAAAGTTTCTGTAAATAATTAAAAAGTCCCTATGCTATGTCGACTTCGGGTCCCCTTTAACTCTTAAACGCCTAGAACTAAATGACTTCCATTCTATAGAATGGAAGTCATTTAGTTCTGGGAGTTTAAGAGTTAAAAAAGACTGATCAACAAAGTGTTTTTTCCCATCAAGTTCTAATGATCTTTTCTTTCCGACTCAGAGAGTCCTTGTTCACTCTGGTTGTCTCCATCTATTCGCTACGCTGATCATGCATAGTGAATAGAGGGAGACAACCTGTAAAAATCATTTTTAAGCCATCATGGTTTCTGTAATGTATCCGTTTTATACTCACGTTTATAGCCATATCCTCCTTTCAACATTTTCAGATAATCAGCCATCTGGCAGAGAGAGAAAAAAAAAAGCCTATTAACCCTT
This sequence comes from Semisulcospira habei, assembly GCA_036245525.1. NCBI lineage: Eukaryota > Metazoa > Mollusca > Gastropoda > Semisulcospiridae > Semisulcospira > Semisulcospira habei. Next base: position 83,576,739 of record BTPG01000003.1, read on the forward strand.
TGGCTGTGAGTATCGCATTTAGTTTAGGTGACTCCTGCAGGAACCACCCGACTAAACGTGCTACAGACACCCGAAGGATTATTAGTATTTGGCTCTTAGTGAATCTACAGAATGCTGAAAACACCAATATAAGCCTACTTTATGCTTCAAACTTCCAAATACTCTTTTAAAGACTTAACAGATTTAACCCTTATCTTTCTTAGTACACGCGTGTGAAATGTAGTTTTCTTTAAAAAAAAAAAAATTTTAAATACTTACCGATGACATTACCGTATGGAATCGTATCTATGCTAGCCTAATTTTAGGTAAAATTTGTTGTGTACGTATAGGGCCGTGTTGGCACGTGAGGGGCGCCATAGCTAGGCAGTAACCCGAGTAGTCTCCCCTTCATCCCCATACGGGTACGCGCCTTACCGTGAGTACTCAGTTTAGTTTCTGAGCGGACCGGCGGCAAGCGGGGTAGGTGGGAGGGTCATCCGAGTAATGAAAAATGAATTTTTTTTCTAAAATGTATTTTTTTGAAAAATACTTACCGATGGCATTACTATCTGGGAATACACTCTATTGCCTATAGATTTCAGCAAAATTGTGTGTAGCACACAACTGGGGAGGAGACACCGGGGATCCAAGCACTATGACCCCGGGTGGCCTCCCCTTACTACCCTATCCCGGCGAGCACAGGGCGACCTCGTCAGTTTCACACATAGCCACAAGAGGCAAGCGGGGCAGGCGGGAGGGCCATTCGAGTAATGCCATCGGTAAGTATTTTTCAAAAAAATACATTTTAGAAAAAAAATTCATTTGTTTTTTCAAAATACATTACCGATGGCATTACTATCTGGGAGAATGGCGAACAGGCGGAGGGTGCCGTATCTAACCACAACCCAACCACTCCGCCGGCCCCCTCGAGAGAGAACTCCCGACGATTTCAGCTATGATGTGCCTAAGACGCCAGCAGCGCACGGAGGGAGTGCTGGGCCGCGGAGATGTCGCCCACCCGTGCCAGGGAGTCACGTCAGCCGGATAGGTCTCTTAAGGTAGAAGCGTGCGAAAGTGGAGTCTGAGCGCCAGCCACCCGCTGCCAAAATATCTTTGACCGAGCAGTTGCGGTCCAGGGCTAGACTGGTGGCTACTGCTCTCACTTCATGCGCCCGGATTTGTAAAGGCTCAGCGCCGCGTGGGGAGAGGTCTAGGTAGTCTGACCTAATCACCCACCGCAGCCAGGATGACACGATCTGGGCCGAGATGTGGCGTCTGCCCGCGGACAAGGTAAGAAGAGGCGCGAGCGCCCCCGGCGCTGCGGCTGAGAGCGGCGCAGGTAAATCTTTAGCGCCCGCACTGGGTCCTGTTGCCGCGATCCAGGGGAGAGGTCCGCTCCACAGAGGGGCCGTATCGTTAGCCCCGGTCGTCGAAGAGCCACAGGAAGAACTCCGCCAGTTGGTGGGAGGCTAGGTTAGTGGGAGGGTGCCCATGGGAGGTGCACCAGGTCTGAAAGACCCTCCACGTGCCTTCGTACACCTTCCTTGTAGAGAGTCTGCGGGCTGCTGCAATTGCCGCCACTGCTGCATCCGAGAACCTCTAGCGGCGCGGGCGTGCCGGACAACCTCCAAGCGTGTAGGCGGAGGCGTACGGGGCACGGATGGAAAAGCCGCTGAAGGGGCTGCTTGAGCATCGTGGAAGGGGTAGGAAGCTCCAGAGGAGGGTCCGTCGCAAGCGCGAGGAGGTCCGTGGTCCAGCTCTTGGTCCAGTTGAAGGGGGCCACCAGCAGGAGGACCGCCGAGCATCCCAGAAGCTTCCGCAGTACCTTCGGAACGAGGACTGCCGGGGGGTAGGCGTAAGCAATCCGGCCGACCCAAGGAATGGGGAGCGCGTCCACTGCCCAAGCGAGTGGATCCAGGACTGGCGAGACGTAGACCGGGAGCTGGCTGCTTCATCTGGTGGCAAACAGATCCACTAGCGGCGTTTCCCAGTGAGAGCAGAGCAGGCGAAAAATATCCGGGCGTAGGGACCGCTCCGTGTGGAGCAACTGTCCGCGACGAGACAGGGCGTCCGCCTTCACGTTGAGGTGGCCAGGGATGTGGCGGGCTCGTAGGGCAATGCCTCGATCCCTGCACCAGAGGCGAAGGTGGCACCGAGGAATGCAAAGGGAGGGCGAGTGAGTGCCACCCTGATTCTGTATGTAAGCCACCACCGTCGAGTTGTCGGAGAGCACGAGGACGTCCTGATTGGCCAAGGTCTCCTGCCAACGTCGAATGCCAATCCAACTGCCTTCAGCTCCAGCCAGTTGACGTGATTCCCGAACAGCTCCCGAAGCCAACGCCCGAGGCCGAGAGAAATCCAGTAACAGGTGCGCGCCCCAGCCGGCCTGGCTCGCCTCTGTACAGAGAGACCACCGAGGCGGCGGGGAGTGTAGGGTACCCCCGAAGCCAGCCAAGCGAGGTCCGCCCACCTCTCGAGGTGAGGACGAGCCCGAGGAGTGACAGGTACTAGATCCAACAGAGCGCCCGAGGGTCGCCAGTGAAGAAGGAGACGTAGCTGGAGAGGCCGAGCATAAAGTCTGCCCAAGGGAAGCAGGTCCGCCGCCGCCCTGAGGAGGCCCAGGAGTTGAAGCCAGACCCTGGCGGTGAAGGAGGATCCCATCCCCATCGAAGTGGCTAAGTCGACCATCTTCTGTCGCCTGGCCAGAGGCAGGCGGGCAAGGTTGAGGTCGGTCAGGAATTCCATCCCCCGATGTAGAAACCGTCGAGAGGGAGAAGAACGGATTTCCCCAATGAGTAGGAAACCTAGACGACGCAGAAGGGAAAGCAGGGCATCCCTGTCCGTCTGGAGGGCTGCGGAGACCAGGTTGCGCAGTAGAAGGTCGTCCAAGTAATTGGAGGCCGGGCTCAAGGAGCGCTGACGGAAATTGGCTATCACGGCGTCGAGCAGTCTTGTAAACACCCACGGACTGATGTTGAGGCCGAAAGGAAGGGCGCAGAACTGGTAGACGATCCCCCCAAGTCAAACCGAAGGTACCGGCGAAACGACGGATGAATCGGGACGTGCAGATAGGCGTCTGACAGATCGAGGCTGATCGCAAAGTCCATCGGCCGGAGGGCCGCACGGAGTGTCCTGGCCGTCTCCATCCTGAATCGAGGGGCCAAGCATCCTGAATCGAGGGGCCAAGCATCCTGAATCGAGGCCAAGCTCGAGGCCAAGCTGATAAGTCGATAACTGGACGCCACTTGCCGCCTGGTTTGGGAGCTAGAAGAGTCGGCTGTAGAACGCCGGAGAGTCCTGCCGCAAAACCACCTCTGTCGCCGCTTTGGTGAGGAGGGTCGCCACTTCCCCGCGCAGAGCGTCCGCCTGTGTGCCGTCGAGCGGTTCCTGGGTCCACATGGGTGCTCAGCGAAGAGGCGGAGGCGACAGGAACGAAAGTTGCAGGCCTGCGGTAACGGTGGAAAGAATCCAGGGGTCGTCCGGGAACAGCGATCTCCAAGATCGCTGAAGAGCGACAGCCGCCCGCCGACGGGAGGCCCGAGTAATGAGGCGGGGACGGAGGCGGGGGCGAGTCAAAGAGCCCGAACGCGGCCCGATCTACGGGTACCGCGGGGCCAAGAAGGGCGAGGGGCGGGGCCGGCCTGAGTAGCCTGGAATGGACGGGCCCGACCTCGTGAAGATCCGACTGTAGAGAAGGAGGGCCTGAAAGACCGCTGGGCACGACCCCCGCCGTGCGGGGGGCGCGAAAGCGGGTCGAGGCTGGGTTAGATGCAGGCTTGGGCCACAAGTCCTTGGAAGATTCCTTAAAGGTGTGCCAAGTGTCACCGAACAGCTGAGGACCCCCTAAGGGGGCGTGACGGAGCTGGGTCTTCACTGACAAGGGAAGGTCCGAGCAGAGGCGCAAAAGGGTATCCCTCCTCCAGAGGTCGCATTTGGCAGCCGCTGCCCTGGCGGTGGCGGAAGAATGGTAGGCGGACCGGTTGGCCGCTATCAGGATGGACTGCACGTCACGAAGCGGGGACTGAGCCTCCAGGTCCCACGTATCCTGTAGGCACTGCAGTGCTGCCTGGGTAGCCAGTTCCAAACCCGAGCACGCCAGCGAGTTCCGCGCTAAGGAGGCGATCCTGTCGAGAGGCCGAGGCCACGAGTTCTGGACGAGCCTGCGGCCGCCCGCCTGTAGTAAGGCCGCCACATCCACCGCTGGAAAAGGTAAGGCGAAGGCTTGAGAGTGTCCAGCGTACTAGGCCTGGCGGAAGCTTAAGTTGATTCCCACCGGCGATCGAGCGGCGGTAAAGTATCCCGCGTCGCCGAAAGCGTCGTTACGCAGCTGGGCGGAGAAGCATCGGTGAGGTCCCGGAAGCCGGCTTGCGGGAGGGACTTGCGGCGCTGGACTTGCCTCTGCGCGTCGACCATGGCCGAAGCCTGTCTCTTCGGAGGAGGCGAAGGCGGACAGACGTCGGGCGGTAGGGACTTGGCGATAAGCCTTGAAGCCTCACCCATAGCGTGGACCGACTGTGATCCGAGCGAAGGGCCGGCAACGTCTGACGAGGCGGAGGCCGACGCGACAGCGGAAAAAGGCGGGAAGGAGAACCCGCCGCCGAGTCCTGCAAGAAGATCGCCGAGGCCGAGTCCGACGGATGAAGGCTGAGGACGTCCGTTCCAAACTGATCTTCTCGCGGCAAAGACGAAAGGGGCGAGCGGCTACGAGAGTGCCGCACCGCCGCGCGCGAGGTAGACGCAGCCGCCCGCGACGCACGCAAAGAGGCGCGCCGCGGCGACGGAGGGACCGTGGCAAAGCGACGGTCCACCTCGAAGTCGGGATCCGCACGCGGCAGCCGACGTGAGCGACAAACCGCGATCGGAATACCGAGGAAGTGGCCTGGTCACCCCTGGCCCGCCCGGGAGAACCGGTGCGAGGGGGGGGGGGGGGGGGGGGACCGCCAATAGTCTCCCCTAGCCCGCTCAGGAAAGGCGGAGCGGGGAGGGGACAAATACCGGGCACGCGGCCCCCCGTCCGATGTGTCGGACCGTGGAGGACGCGCGATGTCACACCGGGCCCGCCTGGTCGATACGCGGGGGGGGGGGGGGGGACAGTCTAGGGTCACGCCAAGCCCGCTCAGGAAAGGCGGAGCGGGGAGGGGACGATTTATGAGCCCGCTGCCCCAGCTCCGAAGCCTCGGAGCGAGGGGGGGGGGGGGGGGGGGGGGGGCGAGGGTCCAAGTCACACCGGGCCCGTCCGGTCGATACGAGACGGGGGGGGGACAGTCTACGGTCACGCCAAGCCCGCTCAGGCGAAGCGAAGCGGGGAGGGGACCATTATGTGCACGCGACCCCCGCTCCGACTCCTCGGAGCGTGGGGGGCGAGAGTCAACCACACCCCGGGCCCGCCCAGGCGAGACGGGGCGGGCGGGGGGGGGGGGGGGGGGGGGGGGGGGGGGGGGGAAAAAAGCGAAGCATGCCTTGCCCGTTCGGAAAATACAGAGCGGGGAGGCAGCATTACTAACGGTCTCGAGTCACGTTCCGAAACCTCGGTGCGTGAGCGAGAGCATTTCTTATCACGTTTACTCTCTTTCTTATGCTTGCGTTCCGTCACCCGTCCCCGCTCCGGAGACCTAGAGCCGGGGGTGGCCGACGAACGCTCATCTCTCCCAGACCGCTCGCCCGAAGCAGAGCGGGGGGTGGGAACCAAAATGGGCTCAAGCCACGCGCTAACGAAGCAGAGCGTGGGGAGCGTGACTCCGAAACTCGCCTACCCTGCTCCGAAGACTCGGAGAGGGGAGGGAGAACCTGCGAGGTAACGGTACAAGAAGGGGACTTACCTGTGGGCCGGAAAGCCCGATGCGCCGAGGGAAGTACGTCCACCCGTGGAGGATCCCGTGGAGACCGAAGCGGGCGAGGGGACCGGTCACGCCTGAAGAAGTCCCACCTGCGCGAACACCGGTCTTCCGTCCAAGCGGCGCCACCATCACACGTTCCGTCCGAAGCACAGCCCGAACACGGCAAGCAAGAGTCGAGTGCATCAACCGGCCACTGGAAGTCCCCGCACGGCGGCAATTCTTCGACACCGAAGCAGCCATAAGGCCCTAAACCAGCTACGCCGGCGAAGAAAGTCCACCTTGCACAAACCAGCCGGGCACAAGTCACGTGCGTCGTCGAACCCCAAGGCCAAGCCAAGGGTGAACTCACAAGTCAGAGCCGGTAAAACCGGTCGGCGCACAGGTCACAATGAGTCCAATTGTCAAAGGAAAAACCACGAATGTAGTGAGTCCAGGGCTGAATCGAAGACTCCAATTCAAGCCCACAGGCAAAAACCACTGAAACCCGTAGAACGGAGAAAGGCAAAAACTCGACCGTCCCCGGTCGAGCTATGAGTGAAACTGACGAGGTCGCCCTGTGCTCGCCGGGATAGGGTAGTAAGGGGAGGCCACCCGGGGTCATAGTGCTTGGATCCCCGGTGTCTCCTCCCCAGTTGTGTGCTACACACAATTTTGCTGAAATCTATAGGCAATAGAGTGTATTCCCAGATAGTAATGCCATCGGTAATGTATTTTGAAAAAACAAATACATTTGTTTTCTCAAAACACATTACCAATGAAAGAAAAACAGAAGATAGTGGTAGTTTTTCTTTCACGTGAAACCCTAGCGGCAACAGTTTTACTACACATTACCAATGACATTACCATATGGAAGAATTACGAAGAGGAGATGGGTGCCGCTATAACGCTGTTACGTGGTAGAATCGTGGTCGTAGTATGATATCACACCAGACAGCACGCACGTAAGGTTCTTTTAAATAAACTTCATTCAGCTGCAATCCGTCACACGTGGCTCAAGGATGTTGACAATACTGGAGTAACAGTTCCAACAATATTTTATTACAGCGATGCGATCTCCACAAAATACGTTCACAAATGCACCAACAATGCCTTCTCTGCAAAATGGCCGCAATTTTGACACAATGCGCCTCTCATACAATGTACATCACCATACACTGCATAACTCCGTCACTGACAATGAAGCACGATACCTTGCGTAGCTCAAAGTCAATGTGCATACGATACACTGCAATTATACAACTGAACAATGTACCGACGCTGTTACATCGCAATTTTACAACTGAACAATGTACATCGTGCGCTTCGTAATACGATCTTTTATAGTGGTATGTTTTCCAGAACAATCGAGCAAAATCATACAACACAACCAATCAAAACAAAATACGTAACTACAACTCATAAATATTAACGAGGAAACATTACACTGGAATAGTCCACACTAATCTGGCTGCTATTACCAGCCCCTATGTTGGGAAATCCCCGCGTGTCATGACTACACGCATGAGCACACAAGACAGGTCATGACTAGAGCTGTGTACCGTGAAGACGGCCGTACCGCGATATACCGCAATATTTTTTGCCAGTACCGATATTTTCCAACGGTATACCGCCGTCCCGGGTCCCATGTAATTTGATGACAATCTGGCCACTTGTACGTACAAGAATGCATGAAGAAGTTGAAACAAAATGAGAAAAGACAGACTCAAACACACCAGTGATCGTTTTTTATAAACAAACTTTAATTATTCAGTGTTCACTTTGAATACAAAATCAGGTAAACAAATACTATGGGGAAAAAAAAACACTGAATCATTAAATGAAACCTACAGACGTAGACTTTCTGGATGGATAGCAAAAAAAAAACAAAAACAGAAAATGAAAATTACACTCCTACTAAGAGAAACTTTTTAATGCTTTTTTTTTTTTTTTTTTTTTTATTGAACTGTACGAAAACAATTAGGCATGGCAGCCATATCAGTAGAAGTACTGTAGGACAGTCTCCACTTTCTGAAAAGAACAGTGCATGACTTTACAAGTTCTTTTTCAGAAAGAGGAGCTTGTCCACATGCTCTGGGTTCAGGGTAGCCCTTTGGCTGGTCAGAATGTCCCCAGCCGTCGAAAACACCCTCTCAGAGGGCACACTCGTAGCCGGGATGGCGAGGTAAATCCTCGCCAACCTAGCCAACAGAGGGAAGCGGTACTCATTCTGTTTCCACCACAAGAGTGGGTTCTCCGCCATGCCAATCGATTTCTCCTCTCGATACTTCTCGACTTCTTCAGCTCCCTGCTGGTAGGTGGTCTTGCTCGGCTCGACATGTGTGACAAAGACATCTGCCAGGAGGGAGTCAAGCAGGCACGCTCCTTTGCTCTCATACTTCCGTTCGTCCTCGGGTCTCTCTGTCTTTACAAAATGCTCTTCTTGGATCTCCTCAAGAACCTCAACATCATGGGCATGCTCATCAAGAGCTGGCGGACTGGGGGTGGCTGAAGTTCCAGGTTCTGCTGAAGTTCCAGGATCTGCTTTGACTGCTTCGACGGTCTTGGGTTTTATGTGCAAGCTCACTGTGACGTCAGTGAGTTTGCAGAAGATGCCATCACGTTGTTCTGGTGCCATGTAGGAGAAAGACTTGAAGCGCGGGTCCAAAGCTGAAATCGTCTGCAACATCTCTCTCTGTTCTGCCTACCGGCCTCCAGATCTGCTGCCATGATAGCCTTTGCTGGACGGACATGGGGTTGTCTGGCTTTGGGCGAAGATGTCCTTTTTCGCCAAGACTCTCAAGAAGGGGCATGATCACAGACGAAGTCGGCATCTCCTCCGTGCACATGAAGGTCGTCATGTCCTTCAGAGGTTTCAGAAAAGCTTCAAGTTCATGTGCGGCGGCGGCCTCCTCGTCATTCAGACTCGTGATGTCACGCTCTTTGAGATAGCTCAGTTCTTTGGAGCGAATCACAGCTACGACAGCATCCTGCAGGTACAGAAATCGTTACAGCATGTCAAAGGCGGAGTTCCACCTGGTACAAACATCAACCTTCAGCTTTTTTGCCTTCAGTTGAAGCAGTTCTGCCTTTGCATGGAGAAGTTTGGAAGCCAAATGACTCCTGTGAAAGAAGGTAGATATCCGCCTGATTCTACTCAATATGGCTGCGGTTCCATCCACCTTGAGCGCCTTCTGAACTGCAAGGTTGAGTGTGTGTGCAAAGCAACCCAAGTGCAGATGGCATTGCAGCAGCTTTCCAGCCTTGACCATGTTTGATGCGTTGTCCGACACAAGTGTGAGACCCAGCACACCCGGCAGTTTTCATTCTTTGATTGCTTCCGTGATGACCCTGGTGATGTTTTAAGCTGTAACAGATGAAATAAAAAAATCAATCAATTCTAGTTATTTTAAATGTACACAAAAGGAGAAAAAAAACTCACAATCGTTCCTAAATGTTGATTTTTTTGTTTTACAGCTTTTATCACAACATACACACACACACACACACACACACACACACACACACACACACACACACACACAAACACACACATACACACATCACACACGGAGAGAGAGAGAGAGAGAGAGAGAGAGAGATAGAGAGAGAGACCTGTATTACCTGTATGGCTCTCAGGCATTGGTCTTGTTTGTAGCACATAGTTCACCATCTGCCAATCAACCACCAACACAGCAGTGACAGTGACGTAGGAGTCTGTTGCTCTGGAGGTCCATTCATCTGTAGTCACAGTTACCTGCACCGAAATTCACGTCTATTATTTTGCATCCTCGTTGTGATTTATCAGTATATCACCTTTCAATTTCAGTGCTAGTACGCTCGTAATTTCTTTACAGGACTTACTTTGTTATAGACAGACTGGCAATTTCATTATAATCAAGACTTTCAAAGTGAAAATTTCAGACTTATTTGACTGATTCTGCAGACGACAGATATAGCAAGCCCACCTCCCCTCCCCCCCCCCCCCCCCCCCCCCCCCCCCACCTTCATTGAACTGCTAATTGAGAAAAAATCTTTAACCTTTTGCCACCGTAGTCTGCCAGCTTGATTTTTCCCCTGAGCGTATGCCTTATTTTGGCTCACTTCCCTGCTACCGTAGTAATTTTGACACATTTCATTGGCCTTGTCTGTTGTAAAAATCTTATCATACCCCAACATATTTGGTATCAGTGGAAAAAGCAATTCAAGGTGAACTCGTAGACACTATGCTGAAGAAAATATTTTGTAATGTTAAGATTTTACAGGTGTATAAAGAAGATGGGGTAAGAAGCCAAAAATCAAAAACAGTTTTGCACTGGGTTCTGAAAACATGCTGTTAGTGTATTAGTTAGCCAGAGCGTGAAAATTACAACTCACCTAACATTCCAGAGACATATTCTAGTGTGTCACCAGTAAATAATCCAGAAAGAAAGTCACAACAGAAAAGTTTCTTCACACATAAAAGTTTTTACACCAAAATCCGCCATTTTTTTCGCATGTGGGGACATTTTGTATTAGAGCTTCTGATTCGTTGGTTACGGCCCATACAAACAAGAAAAGTCACTCTACAAGTACAGAAATGAGTGCTTGACATATTATAGTAGGTTGCTTCCCTTAGACCATACTGCCGGTATTGCCTGTTAAACTGGTATCCAGCGCGCAGATGTGTGCGCCTCGTCGGCAGTGGGAAACAAGGCCAGCGCACATATGTGTGCGTCCCGTCGGCAACGGAGCTTTGCTTAGCGAGCACATATGTGTGTTCCATCGTCAAAAGGTTAACATGCACAACTTTATACGCATGCAGTATCATACTATAACTTACTTGTTCGGCTTTCTGAAGGTCATCAATCACCTTGGCTTTCATGTTTTTGTACATCTCAGGGATAGCCAGCTCTGAAAAGTGGTTACGAGAAGGAACCTGGTAACGGTCGTCGAGTGCTTCAATCAGGCTTCAGAAGTGCTTGCTCTCCACCAACTTGTAAGGTCGTAAATCTTTGATGAGGAACAGCGCAATTTGGTTTGTGATGGCCTTTGCACGAGGAGAATTTGTAGGATACTTTGCCTTTTTCGCCAGGATCTGAAAAGCTCCCGAAAGGGTCTGCTGGCGCTGTTAGTTTCTTTGGGGGCTGCTCACTCTGTGAGCTTGAGGTTTCCGTCTGTGTGGTAATCAATAACTGTGGATGGTGTCTCCTGATGTGGGTGTTCATGTTGGAGGTTCCACCAGCAGTTTTTACATCGCCATTACACGTCAAGCACACCGCCATATTCTCCACTATCGAACCGTCATTTTTTCTTTTTCTGACTCCAAAGTGCTTCCATATAGGGGCCTTTGCTTTAGCATTTGTCACAATCGTGTACTCGCTTTCAGCCATTGTGCCTTTGTCTGCCGCACTTTCACGGAACTGCCTCTTTGTTCTAGGAAATAACGTTTACTTTCGGTTTATAAAAAAAAAGAGTTTACTTTCATTTTCTATTGCAAATCGCGGTATACTGACCCTTCCCGGACCGTACCGGTATACCGTATCGAGAGGCTTCCGAACCGATACAATACCGGTATACGGTAATACCGTGCACCTCTAGTCACGACCTCCCCGAATCATCCGGAAACCTCAAGATCTCGCCCAATGCATAGTGACCGCCCACTTCACGCGCGCAGAAAACAATGATTACTCGCGCAGTCTCCAGACTCTTCGGGATTCAACTCCGTGTATCAAAAGATAATCAATTCCGCACTACACGTGGACGATAGTGAAACTTACTGAAAAGGTACATGATTCGTAATCATGATAGCTCAAATAAAACATCGGATCGCTACCTACGATCAACACATGCACGCTCTCACAGAACAACACAACCACAATCGTTACATTACCCCCTCCCCCCCCCCCCCACCCTTTTAGAACAAAATTTCACAAAATTTCTTCTCAAATCCTAAAATACGGTTGTGGCTGTGTTAATCTACACAGAACCCTAAACAAATACAATTTCACAACAAATGAAATCAAATTAACTACTTAAAATAATTAACTCACAGTTCCTTTAAAATGTCCCGAATGAAAATATGCTCCTTTAAACAGTCCTGATCACAAACATGTCCCTTTAAATTCTCATGGACACCAAAATGTTTCTTTAAACTGTTCTATACACAGAAATGTTCATTTAAATTGCTCTACTCAGGTAATCCGCTCCAAAGTTCTGCGAACCCTTGATCAAACTAAAAATGAATGTCAAAGTCCACTCCCGGAACATCATCAAATCATGAATACAGTTCACAGTTCACACAGTTCAAAGGTTACTGGTCCTGGGTCGAACACTGTCGGCTTACGGAAAGTATGATAATCCAAACACACCAAATTAGATTTTCCCGGTTTCTTCGCGATGACCACTGGCGATCTGGAATCTATGATGACTCCCAGGTCCGGTGTATCCCCAACATTCTTCCACATTCCTCCTCTCGTGTCGTGAAGCAGATGACATGGCTCGTCGCGAAATGGCTCGTTCGATGTCGGACCAATCTCACGCTGGACGGTGTCCGCAGTCTCAGAGTCAGGCGGAAATCGATGCCCGAACTCCATAATTTGGACTCTCAGCTTCTCCTGTTTTACCTGGGCCAAGTGTCGTCCATACTATACGTCCTCCACACCCTCCTGGTGGTGGATTTCGCCAAAGTCAAACAGGTTCTCGTCATCTAGTCTTTCGGTGTCAACAGTCAGACGCACTGATGCAGCGTGTTGTGGTTTACACTGACGACTTCTCTCGATATACTCCGTCAGTGAATTCACACGGTCAGTATTCGTTCTGTTGTCGACTTCAACTCCGTAGTCTTTGATATTAACCACTGTGTCAGACACGCACAGTCCTATATCCAACATGTCCAGCGGCAGTCGGCGAATTTCAGTGTCGTGTTCCTGACGCAATCTGTCAAGCTGGTTCTGATGATTGACCTTCAGGTCTTGCTCCTGTTCATGTCGATCCAGCCCTCCGTCGAAATCTTCGACGACCTTTTGACTTTTACATTCATACACCAGTTCCTGGTTATCTCTCTCCTTATCTTCTTCCTGCAGCTTCAACATCTCCTTTGTCAGAGGAGCCCCGTCTCGCTCGAATCCCTCGTTCTCCTTGCTTTTCGGTGACCCCGTTTGATCATTGTGGCGGCGCTCGGCATCATGCCGCCGGCTGTCTAACTCCTGCGCCTGTTTTTGCTGCAGACGATGGACGGCTGCTCGCTGTTCCACCTCCAGCATTTCTCAATCGCTGGCCACAGCCACGTCCATCTTGTTCTGCAGTTGCTCTAGCGCCTTGCGTTTCTCTTCCAGCAAACTGTCTCTATTCACCATGACTTTTTCTATATTGTCGTCCACTTTTAGAGGGATATTATGGTGGCTCTTCTCTTCTTGACCTCTCGTAATAACTGCATATGTTTCAAATCTCCATTCTGGATCTGGATCATCTGCGTTTCTGGCACCGCTAACATTTCCGATGATAAGATCATAAACTGGGGTATTCACGCACAACGCCTTCACCTCTCCTGTCAGATACGGGGTGTTGACACTGACCTTGGCAAGGGGGGTGACTCTCCCACTTCCGTCGGCCAAGACGAGGGTTGTCCACTCATGTAGCTTCTGGTCTTCAGCTACTAAATCATCACGATGACACAATTACAACCGGTGTCTCTCAGCACTCTCACTGGTGTGTTTCCGACGAATCCTGACACCACCGGCATGTTCGGCACTTCATTCTCAGGCAGCGCAATGTTTGAAACTGGTAAGAATGTAGCCCCATCTCCTACTGGGATGCGTCCATTCTTTTTGAAAGATTCAATCAGCTCCGGTGTCACTCGCCTTTCTCCAGACTCAAAGTCACTGGATGACATCACATCATTTGCTAGTACAGCGGCGGCTCTGTGTTGAGACGTAGTACTACTTCTGCCTGCTATCCCGCGATCTTGGTTGGACCTTCTGATGTTGTCGCCTCGGGGAAGGTCTTTAGAAACACACCGTATCGCCTTGTGACCTTTCTTTCCACAGAGAAAACATGTCAGGTTCTCCACCGGCTTGTATTTTGGGGTGTCTCTGGCACTGTGGATTTCCTCTGCTGGTGCAGACACACACTGCGGTTTACTGGGCCCGAACTTCATGTTGTGGGCATCAAGGTATCTTTGAGCGAAGTCTGCCAGGGCCTTGAGGGACTGGTCTTTTTGCTCTCTGAGGTGGGCGGCCAGGTCCTTAGAACATGCGTTGAAAACTTGTTCTTTGATGATGAGATCACACAGGTCTTGGTACTCTCTGTTTAGGCCAGCCATCTCTATCCATTTCTCCAGGTAGCTTCTGATTCTTTCAATGAATAGGCCGGGTGTTTCTCCTTCTTCAGGCTTGCAGTTTCGAAAACGTCGCCTGTAACCCTCTTCAGTGAAGTCGTACTGTCTCAACAGGGCAGCTTTCAACTGTGTATAATCTTCGGCTTCTTCTCTTGGTAAGCGAGTGTAAAATTCAAGCGCTTTGCCAGTTAGAAGTGCACTCAGTTTGATAGCCCAAGTCTCTTTTTTCCAATTGTTGCTACTTGCAAAGCGCTCCAATCGTTCTAGGTAAGCGTCCATCTTATCTGCATTTTCAATGAAAGGTGGAAGCTTTGGCGCACGGGCTGTTTGCTCTCTGCTGCCTAATGCTGTTGCTTCAGAAACCCTCTGGCTCTGTGCCTCAATCTCCATCTGCTTTAGATGAATTTCATGTTGTCGCTGCCTCTCCGCCTCTTCTCGTTGTTTCTCTGCTTCTTCTCGCTGTTTCTCTGCTTATTCTGCTTGGATTTCAAGTTTTCTAATTTCACGCTCTTTTGCTCTTTCTTCTCTATCAAATCTCTCCTTTTCTCTCTCCTTTACAAAGTCCAGGAGCAGAACTCCCTCCAGTCCACATTCCTTTCCGATTTTCAGGAATGTCTCCATTTCCGATGTCGCCATCTCTGCGTTTCACTGCTGGCTGTTTTCTCCTGCTACCCTTTCTACTGAACCAACTGAAAGAAGTCCCATCGGAGGTGCCAAAATGTTATGTGGTAGAATCGTGGTCGTAGTATGATATCACACCATACGGCACGCACGTAAGGTTCTTTTAAATAAACTTCATTCAGCTGCAATCTGTCACACGTGGCTCAAGGATGTTGACAATACTGGAGTAACAGTTCCAACAATATTTTATTACAGCGATGCGATCTCCACAAAATACACCAATGCCTTCTCTGCAAAATGGCCACACTTTGACACAATGCGCCTCTCATACAGTGTACATCACCATACACTGCATAACTCCGTCACTGACAATGAAGCACGATACCTTGCGTAGCTCAAAGTCAATGTGCTTACGATACACTGCAATTATACAACTGAACAATGTACCGACGCTGTTACATTGCAATTTTACAACTGAACAATGTACATCACGCGCTTCGTAATACGATCTTTTATAGTGGTATGTTTTCCAGAACAATCGAGCAAAATCATACAACAAACCAATGAAAACAAAATATGTAACTAAAACTCATAAATATTAAAGAGGAAACATTACACTGGAATAGTCCACACTAATCTGGCTGCTATTACCAGCCCCTATGTTGGGAAATCCCCGCGCGTCATGACTACACGCATGAGCACACTAGACATGTTACGACCTCCCATCCAGAAGCCTCAAGATCTCGCCCAATGCATAGTGACTGCCCACTTCACGCGCGCAGAAAACAATGATGATTACTCGAGCGAATCTCCAGACTTTTCGGGATTCAACTCTGTGTGTCAAAAGATAATCAATTCCGCACTACGTGTGGATGATAGTGAAACTTACTGAAAAGGTACATGATTCGTAATCATGATAGCTCAAATAAAACATCGGATCGCTACCTACGATCAACACATGCATGCTCTCACAGAACAACACAACCACAATCGTTACAAACGCCCCTAACCGGCAAATACAGGCAACTAGGCCCGCTCTCCCTAAGCAACCTCCCAATAATTTTAGCGAAGATACTTACGGCGCCTAGGGCGCCAGGAGGGAGTGTTGCGCCGCTGCGATGTCTCCCACCAGCAAAAGGTTCTGGCGCTGGCTGGAGAGGTCCCTCAGGTAGAATCAGGTGAAGTTAGACTCTGCTCGCCAGCCCACGGCCGCCACAATGTCCTTGACCGCGCAGTTGCGTCGAATGCGAGGCTAGCAGCCATGGCTCTGAGCTCGTGCGCCCTGATGTGCATTTGTTTGGCTGTATCAGGGGCGAGATCTTGGTAGGCGGAGCGGATCACCCAATGGAGCCAGGAGGATATCATCTGGGCTGAGATGTCATTTCTACCTGGGGACAGAAAAGGCGGGTGCGTCCCCTGCGTAGCGGCTTGGTCCGGCGCAGGTAAACGCATAGCGCTCTCACCGAGTCCTGTTGTCGGGACGCATGGGTGGAGTCTGGGTCTTGCAAAGGTTGAATGAAGACCACCCGAGGAGCAGTCAAAGGAGATCAGGTCTTGGCGAGAAACGCCGGATCGGGGAGCAGATGAACCGAGCCGTCCGCCCAGAACTGCAAACATGCCGGCCACGCTGAAACGGTGTGTAGCTCGCTGACCCTGGAAGCAGAGGCGAGAGCCAGTAGGAAGCAGGTCTTCCGCGTCACGTCCGGCAGCCGCGCCAACTGGATCGGTTCGAAGCGGGCGGAGTTGAGCCAAGTAAGCACCCACGGAAGGTCCCAGTGAGCGAAGAGCGGGCCGGTGTAGCCCAAAATGCGCCATCAGGTCGCAGAGGTCCATGCAGGCCCACGGGTCGGGGCGTCCCAAATGCCGATATGTGTCTGCGATCATGGCCAGATAACCCTGAATGGTGATCGGCGCCAAGCGCTGGTCGGTAAACAGCCAGAGGAAGAAGTCCGCCAGCTGGGGAACTGTCAGATCCGTGGGGGAGAGGAGCTTGTCACCACACCAGTCGCACAGGACATGCCATTTGCCGTCGTACACTCGTCTGGTCGAGGGTCTGCGAGCCATAGCGATAGCCTCCACTGCCGCACTTGAGAAGCCTCTAGAGGCGAGGGCCTGCCGCACAATCTCCAGGCGTGGAGGAGGAGACGCTCGGGGCATGGGTGGAAAAGCGCCTGTCTGGGTTGCTTGAGCATCGTGCGAGGCGTGGGAAGCCGCAGCGGGGGGCCCGTGGCAAGGTTCAAGAGGTCTGTGGTACACGACTTGGTCCAGGAAAGAGGCGCCACCAGGAACAGGATCCCGTTGCATCCCCGGAGCTTGAGGACTAGAGGAGGACTTTGGGGATGAGAACTGTTGTAGGATAGGCGTAGGCAACTAAGCCGTCCCAAGAGATGGAGAGAGCGTCGACTGCCCAAGCAAGCGGGTCCGGAATTGGCGAGACGAAGACCGGCAGCTGGTGGTTCCCTCTCGTCGCGAACAGATCGACCATGGGGGCCTCCCACACCGCTCCGATCATCCAAAAGATGTCCGGGCGAAGCATCCACTCTGTGTGAAGTAGCTGACCGCGACGCGAGAGGGAGTCCGTGAGAACATTCAGATGGCCGGGGATGTGACGCGCGCGGAGAGTGATGTTCCGATCCTCGCACCAACGGAGCACCTGGTAGAGTAGCATGCAGAGCGAGGGAGAGCGAGTCCACCCCCTGCTTCTGGATGTAGGCGACGACCGTGGAGTAGTCCGAGAGAACCAGCAGCTCTTGATGTCGCAGCCGTGTTTCCCAGGCGAGCAGGGCTTGCCAGACCGCTTTCAACTCCAACCAGTTGATGTGCTGCGCCAGCAGATCCGGGGGCTGTGGAGAACTCCGTAAGTAGGTGAGCGCCCCAACTGGAGAGACTTGCGTTGACGCACAGGGACAGTCGAGGGGGCGGAGAGTAGAGGGGAACGCCCGCGGCAAGCCAGACGGGATCCACCCAGCGGAGGTGAGGGCAGAGCAAAGGCAGCACCGGAACCGGAGCCTCGAGGTCGTCCGTCGAGGGCCGCCAGTGGAGAAGCAGGTGCAGCTGTATTGGTCGGGAGTGGAGACGTCCCAGGGGAAGCAGGTCCGCTGCCGCACACATCAGTCCCAGAAGCTGAAGCCAGCGCCTGGCAGCCGGACGTGGTTGAGATCGGTGCGGAATTCCATTCCCAGATGGACGAAGCGACGTGATAGAGTGAGGTCGGATTTCCCCGTGTTGCCAGGAAGCCAAACATGTCGAGGAGAAGGAGAAGCGCATCCCGGTCGACCAGCAAGGTGTCCTAGGACTGGTTCCGGAGAAGGAGCTCGTCCAGGTAGTTCGACGTGGGGCTCAACAACGTCCGCCTGGCCGTGGCGACCACTGCGTTCATGATGCGGGTAAAGACTGAAGGGCTGAGGTTGAGACCGAAGGGCAGCACGCGGAACTGGTAGATGACCCCTTCGCAGGCGGAGTGGAGGTAACATCGGGAGGCGGGGTGCATGGGGATGTGGAGATAGGCATCCGAGAGATCCAAGCTGACAGCAAAGTTCATGGGCTGAACTGCGGCGCGCAGGGCTCAGGCGGTCTCCATGCGAAAGGGCGGCGCCACAATGAATCTGTTCAGAGCAGAGAGATCGATGACGGGACGCCACTTGCCGCCTGGTTTGGGCACCACGAACAGCCGGCTGTAGAACGCTGGAGAGTCGTGTCGCGCCACCACCTCTGTGGCGGCTTTCCGGAGCAAAGCGGTGACCTCGCCATGCAGCGCGTCGGCTCTGAGCTGGTCCGTCAGGATAGCTGTCCACACGGGCGAACGGCGCAGAGGGGGTGGGGACCGAAAGGAGAGCTGGAGTCCCTCAGAGACAGTGGATAGGATCCAAGGGTCGTCTGGCAGCAGCGATTGCCACACATCGCTGCTGGAGGCAAGCCGCCCGCCGACCGGAGACCCGGGAATGGACGGCGGGAGCGGAAGAAGGAAGTCAGTGGGCCCGGCCCCACCCGGGACGACCCAGGGACCGGCGGGGGTGGGGCCAGGAGGCGGGCAGGCACGACCAAAGGCCGGGGGGCGGGCGACCACGGACCGTGAAGGGGCGCAGGGAGGGTCTACCGGGCCGCAGGGCTCGACCCAAGGCCTTGCGGGCTGTCGGAAAGCTGGCAGGGGTGGGGCGGGTGGGCCACACATCCTTATGTTCGTCCTTGACCGACTGCCAAGTCGAGCCAAACAGAAGGGGAGCCTGTCGAAGCTGCTTCTTCACGTCGGCCGGGAGGGTACAGTCGCGTAGGAGGGCATCCCGACACATCAAGTCGCAGTTGACAGCGGCAGCCATAGCGTTGACCGAGGTGTGGTATGCTGCACGGTTGGCAGAGACGGCCAGGGCCAAAAGATCCCCAAGGAGCGGTGTAAGAGAAGGCTGCCACACCTCCTCGACCAAGGTCTGGGTGACCAGATCCAAAAACCCAGAGGAGGCGAGAGCATTGCGAATCAGGGAAGCTGTCCTGTTGATGCCGTGCGAAGGTAGCCGAAGCTGGGAGGCACCGACCAGG
This sequence comes from Semisulcospira habei, assembly GCA_036245525.1. NCBI lineage: Eukaryota > Metazoa > Mollusca > Gastropoda > Semisulcospiridae > Semisulcospira > Semisulcospira habei. The sequence goes on from BTPG01000003.1 coordinate 83,596,002, forward strand.
GCGAGCGCGGGGGGATCCACCTCAGGAAGCGGGCAGGAGAAGGCTTGCGAGTGACCGGAGTACCACCGCAAGTCCGCGGGCCACTTGGAGTCAGAGAAAAAGCCATTATCGCCCAGGGCGCCCTGTTGCAGATGCGCAGAGAAGGCGTCGCGCAGGTCGCGGAAACCAGGAGGCTGAGGAAGGGACTTGAAACGTTTCGTGTGACGCTCAACATCCACAAAGGCCGATTCTCTCCTCTTGAGTGGCGGGGATGGCGGGCAATCTTCCGGGGGAAGGTAAGCGGAGATAAGGCGCGCCGCCTCATCCAAGGCCCATAAGGTCTCCAACCGAGGTCCCGCGAGGGTCGGTAGCGACGAGGAGTCGTCCCACAAGGAAGAGCGCCTGGGATCCGCCGGCACATCATCCCCAAGGAGTGCCGATACAGAATCCTCCGCGGCCAAGCTGAGGAAGTCGTCATTGGGAGAGGGTGCGGGGGAGGGACGAGTGGGCAACTCCACACTACGACGGAGGGCGGAAGAGACGGAAGTAGCCTCCTGCAGAGCGGCAGAGGCGCGGGGGGTGGTGGGGAACCGCACCCGAGAGAGACGTTGGGAGGAGGGATCCCGCGAGGGCCGACGCGCTGAACCGGGGCTGCGACATGGAGAACGGCGATGCCCCGGAGAGAGGGCGCCGGTTGGCCGAAGGCGAGCGACGAGACGAGTAGCGGTGCAAGGCGCCCGAAGGAGAGTCACGCCTAGAGCGCCACGCGGAGCGCTGGCGGATCGAGGAAGCCACGTCCGACGTGTCGGTAGAACGTGAGTGACGTCGGTAGCGAAAGCTACGAGAGTCCGTCCAAGGACGCGAGGATCTATCTCGGGAGCGAGAACGGGTCCTTGGCCTGCTGTTCTTTTGTCTGCTTGTATGTGCATTATTACGAGCCCCGAGTACCCCTCCCGCAATGGGGGGTAGGCAGGGCGTGTTATCTTTAGGAGGGCGAGACCCGTCAACAGCACCTGACGGGTGGCACCGTAAACGTTCTGAGTCCAGTCCAGACTCCCGGTACTTCACGATGGTCCAGGGGCTGGAAGGCCGACATGCATGTAAACGTCTCTCTGTCAGACTCGAAGTAAGTGACTGACGTACAGCAGACGCCACGCCGCTCCCTGGGCCAGCACGGTCAGGTAGGCGGGCCGTGCACGTGCTTTGTGGAACAGGTATCAAAGTCTTACATCGCTTCCCACGCTGACGCGTCATCCGTGCGAAGAACAAATGTCGGAGACGACCGTAGCAGCAGGTGTCGACCGTCCCCCAGTCGCCATTGGAGGAACAAGCGTCGAAGCAAGCAAGGAGGCCATGGGAGCGGTAGAAGGAGTCTGTTCCCGGGCCGGCGACGGGCATTCACAGCGATAGAAGTTCCACAGTTGCGACCACCTCTCTTCTTGCCAGGGGGCGCAGACCGCGCAGGTACGAGTGGAGACACAGCCGGAACATGGCAGGCAGACGGAGTGCTGGTAGCTCAGCCACTGAAAGTCGCCACATCTCGGACAAGTGCGCACTTGCCAACTCGTCATGACGAAAAACCCCGATACCACGCAGAGGCAGAGAGGAAGCCCTCGGCTGAGAAGCGGCGAGGCTGCAGGACAAACCGCAGAGCCGCACGCACGTGGGGGGAAGTCCACGGAGGCCGGCGCGTCGCTGGAACCCCAAGGAGCCCCAACGAAAGCCAAGTCCCGTGGTCACTCCAGGACAGCTCAAGAAGGCAGCTCAACAAGGCACTACCCATCCCAGGCTGGGACAAGACACCGTGGTGACGAAGGGAAGGAGACCGGTCGCACCGTATAAAGTCCAAGCACAATGAAGAAGCGCACAGCCTGTACACAACTGTCCTAGGCTAGCGAAGAAACTAAACTGAGTACTCACGGTAAGGTGCGTATGGGGATGAAGGGGAGACTACTCGGGTTACTGCCTAGCTATGCCCTCACTTGCCAACACGGGCCCTATACGTACACAACAAATTTTGGCTAAAATTAGGCTAGCGTAGACACGATTCCATATGGTAATGTCATCGGTAATATGTTTTGAGAAAACAAATAAGTTTGACTAAAATAGTTCAAGGGTAGTGCAAGAATAGCTTGGCGCCTCTAGGCGCCAAGCTATTCTGGCACCACCCTTGAACTAAAGCCATTGGTCTATATCCTTATCTGTAAGTACTATAATGTAGCTTGCATATGGCAGTGTACAAATTTGAAGCTTTTAGCTCAAGTATATGTGTTAATAGTCAGCATAAGTGTACCCCTGAAAAGTGCAAGCCAGCTGCTCTCAGTTTGACCCATGTCGCAATCATACATCAAGTACCATTGTGCAAGCTCTCTGGGGCCAGCAGACAGCTGGTCAGCATTAAAATTACATGTAACATCATTTAGAAACACAAGCACATTTCTATCGCTTATGTTCACTGATGTGCACTGGACTCTTTAAAATCATGAAATGTGAGTAAGTGTACTTTTAAAAATTTGGAGTTTCTTCTAGTGGTCTTTGTTCCGGAAAGTTTAGGGCACACTGATCCATCCAGTAATGTGACCTCAAACTGCCTGCTGAATCTTCAGATCACATTACAGCAAAACCTGGTCTGGGCAACCACCCATATGAATAAGACATTTTATGAGAGATCATCTGTCATTAAAGAATCAATGAATCAAAGAATCAATGAATCTTTATTTTACAACGGTGAAGATATTAACGCAGTCAGTGACTATGTCATTTTTCGTACCTGCCATTTGCTACAACTATGACTAAGTACAAAATATACATAAAACAGGGACATCAAAGCACAGTGATACAAAATACATAGCCCACTAAACACACACACGCACTCGCGTGCGCCCACACACACATAATTGTTAGAATATACACGTACATTTGTGTCTTGATGTATAACTAGATATTGTTATTTGAGTGATATCAGGTATCTATAAAGACTTGTCTTGAAATGAGATAATATCGGAGTGGCTTTAACGTGATGTGGGAGTGAATTCCACAGTTTGACCTCAAAAGACATGTACACTCTCAAAAGACCATCATTTAGGTGGTCTTTAATGACAGGTGACACTATTTGCTTATCAAGACTTCTCTTGAGAGAGCACCTGTCTTTTACGATTTTCTTCCACAAAAAAAGATGGTCGCTCAAAACAAGTTCTGCTGCATCGGATTGGCAAAATAACACTAACATTCTGACTGCTTACCTCTTGTTTTGAGCGAGTTGGCACCATGCGACACATATTGTCCAGATCATCATTAGAATACCTGTCAAAAAAATCACAAGCCACATGAATTCATGAAATTGTATGGATAATAAATCAATACACTACAAACTTAACTGTCAATTCAACACTACGCTGAGCAATTTTGTTTTCTTTCGACTCACGATAAAGCAGAGTAAGGTCAAACAAATACAATGCAATAAGCTAATTAGACCAGTACAAAAATGTGACTAGCTTGTGCAGCAGAAACCAGTATTGGTGGCTGCGGGAAGGAAGTTCTGGATACAGATTCAGTAGAGAACCTGTTTTGAGCAACACATTTTTTTGCGTGGAAAAAAGTGGCATCAAACGACAGGTACACTCTCAAAAGAAGTCTTCACCAATTGAAAAGATGGAAGAGACAACAGGCATCCCACCACTGCACATGAGAAGAGATTGCAAAGCCTTGATACAGTTCACAAAGGTCAAGTCTTCCAAAGACCATCCTATGAACACCAGGATGAAACAACCAACCTCAGGGAGACTGAAAAGATCAAGCTTTGTGAAAGAGATGAGAGCACTGCAGAGAAAACACCAGGCAAAGCTCCTTGCGCAGGTAGAGGCTCTGAATCCTGCTAGCGACCTTCCACCCTGAGAAAGTATGCCAGAAAACATCACCATCTCTTCCACGGTACCCTACATCACCACTAAAGATGAGCACAGCACTGTGAGCAAGAAAGCCTTGACACTGACCATGTTCTAAGAAAAGTATCCCCAAGAAGCATGGATACGGGCACACACTGATGGATCAGCCACAGACGCAGTTCAGAATGGAGGGGCTGGGGTGTACATTCAGTATCCAAACAGAAAATGAGAATGAGATGAGGCAGTACCAACAGGCCTTCACTGCACAAATTACAGAGCTGAGGTGGAAGCCCTGGTCCGCGCTGCAAACACCCTTAGTGGCACTGCAGACCCTGATGCCCAGATTGTCTTCCCGACTGATGCCATGTCTGTCCTTGAGGCAGCAACAGCAAGCAAACTGCCACGTCTACAAGAGGCACTGCAAAACATCCAAGTGCACCAGACTGGTGCTGCAGTGGGTCCCTTCACACTGTGGCATCTATGGCAATGAAGAAGCTGACAAAATGGCAAAAGTGGCCGCAGAGAAAGAACAAGACGAAAATGGAGTCAGGTTCACAGATATGAAGACCATCATTAAGTCTGTGTACAGACCACCACAACGGCCCCTAGACAGTTATCATCAGCTGTCCAGACAAGAGCAGGTGACCATCTTCCATCTGGGGACCAGGCACAACCGACTCAATTTCCACCTGCAAAGACACTTCCACCTCGTGCCATCTCCCCTGTGCCCTTGTGGAGATTGATTGATTGTACATTGCTTAACGTCCCGACAGCAACAAGGCTTTCTCAGGACGTGCCTGCACTGCTTGTGAAAAAAAAAAAAACAGAACGTTGAATGTATGTCGCCAGCTGGTCAAATACGTTAAATAAACCTAACACATGGGGCCTAAATAAAGCCAAGACCATTTAGCAACACACATCCAATATCAAGAGCTACAGGCAGTGCAGACAGTAGGGAGGGTTTTAAAAAGGCAAATACAGGTGAATGGACAAAGGGTAGACAGAAACACATGCCCCAGAATAGAGAGAAAAAACCACCCTGTGGGGCTGACCAGGGTGACCCTGGGAACTAAAAAATACCTAACCCCACCCAAGTCCCCCAGGGCAGACCCGGGTGGGGTCCTTGTGGAGAAGCAGAGCAGACCACAGAGCACATCCTCCAGGACTGTGGGAACCACCAGCTGCTGAGGGAGGAGATACGGCCGAAGCCCGCCACTCTATAAGAGAAACTGTATGGGCCTGTGGAGGCTCTACAGAAGACCACAGATTTCAATTTGAGAGCCAAACTCCAAGTGTGACGGCATTCGAGAAGAAGAAGAAGAAAAGAAGTCTTGAAAGGAAAGCTGTGTCACCCGTCTTGTAAGACCATCATTCAGGTGGCTACATGCGACTAAATGATACTTTAACCCATTCATCCCTGAAGCACTACAGCAGGAGATGGGTCGACCATGATAATTCAAGGGTAGTGCCAGATTAGCTTGACGCCTGTTGGCGCCAAGCTAATCTGGCACTGCCCTTGAATTATCATGGTCAATCCATCTCTAGCAACTGGTGCATAGTCAGTAGACGACGCCTCCAAAATTTGGGAAATACGGCCGTCAGGCTGAATGAGTTAATGACAAGCAGGGATGCAGCTAGGTGTCATACATCATTTCCTTTTAACCCGTTACAACCTGAAGCTGATTTTTTAAAATTATTATTTGCTTATTTTCCCATCAAGGCTACATTACGGATTAGGAGACAGATCAACCATTTTAGCTCAAGGGTGGTGCCAGAATAGTTTGGCGCCTCAGGCTTGCTAGAATTTATTTCAAGCAATAGTGTATCAGGATGGAAAGGGTTAAATATAGCTGCCAGCAGGTCAAATGTCCTTTTGAAGTACCTCAAATCTGTCTGTCTGCTTACTTTTCTGTTGCATCAGACTTTGTAAATTTACAACGCACTCCAATAAAGTCCCTGTGCCCCTCACAGCAGTTTTATGCAGAATGCTTCACTAAATCTTCATCACTGACAGGGCCATTGTCGTCACCTATTTTTGACCCTCCCTTCATTTTACACACCACATGGTGCTTCATTCTTGTTGTTTCATAGTATTAAACCCCTTTATCCTGATACACTACTGCTTGAAATTAATTTGACTATGATAGTTCAAGGGTGGTGCCAGAATAGCTTGGCGTATTAGGCGCCAGGCTATTCTGGCACCATCCTTGAACTAAAATGGTTGATCTAAATTCCTAATCTATGTATAATGTAGCCTTCATAGGACAGTAAGCTAATTTTAAACAAAAAAATCAGCCTCCGGATAAAAGGAGGTTGTGTTGCAATGACCTACTGAAATTTCTGGTGGGTGGACAAATGCCTTGTACATGTTTGAGAACCCATGACTTCTAATTTGTACAAATTTCCAGCTGCATCCCTAGACTGCTGAGCTCTCATATGGGGAGTCACTCGAAACAGGTTCTGCTGTATGCAGAACTTTCCATAAATAATCAATTGTTTTGAGAGAGAAAAAGAAAGGTCATAATCAGTGCATTACAGATTATATACCCAATGGGCAAAAGTCCCTCTGGCTCATGTCGGCCGCAGTGGGCCCATGCACATCTGTGCGCGGGCCCAAAGCGACCAACGTCGCCCGGAGGACCTTCGCTTAGTGGGACTGTTCAACAGGCCGCCACGGACAAGACATGCATACTCTTGAGGCATAAAATGTTCTCCCACAAGTTTTATTTATTGAATGCATCTCATCTTGTTCTTGTCTACTGTCACTATTTTTTCTGTATGTGTGTCAAGTGAGTGTGTATTGTGTTATTCATGTGTGTGTATATTCTTTTTCTTTTTTCTTTGGCGGGGTGGGGGGGGGGGGTTGGGGGGGGGGGGTTGGGGGGGGGGGGGGGTGGGGGGAAGGGGAGGGTTGGGGGAAGGGGGGGGTTGGGGTGAAGGGGGGCACGGGGATGTTGTGTTCGCTTTGTTTGAAATGTTGCTGCAAATACTATTACCACACCTTTTCAGCCCCTCAAGTAGTCTTTTTTTCTCAGCCAAAGTCCAGACCACAGTTTGCCCCGCTAAACCTAGCCCCTTCAACAGTGTTGTTTCTGCACAGCTGCCTTTCGGACGACCTGGGCGACCTCTGCCACGGCCTCCAACATGACCTCTGCCGCGACCTCTGCCACGACCTCTGCCACGACCTCTACCACGACCTCTGCCACGACCTCTTCCTTGCTGCACTCCACTTGTGGATGGTCCGTCCTCCATGGAAGCCTCCTCTGTAGCGTTGTCCTCCATGGCTTGCTGGTGTTCACTGAAAACTGAAACTTAATATCTGCATTCTTCAGGGGATGCAACCTTTAGAAATTTCACAAAATGCAGATATTCAATCCCCTTGCGCGTGTAGCCAATTGGGGGGGGGGGGGGGGGGGGGGGAGTTAAACACCCCATAAAGGGACTTTGTTATAGCATTTTAAAGAATTTTGGGTCTGCATGGGAGGGCGGGGGGGGGGGGAGTTCCAGAACCCCTGTAACCAAAACCCGGGATCCGCCCCTGCCCTTGTGAATGCAGGCAATACAGTACCAATGCCTGCATTAACAAGAGAGTTAATTTTAAATTATGGAAGGAGTGTGGTTACAATGGGGGATGTAGGAGGTCCAGGCACTTTCCTTATAAATGTAGGTTCATCTCTTAACTGCTAAAGTTCACTAACTACAGTACATCACATTTCATGAATCATACATAGTCAATATTAATTGATGTAAATCTGACCGCTATCCAAGCTACGCAGGTGGGCTGCAAAGAGTCTAGATGGTAAATATTGAAACTAAGAGATATTTGCATCCCACGCTGCGACACTGCCAATCCCCATCTTTACGACAGATTGCAAGTGTGAGCGGGTGTGCTGCTTACAGTCTCACTGTGGTCAGCTTCAACCATTTGTGCATACAAAAATAATAAGATTACTTAACTTTCTCGTCATGACCATAAATACATTTTTCTCAGCGTCAAGCCACTAATGACGTTTCATATATCTGTAATTATTACATGACAGTACCTCTCAAAATTAATGAAGTATCACTAATTTTAGTGGGGAAAGCTGCACTTCCCCGCTGCCGCGCCAAGGGTCCATAAGCAAGACCGCACTTTTGATGACGTTCACAGCAAGTGTGTATGCAGTCGCTGCGGTGACGATCGATAATTTCCGTAATTCCACGGCAGCTTGGATCCTGACATCTCATTGGCTACCGATGATTCCCGAGTCGAGTTTCGCTAATACATCTTCCATCATTGTACGGAACTGATCAGCCATTGGAAACAACCATACAAACCAGCTAAATTTACAGTTTCTTTGACTTTTACATGGGATGAGTGATATTTATTGGTGCAGATGAAGGTTTTTACTAACTAGACTTTACGTACTTTACTCCAGATGTCCTAGCGGAAGGGCGTCACTGTCTTCTTCTAGGGAAGAATTTTGTGCGATTTACCTCGAGATCGACCCTGGTTTCCTCTCTTGAAATGTAACAGATCTACTCGGATTATTAGCGGAAGTGGACTTGTGAAAACGAATCTGTCTTGACTGTAGAATGAGCGGACGACCTAGGACAACTTCGTTCGCTGAAGGTGGAAAACCAGGACAGAACACACCGTTCGGAGGCATGCGGACCATCAGTAAGTGTCTTTTTTGGGTCAGCCATGCTGTGGAGACCTTCAAAGATGGCGGTCGATCAATGCTCTTGTTGGAAGACAGCTTATTTCTAGCCTCTGGCGTGTGTTCAGTTCTGTGCCTTGAAGTCCTCTTGGTTCTATTGTTACACTAGGCAAAGTCGGTGAACTGTAACTTCGTTTATATTTTGCTGTTTGCTCGTGTGGTACCTCAATGTTGCCTGAGGGCGAAATGGCAGTTTTTACCGTCGTTAGTCAAGCTTTCCAAATGAATGCTCTCATCAGCTGCTTACACAGGTTTGGTTGAGTAATACCTGAGTAATCAAGGACAGTATAGTAGTTTTCAATCATAGATTATTGCAAGCAAAGGCCATCCGTTTATTCTTGTATAACACTATTATTATTAACAGCTGTCTGACAAGCCATACTACATGTATCCCAATCCCATTCCAAGTTAGTTGATTAGTAACCACACCCCCATTCCCCTGTCTTAGAAATTTCAGGAATACAAAGAAAATAGGGTTACAATGTAACACTTACTCAGTTTTTCATAAACTGAAGGCGCTTTCTGACTATCCTGTAACAATTACTGAATTACTAACATTGTGTACATTTTCAGAAGTAAAGAGCAGCACAAGGAGATTTATTCTTTCTCTGTCTCATGGTTTAATCCTCCATTCATTTGAAATGTACATAGCTCGGTTCTCATGTTTAGTTAAATTCCCATTCTCCCTGATGCGCTGCTGTGTTGTGTGATGTAGTAGAGAAAGAGTTGTGTGTAAAGGCTGCCAAGTTTCACAATGTATAAAATTAAGTTTGTTCATTGCGCACTGCGTGGGAAGATACATCTGCATGATGCATGATTAATGCCATAAGGACCAAATGTTAAGTGTTATAGCAACATTCATCTCTGTGAAATGTTGTTTGCAATAAAATGACACATTTCCACTTCAATAATGTGTCCAACTTACCTGATTTTTGCATGACTGGTTGTAGTTGGACTAAAGCTATGCATGTCTCGATGATGCATGTTTGTTGATTTCATTGTCAATCCTTGTGCAGTACAAGAAAAAAATAAGTCATGAGCAAGCAATGTAGCATCTAAATGTCCTTTTGCAACTGTGAACTGCTTAGTTTCATCATTATCAGGCACCCATGCTATTGTACTTTAGTAAACCTACATTTCATTGCTCTCGCTAGCACTGTAACAGTTACACTATAGTATACTATCACTGGTAGTCTTACTGGTAAACAATAAATGGAGATTATGTTTAGCACTGAATTTTTAATACTAACCCATTACATAGTGAACCTCTTTTTTTTAAATATATGCTTATTGTCATATATGAAGGCTGATTAGAAGATAGATCAACCATTTTAGTTCAAGGGTGGTGCCAGAATAGCTTGGCGCCTCAGGTTCTAAGCTATTCTGGCACCACCCTTGTCCTATCATACTATCATAGTCAAAGGCAAACTTATTTCAAGCAGTAGTGTATCAGGATGAAAACTGTTAAACTGTTAATCACTTAACTCATTCTACCCCAGACACAATGCAGCTATATGGATCGACCATGATTATGGTGATAGTTCAAGGGTGATGCCAGAATAGCTTGGCGCCTATGGGCGCCAAGCTATTCTGGCATCACCCTTGAACTATCATGGTCGATCTGTGTCCTGCACTGCAGTCTTCAGAGGACAACGGCAAAATTTAGGGATTTCAGTCTTGGGGTACAATTAGTTAAAAGGTTTGGGGATGAGTTTTTGAGTAAAACGCAAGGTCAGGAATGGTGTCAGTTTTAACCCCTTCACAGCCTTTTTGCTTGAAGCCATCGGTACTGTGTACGGTTGCATAAGGTGGTAAAGGTCAGTTAAATAGACCCAGATCAAAATTAGTCTAATGATCTGTAAAATTCTGGAGCATTAGAAAGTCAGAAACAGTGCTGCAGTTGCATCATCACATGGCTGTCAAAGTGTATGTTTTGTCTTGTCCATTGTTATCTAATCTGTCGGAGTGACATTGAGGTTAATCTGAAGTAGGGCTACCGACATGAAACTTTCTTTGATAGATTACTCCATGATCACCATTACGTGGTCATTGCCTTACTTTATCAAAAAGAAGTTCAATTTCAAAACATTTGATAGACCATCACACCTATAAAAATATTGTCTTTTAACTTTGAATATAATGATGAGACTAATGACACATTTAAGTACAGTTTGGGATTCTTTGATACCCCTTTGTTTAATTATAGTGGTGGGGCTTTCTATTTTTTTTTTTTTTTTTTTTTTTTTGGGGGGGGGGGGGGGGGGAGGGGGTATTTTGTTAAGATAATTCCTGGTAAAATGTAGTATAGTACAATTAAGAAATATAAGGCATAGCCATGAGCTTTTCTAAGTGAAGACATAATTCTTCTGCCGAGAGCTTTTTTTTTTTTATCACATGCACTACTTGGTGACCTTGCGTGCCAGTATAAATTGTGCAGTTTAAATTATGTGTATTTGTCTCACACAATTATTAGGAGTTGTCCTTAAATTGAAAAGCTCAAAAGTAATTCATTCATGTTTATCGTACCCAGTTCATTTACAGTTTGGTTCATTAATTTTTTTTATGTTGCACACTTTCCTTAGTGGTGCACATTCGTAATAATATGTAGTTTTAGAGCAATTTAGATTTAGGCGACAGCAGGCTCATTGATTTTAATATTGTTCGCCTCATTTGTAGTGCTTATTGAAGTTTCAAAATCAAGTATTATGTTTTTCATTGGTTTATGTTAAGCGTGGTTGATTTTATTTGTGCTGCATTATCATGCAATTTGGATCATTATTTTGATGATAAAGTTAAATGACAATTGCGTTCTTGAGACCTGTTCACAGATTTTTTTGGTACTGCTGCCTGATTTGAAATTTGTTTAATTTAATAATCTTTTTTATTTGAATATTGATCGCCGCAACAATTTCTTTAACCCTTATCATTCGGAATACACCAGTGTGTGAAACAAGTTTGACTAAAATAGTTCAAGGGTACTGCCAGAATAGCTTGGCGCCTCTAGGCACCAAGCTATTCTGGTTCCACCCTTTAACTAAAGCCATTTGTCTATATCCTTATCTGTAAGTACTATAATGTAGCTTGCATATATAATGTAGCTTACAAATGTGAAGCTTTTAGCCTCAGTATGATATGGGTTAATAAAATGTTATAAAATCATTTTCTTGGATTTATTCATTCACCATATGAAGACATAATTTTTTGCCAATAATCTTGCCTCCTCCTGTTGTGTTGCAAACAGACTCGGAAAACGAGCTTTGAGAGACACACAGATCTGATGACTTTGCTGTGCCACAGCCATGCAGCGGTAGTGACTCGCCTATCTGCAAGTGCTGCCGCACAAAATCACCCTGTCATAGTTCCTCCTTCTCTCTCTTCTGGCATTCTGCAGAATTAAGAAGAAAAGCATGTCGAACGGTATGTTAGTTTAGTAGCTCTGTGATCCATCTCTGTGCTGTTGCTTTGTAGTCAGATTTAGATCTGATCATTCATCCAGGTTTTCTTTTCCTCTCCCTGACCTACCAGTTCATCTGTTTGTAAACTTACATTACTCTTAGGTTTTGCACTGACTTTTTCAAATGTCAGTATGGCCATCACTAGTATCAGCACTTCTTTTAACCCTTTGCATGTCAGTAGAGGTTTTTGTTGCAATGATTCTTGTAGGAATCATTGTGACAAAACTGCTACTAACAAACAAGGGGTTACCCCATTCAAGAAATGGTGCATTCAGAAACAAATCATAAAGCCATGTTTCAAATGCAGCATCTCTTGTATGGGTTGTAAAGGCATCTTGAATTTAGAGATGGGATAAAGTGATTTTAATTGTTACCAAATCTTCTTCACCATACTAATAGTTTATTGATGAAAGGGGTCGGATGGGGTTCTGAAATGTTTCTATTATTCACTTTTTTAGAGATTTAGGCGTTCAGTCACAGACACAAGTGAAGTATTTATGGCACTAGCACAATCAGGGCTAGAAATTAACTTTTTTCTTTGGGGGCCACCAGGCCCCTTGATTGAAAAATTTGAGGGCCCACAAGCAACTTTCGGGGCCCAACTTTGAAAAATAATGCAAACAAAAAACAAAAGAATTATTGACAATATAATAAGTAGAAAGTACAATTTGTCTGATAATCTAAAATAAAAACAATTGAATTTCCAATTTTGCTGAGTGATGTCATTTTTATTTGCCTTTTCTTTCACTTTCAAACATTACCAACAAAAAAAGGGGAAAAAACACACACACACACACATTCAGTGACACACATATTCCAGTGACTAGTGAGCCTGAAATGGCCATTAAACAAAATAGAAAAAAAATCAAGTGAGTCTCTTGTATAATACTTTTCAGTTTTGTGACTGAGTATTGCGCAATACACATCATTAAATTTTTAATATGAGTAACCTAACAAAAAATCTGACCTCAATGCACAAAAGTTCAAAACAAAACCATGAAAGGGAACTAAACTTAACAGTACTCTTCCTGATAAACTAAAGTTAAACAAACAGATTTTGCCTTTTTTTTTTTTTTTTTTTCAATCATCTATTCATATTACACTTATGTGCACTTGAGTTAACAGAAGTAAACTAAAAATACAATAACAAAAAAAAAAAAAAAAAGAACACAATACTATTACTGTGAGTGAGGGCACCGGTGTGGGTTGCTTCCCTTGGCCCAAATACGAAACTGCCAAGTAGAGCTAGCTGTAGCAGACGAATTATTTTGCGGGCCAAGCGGGCCCTTCGTTTTTCAACTTTCCGAGCCCGAAATCAACTTTGCGGGTTTTTGGCCCCGGGCCCCCGCTAATTTCGAGCCCTGACAATCATTCGTGGAATTCTTTGTAATGTCGCCCTAATTTTACTTCATTTTCTTTGATAGTGCTGTTTTGTTTCACAAGCTCCCTAACTCAGATGTGTACATTATAATCACGGAGTTTATATTCCTTAACCTCCTCAGAGCAGCAAGAAATTTTCAGCCTTTGAAACAGTCATTGTAAAAGACAGACATTTCCTCAAAATAGCTATCATTGTGATGGAACATTGGAAGCGTAAATAAAAATATGAATAACCACATAAATTTCAATCCGTTTCTCATTTTAATCATCATAAAACTAGAATTAAGTTTAGTTTAAGAGCAAAGAATTGTACATTTTAGTCGCACTAAATAAGCGAAGAATTTGGTATTTTGGGTAGAGCTTTGTGCAAACACACTAACACAGTCAAGCCTTGTGAAATGTACACACCCTCAAACTGCATGCATGCGTTACCAGGAATGAACTGGCATGTGCCTTGCCTCAGCATTGGCGCTAATCTTGCTTTGTGCTTTTTTTAACCTGTGCAGTTTTGACACTACGAAGGTGCTGAATTGACTACTATTATAAGTGAATTGATACGTGACAGTTCAAGGATGGTGCTCGAATAGCTTGTCACCAAGCGGTTCTGGCACCATGCTTGCACTGTCTCTTATTAAGGTTGATGTATATCCTGAAGTGGTAGGAGACAGACTTCAAAGTTATTCAGTTCTAGAGCCCTTTGCTGTGTAGTACTCTGAAATTAGTTTAGATCTACTCTCATCTCAGTTTCTTAAGATGCTGTTCCTGGGTTTTGTGCAATCTTTTCGCAGCTCGTGTTGGCAACAGAGATGATGGTGAGGCTGGGGCACAATCGGACCCATCATTTTTCTTCCTTTTCATTGTGCAGTTTTGTATTTAATTTATCTGCGAAACTTGTTCGAGTTTCTGGACTTTCAGTTTCATCGTTCAGCATTGTTCGGCAATTCATAGTTCAGCATTGTTCAGCAAATCTGTTTGAAGCTTTTGTCAGTTTGTGTTGACGTTTGGATTCTTGTTCTTTCATGGTTTGGTTTTCATTCACATTTTGTACTAATTTTGCAGCATTCCACAGTGTTTCTTTGTCAGCGGTAACATTTTCTGGTTTGGCACTTCGTTCCTTTTGGTTACTATTGTTTTTTCTGATTACAGTTTTTCATTGAAATTAGTTACTGTTGTTTTTCTGATCAGTTTTCCATTGAAATTAGACTAGATCATTAGAATTGAAATGCTTATTTTGTCAACAACCAGTGATATTCCAGGGACTACAGACAACTTTTGAGGCAAACATTGATAGACAATCTACATCCCATGGGACATCACTCATTGATGGACAAGCGCATATTGACATAAACAGTTAGGTCCTCTGTCCCTTCCCTTGGCTCACTACTGCTGAATAGCGGTAATGAATCTAGGGAGGCAACCAGTGTGTCATCCCTTTTGTCTCCAACTCTAGCCCACGACACAGATGAGGCACAAACTGCAAGAAGGATTGTGAGCATCAAGTGTCATGAACTTCATGCCTTGCTAAAGTTGTCCAAAGGGGAGTTGGTGCCATAAGGAATGGATATATATCTTTAATTTATTAAGCTTAAATCAGAAGTGGGTCAGAGAATGCTCACAGTTCACAGGTTCAGTGGATTCAGCCTTCCCACTCCGTCTGCAAGAGGCTTAACTTCTCATGAGCCTCTGCATGTGCTCTTGAGCTATGCAAATTTATGAAAAGATATACCTTTGCTTGAAAGCAGAGGACTGATTTACAATTACATTTATTTTAGGACTGTTGAGTTGACACGTGCTGCATTCATTGCAGTATTGATCAGAATGATACTTAAACTGTCATACCATTTTGCTCTGCAAAACTGTGTGACGGTTTAAGTGTCATTTGCTCTCTGGGCTTTTTCAGGCAAAGATGGCAAAGTGACGACGGTGCTGGCCACCTCTGGTCAGGGCCCAGACCGCCCCCAGGAGGTGAGCTACACGGATGCCAAGGTCATTGGCAATGGCTCCTTCGGTGTGGTGTACCAGGCTAAGCTGGTGGACACCTCAGAACTCGTGGCCATCAAGAAGGTGCTGCAGGACAAACGCTTCAAGGTGAGGCTCAAGGGCATTTCACTGTCAAGGTGAGGGTCACTGACGTCTTGGTGAAAAGTGTGACTGCCAAGTGTTTCCGAATGAAAGAAGAGATTAATTGACTGAAGAAAGACAGAACCAATTTTGTTTTAGTAAACACACCTTAGGAAAAATACTTGGCACTGGACAAGCATTGAAACAACACATCCTCTGCTGCCTCAGTATGGCACCTAATCACCAGCCCACAAAAACGAGGGACGTGTGTCACTGTCTCCTCGCGCTGGGACCATATGGCGTTGAGGCGCGTCCCTTGGGTGGTGGATAGGGGGTCCCTCGTGAGAGGGGTGCACCGAATGAAATAAGGTGCCGTGAACCAACATGGTCTAAGGGAAGGTGACCCCGACAGAAAACCCCTGGTCCTCCTAGTAAGGGGGTTGGGCGTGGGGGTAGCTTCCCCACCCTGCAAAAAAGGAAATAGCTACAAAAACGCCGACGAAAAGACTAACAGTAATTCCTTTCCTGGAGGAGGAAGGTTCTTCTACCAGAAGACTTGTGACGTCCTGTGGTGAAAGCCGGAAGCCACAGGACCGAGCCGCCTCTCTCTATCCAGGGATACAACCATGGGCACATGGAACGTCAAAACCATGTACCAGAGCGGCAAGGCCGCCCAGATAGCAGCGGAAATGCAAAAGTACAACTTTTCCCTGCTAGGTATCAGTGAAGCCAGATGGACGCAGTCTGGCCAGAAAAGGCTGTTAAGTGGGGAGATGATTCTGTATTCAGGTCATGAAGAGGAGAATGCCCCCCAATACAGAAGGTGTAGCATTCATGCAGTCACCAGTGGCACAGAGAGCGCTGATGGGCTGGGAACCTCTTGGGCCAAGAATTATCACAGCAGCCTTTAGAACCAAGAAAAAGCTCAAGCTGAACGTCATCCAGTGTTATGCGCCCACTAATGACAGTGACAAGGAAGAGAAACAAGAGTTCTACGACCGACTCCAGAGTGCCGTGGACAAATGTGCGGAGCGAGACATCACCATCGTCATGGGCGATTTTAATGCCAAAATAGGGGAGGAGAACACCGGATACGAAGAGGTGATGGGGAGACAGGGACTAGGCTCGGAGATGAGTGAGAATGGGGAGAGGTTTGTAGACTTTTGTGCTCTAAACCGACTTGTCATTGGAGGCAGCATTTTCCCACACAGAAGAATACACAAAGCAACTTGGGTCTCACCTGACCATACAACAGAGAACCAAATAGACCATATCTGCATTACCAAGAAATTTAGAAGATCCCTTCAAGATGTTCGAGTGAGGAGGGGAGCAGATGTCGCCTCTGACCACCATCTGCTTACCTTAAGAATGAAGCTCAAGCTAAAGAAAAGCCGCACAGAGACAACAAGAAGACAGCGCTATAATGTAGGCCTCCTGAGAGAAACTGGAGTTAGAGAAGAGTTCAAACTGGTGCTGTCCAACCAGTTTCAAGCGCTACAGGAGCTAGTAAATGAAGAGGAGGCGGTCACCACTGAGCAGCAGTGGAAGGCAGTTAGAGAGGCGCTGAACTCAACCTGCAAAGATACTGTAGGGTTCAGGAAACACCATCACAAGGACTGGCTGTCGGCACAGACCTTGAAGAAGATAGAAGTGAGGAAGCAGAAGAAAGCAGTTGTCAACAACAGTCGCACGAGAGCAGCCAAAGTAAGGGCACAGGGGGAATACTCGGAAGCCAATCGCGAGGTGAAGAGGAGTATCAGGGCAGACAAGAGGGCCTACACAGACAGCCTGGCAGCAAAGGCAGCAGGCAGCGGCAACATGAAACAGCTCTACGACATTACCAGAAGATTGTCAGGCAAGTATGGCCATACAGAAAGACCAGTAAAAGACAAAGACGGCAAGCCTATTGCAGACAGAGCAGACCAACTCGACAGATGGGCCGGGTATTTTGAAGAGTTACTGAACAGACTTAGCCCACCCGACCCCCCAGACATCCAGCCGGCAGAGACCGACCTACCCATCAGCTGTGACAGACCCAGCCGGGAAGAGATCAGAAGAGCAGTGGCATTTTTGAAGAACGGCAAAGCAGCAGGCCCAGATGGCATCCCAGCGGAGTCTCTGAAAGCAGACATAGAGACAACGGTGGAGATGCTGTACCCACTGTTTGGAAAGATCTGGGAAGAGGAGGTGATGCCGGCTGACTGGAAGGAGGGGTACCTAATCAAGCTTCCCAAGAAAGGCGACCTCAGCAAGTGTTCCAACTACAGAGGAATCACCTTGCTGTCAGTACCAGGAAAGGTCTTCAACAGGATCATCCTGGAGAGAATGAAGAGCTCCGTTGACCCCCAGCTAAGAGACCAGCAAGCAGGATTCAGGAAAAACCGATCATGTACAGACCAGATCGCCACTCTCCGCATCATCGTGGAACAGTCTCTGGAGTGGAGCTCCCCGCTGTACGTCAACTTTGTGGATTATGAGAAAGCATTTGACAGTGTGGACCGAGAGACTCTGTGGAAACTCCTACGACACTACGGTGTACCCACAAAGCTCGTCCGCCTGATCAAGAGCAGCTACGATGGCATGACATGTCGCGTGATCCACGAAGGGCAGTTCACCAGGGAGCTCCAGGTCAGAACTGGTGTCAGGCAGGGGTGTCTGCTGTCTCCGTTCCTCTTCCTACTGGCCATAGACTGGGTCATGAAGATGACCACAGAGCACAGACGAAGTGGAATACAGTGGACACTGTGGACACAGCTTGACGACCTCGATTTTGCAGACGACTTGGCATTACTGTCCCACACTCATCAACAAATGCAGGACAAGACCACGAGGCTTGCTGACATCTCGTCCCAAGTGGGCCTCACCATTCACAAACAGAAAACAAAGACAATGAGGCTGAACGCAACCAGGGAGGAACCAGTCTTGCTTGCTGGCACCCCGTTGGAGGAGGTGGAGTCCTTCACCTATCTCGGTAGCATCATAGACAAAAAAGGTGGCACTGATGCAGATGTCAGAGCACGAATCGGTAAAGCCAGAGCAGCCTTTCTCCAGTTGAAAAAAGTGTGGAGTTCCAGAGAGCTGTCAAAACACACCAAAGTCCGGATTTTCAACTCCAATGTAAAAGCAGTTCTCCTATATGGAGCAGAAACTTGGAGATTGACAAAAACCACAGTCAACAGAGTACAGACCTTCATGAACAGTTGCCTTAGAAGAATTTTGAAAATCCACTGGCCAGAGAAGATCAGCAACGTCAGACTCTGGGAGAGAACAGAGCAGATAACATCAGAGAATGAAATTGGGCGAAGAAGATGGGGATGGATCGGTCACAGTCTGAGAAAGCCAGCTTCCAGTATCACTAGGCAGGCATTGTCATGGAACCCCCAGGGAAAGAGGAAAAGAGAAACTCCTGGCGTCGAGACCTCCAAACAGACATCAAGAGACTGGGAACCACCTGGAGTAGAATCGAAGGAGAAGCACAGGACAGGAGTTGCTGGAGGTCTCTCGTCGACGGCCTATACCCGGGTAGGGGTGACAGGCGTAAGTAAGTAAGTAAGTGTCACTGTCTAACTTGTACAGTGGAGTCCAGTTAACACGAACTCGCTTAACACGAATTTCCGGTTAACACGAAACGTTTTTGCATTCCCGGCCAACGGCCTTCTTATTCTGTATTAAAATTCCACTGATAACACGAAATGCTTAACACGAAATTTCGCTTAACACGAAGCTGTTTTCGGTTCCCAACCAGAGCAATTTCACTATTATTCACCTGTTTAACACGAACACAGATTCCATTCACCGAAAACCAAATTCACGTGTCGCTCTCGCGCTGTGGAGTACACATAACAGATCAGAGCGAACTCTAGTCTGTGATTGGCTGAATAGCCTTCGGCTGTTGTAATCCGTCTTCTCATTGGCTAGCACTTCTGAACTGTATTCATGTTGTATCATTCGTGTACCAACACAACCCTTTTACCGATGCAGGATTGTAATTCAGCCTGTGTTGCTTTTACCTGATGGATTGTAACTTACTATGGATTTTACCTGATGGATTTTACATTAAATATGTGAGCTGAACACGTTTCCTTGTGTTTTCCTAGCGAGCTGAAGGTATGCACATCAAAGTACGATAATGTGCACTTTTAACCTCGTACTCATTCATGCACGCATCTCTTACACACTTTTTTTTTTGCCGGGAGGGCCGTGATCAATTTTGAGGCCATATCGGTTAACACGAAATACGGTTAACACGAAGTGATTTTCCGTGTCCCCAGAAATTCGTGTTAAGCGGACTCCACTGTAGTTGTAATTTATACTAAATGTTTTCCATACGCTGGCAATCATTGAATTGAGGGAAGAAAGTTGTTCGAGTAAGCTCAAATTTAGCTATTAGTGCTAGTTGCTTATGGGTAAGACAGTTCATTAAGAAATGTTTGAAAACTCACTAGACCATGTTGGTCAATTCCGAATATGCTGCTAAATAAACATGGGCGAGGGCCAGCTAAAGCTGATGTTCATTTGGCCATTGGTAAAGCTTTTTGTGGAGGGATGCCTGCAGTAGAACACCAGAAACCCGTTTTTAATTAGACGACCCTTTGATCGGCAAACCCTAGATCGGAGAAGATCGGCGATCTTTTGGTATTTTTCTTAATTGAGGTTGAACGAAACTAGGCGAGCTTGAGCAAACTAGGTTCGCCATGGTTCTCTTTCTTAACTGAAGTGCTTGGTTCAGTGAAAGTAGGTCTGCGAAGGTGTTCAAAATGGCTGCCAAAATGCCGCTACGCGATTTGGAAGATTTTTGTTTTTGTACTCCTTGCAGGAGTGATCCCACAAACAGCGTTGCGCCTCCCACAAATAAAAAAAATAGGTCTTGTTCTTCGCTCAAAAGTGAAGTATCACCGTCCGCCATGGGGTCAAGAGTACGACTGGGTGTCCAAAAGGTGTGACAAGCACCCTGCATTTTCAAAAGCAAAATAATTTTAATATTTCATAAAAATCTGATGTACATTTGCATACATAAACATTGACACTAAGTAAAATTTTTATGTTATTTGCAGTTTGGTTGTTATTGAACTTTGAAGTTTAAAGTTTGAACATAACATTTACAATGTCACACATTTAACAATTCACAACAAGCACAAGCTGTAAGCAATTTTTTGCATTTGTATGTTTCAAAGTATGTTCCCCAACCAGAATAAATGGTATGTCTATAAATAAAGTGTGTTTGTGGAAAATGCAACCTTTTACGCCATTAAAAACTGTTTGAACATAACTTTACACCATAATTTCCAAAAGCCATTAATTTTTAATTTTATTTGGAGAACTAATTTTAAAATGTTATGCTAAATGCACAGAAACAAGTCTCTAATTTAAGTGCAAAAGCCAATTGAAAAAAATAATGTTTACATAGTTCTGAATACTGACAAAGTTATTAAATACATCTTCACTGCAATATTATTCTCATTTTTTATCTAATGCAATCAAATATAGCTTCTGTAAGCTAAAAATGACTACACTAGAAGACTTTTATCTGCTGTTAACTATTCTAATAGAAAATGAGTATTTTTTTACAAACTGAGCTGAGATTTGACACAAATTCAATTACATTCACAAGATTGAACATAACTTTACACCTTCACCAAATATATTTTTGGTCTCACAAGGGCAAATCACAAACTTTTGGGAAAAAATAAGTATGCATACCAATCCCACTAACAAGCACAGCCATTATATAAAACTAGTAATGTTTATGTGATTTTCAAAAAGGGCTGTTGCCACTTTTCAAGTGTTTGTACATAACTTTACACCTTCTGACTTGCACACAGGAAAAATCTTAATATTATTCAAGAGAAGTCTCTAAAGAAGACACTATCATCGAGCCTGCTTTCACCTATAAGCAATGTGCATACTGTACTGGTAAAATTTCATTTGTTAGTCCATCATAATTAAATAAACAGATGCAAAAAGACAGAAAACAGAATGCATGAACATAACTTTACACGGTCACATTCACACATTTGCCTTGTAACTTGACATGTACAATTATTTAGAAATTTGTTGATTGCCTGTAGTCTACAAAAGAAGAATGACGTTTGCACTAACATGATTCCATGACAAAAACATGAAATAGAAAGGTAAAAAATAATGACATGGTGTGTTTGAACATAACATGACGACACAGGACCATTTTCTAAAGCACAGAAGTAAAGGTGCAGAGTTATGAAATGCAGATTTGAAAGCTGTTTGTGATGATAAATATTAAGATAGTGCATGCATAAAGCCTCGCGCTGGGACCATACGGCGTTGAGGCGCGTCCCCTGGGTGGTGGATAGGGGGTCCCTCGTGAGAGGGGTGCACCGAATGAAATAAGGTGCCGTGAACCAACATGGTCTAAGGGAAGGTGACCCCGACAGAAAACCCCTGGTCCTCCTAGTAAGGGGGTTGGGCGTGGGGGTAGCTTCCCCACCCTGCAAAAAAGGAAATAGCTACAAAAACGCTGACGAAAAGACTAACAGTAATTCCTTTCCTGGAGGAGGAAGGTTCTTCTACTAGAAGACTTATGACGTCCTGTGGTGAAAGCCGGAAGTCTTCGGAAGCCACAGGACCGAGCCGCCTCTCTCTATCCAGGGATACAACCATGGGCACATGGAACGTCAAGACCATGTACCAGAGCGGCAAGGCCGCCCAGATAGCAGCGGAAATGCAAAAGTACAACCTTTCCCTGCTAGGCATCAGTGAAGCCAGATGGACGCAGTCTGGCCAGAAAAGGCTGTTAAGTGGGGAGATGATTCTGTATTCAGGTCATGAAGAGGAGAATGCCCCCCATACAGAAGGAGTAGCACTCATGCTGTCACCAGTGGCACAGAGAGCGCTGATGGGCTGGGAACCTCTTGGGCCAAGAATTATAACAGCAGCCTTTAGAACCAAGAAAAAGCTCAAGCTGAACGTCATCCAGTGTTATGCGCCCACCAATGACAGTGACGAGGAAGAGAAACAAGAGTTCTACGACCGACTCCAGAGTGCCGTGGACAAATGTGCGGAGCGAGACATCACCATCGTCATGGGCGATTTTAATGCCAAAATAGGGGAGGACAACACCGGATACGAAGAGGTGATGGGGAGACAGGGACTAGGCTCGGAGATGAGTGAGAACGGGGAGAGGTTTGTAGACTTTTGTGCTCTAAACCGACTTGTCATTGGAGGCAGCATCTTCCCACACAGAAGAATACACAAAGCAACTTGGGTCTCACCTGACCATACAACAGAGAACCAAATAGACCATATCTGCATTAGCAAGAAATTTAGAAGATCCCTTCAAGATGTTCGAGTGAGGAGGGGAGCAGATGTCGCCTCAGACCACCATCTGCTTACCTTAAGAATGAAGCTCAAGCTAAAGAAAAGCCGCACAGAGACAAC
Organism: Semisulcospira habei; assembly: GCA_036245525.1. Lineage (NCBI taxonomy): Eukaryota > Metazoa > Mollusca > Gastropoda > Semisulcospiridae > Semisulcospira > Semisulcospira habei. The sequence continues at coordinate 83,618,874 of BTPG01000003.1, forward strand.
AAGAAGACAGCGCTATAATGTAGGCCTCCTGAGAGAAACTGGAGTTAGAGAAGAGTTCAAACTGGTGCTGTCCAACCGGTTTCAAGCGCTACAGGAGCTAGTAAATGAAGAGGAGGCGGTCACCACAGAGCAGCAGTGGAAGGCAGTTAGAGAGGCGCTGAACTCAACCTGCAAAGACACTGTAGGGTTCAGGAAACACCACCACAAGGACTGGCTGTCGGCACAGACCTTGAAGAAGATAGAAGCGAGGAAGCAGAAGAAAGCAGCGGTCAACAACAGTCGCACGAGAGCAGCCAAAGTAAGGGCACAGGGGGAATACTCGGAAGCCAACCGCGAGGTGAAGAGGAGTATCAGGGCAGACAAGAGGGCCTACACAGACAGCCTGGCAGCAGAGGCAGAAAAGGCAGCAGGCAGCGGCAACATGAAACAGCTCTACGACATTACCAGAAGATTGTCGGGTAAGTATGGCCATACAGAAAGACCAGTAAAAGACAAAGAAGGCAAGCCTATTGCAGACAGAGCGGACCAACTCGACAGATGGGCCGAGTATTTTGAAGAGTTACTGAACAGACCTAGCCCACCCGACCCCCCCTGACATCCAGCCGGCAGAGACCGACCTACCCATCAGCTGTGACAGACCCAGCTGGGAAGAGATCAGAAAAGCAGTGGCATTTTTGAAGAATGGCAAAGCAGCAGGGCCAGATGGCATCCCAGCGGAGTCTCTGAAAGCAGACCTAGAGACAACAGTTGAGATGCTGTACCCACTGTTTGGAAAGATCTGGGAAGAGGAGGTGATGCCAGCTGACTGGAAGGAGGGGTACCTAATCAAGCTTCCCAAGAAAGGCGACCTCAGCAAGTGTTCCAACTACAGAGGAATCACCTTGCTGTCAGTACCAGGAAAGGTCTTCAACAGGATCATCCTAGAGAGAATGAAGAGCTCCGTTGACCCCCAGCTGAGAGACCAGCAAGCAGGATTCTGGAAGAACCGATCATGTACAGACCAGATCGCCACTCTCCGCATCATCGTGGAACAGTCTCTGGAGTGGAGCTCCCCGCTGTACGTCAACTTTGTGGATTATGAGAAAGCATTTGACAGCGTGGACCGAGAGACTCTGTGGAAACTCCTACGACACTACGGTGTACCCACAAAGCTCGTCCGCCTGATCAAGAGCAGCTATGATGGCATGACATGTCGCGTGATCCACGAAGGGCAGTTCACCAGAGAGCTCCAGGTCAGAACTGGTGTCAGGCAGGGGTGTCTGCTGTCTCCGTTCCTCTTCCTACTGGCCATAGACTGGGTCATGAAGATGACCACAGAGCACAGACGAAGTGGAATACAGTGGACACTGTGGACACAGCTTGACGACCTCGATTTTGCAGACGACGTGGCATTACTGTCCCACACTCATCAACAAATGCAGGACAAGACCACGAGGCTTGCTGACATCTCGTCCCAAGTGGGCCTCACCATTCACAAACAGAAAACAAAGACAATGAGGCTGAACGCAACCAGGGAAGAACCAGTCTTGCTTGCTGGCACCCCGTTGGAGGAGGTGGAGTCCTTCACCTATCTCGGGAGCATCATAGACAAAAAAGGCGGCACTGATGCAGATGTCAGAGCACGAATCGGTAAAGCCAGAGCAGCCTTTCTCCAGTTGAAAAAAGAGTGGAGTTTTAGAGAGCTGTCACAACACACCAAAGTCCGGATTTTCAACTCCAATGTAAAAGCAGTTCTCCTATATGGAGCAGAGACATGGAGATTGACAAAAACCACAGTCAACAGAGTACAGACCTTCATGAACAGTTGCCTTAGAAGAATTTTGAAAATCCACTGGCCAGAGAAGATCAGCAACGTCAGACTCTGGGAGAGAACAGAGCAGATAACAGCAGAGAATGAAATTGGGCGAAGAAGATGGGGATGGATCGGTCACAGTCTGAGAAAGCCAGCTTCCAGTATCACTAGGCAGGCATTATCATGGAACCCCCAGGGAAAGAGGAAAAGAGGTAGGCCGAGAAACTCCTGGCGTCGAGACCTCCAAGCAGACATCAAGAGACTGGGAACCACCTGGAGTAGAATCGAAGGAGAAGCACAGGACAGGAGTTGCTGGAGGTCTCTCGTCGACGGCCTATACCCGGGTAGGGGTGACAGGCGTAAGTAAGTAAGTATGCATAAAGGTTAATGCACAAATTTCAATGCACAACGGGAAATGTAATCATCATTGCATGAATGTAACATGACACGAAGTAGAGTTATGTTCATGAGGAATAGCTGTGACATTATCTTGTTTTGCAGTCACTAAAATTTTATAGGTCTTGAAATTCATATTTTATAGGATTTATCTGGTTATCTTACCTACTTTATTGCAGGACGGCCAAAGAAATGAAATTGGTGTTTGTTCGTAACTTTACACAGTGCATGTGATGTACTAATGGTGTCAAGTTATGTACAAACAAAAAACAAAGAAATGTTTATCCTAGAAGGTATCACATGCTTTATTATTATAAAAAAGTAAACAGCATCTTTTCAGCTCTTGGTAGTTTTTTATATAAAGTGATTTTTGTGATTTTAGGTGATAAATGTTTGAACGTAACTTTACATCCCACAAAGTTGTGTCAAGTTATGTTCACGAGGAAAAATTGAAAAGAGTTTCAAATGTGTTGTGTACCAGAATCAGAATGTGCATAACTATGTTTATGTGTTGGCATCATCTACTATATGATTTGCAACAAAATTTACCCTTCAACAAAAAAATGTGCATACTGGTTTGAACATAACATTTACACGCCAGCATGCAGAAAAAAATACAATAAAATTATTTCAACTGAACAAAATTAGGTATTTTTGGGCCTACCAAGGTCTTGTCTAAATAAGTATAGTGCTACTATAGATTTATTGCAGAATAAGTGAAAAGAAAATAATATATCTATAAAGTTTGCTGGACTGCTTGAACATAACAATTTACACCCAAAATTTGGACTCCTACTGTAAACCTCGTAAAGGGTTTCTTTCATCTATCACCCATGCATCCTCTTCAAAACCGTGATATAAATCACTACACCAGTTGTCTTCAGCAAAAACAACAGATTAGTAGAGATAAATAAGTGCCTAAGCCAGGGCCTCAGATCCACGAGGGCTTCAATAGGACATTTGTCCTGAACAACATTGGTTCAATAGGTCATTTGTCCTGCCTGAGAAAAACCAATAGGACATTTTTGTCCTCAAACCATTGAATCAATAAGACATTTTGGTGCACAAAATTTTTTATGTTTATTGAATATATGAGAAAAAATAAATAATTTAAAAGCATTGGTTATTTCACAGACACACACACACACACACACACACACACACACACGAAAAAAAAAATTAAATTTAACAAATACAAACTTGAATATCAATTCTTCCAAAATTCCCTTTGAAAAATAACATTGGAGCAAAAAATAATACTGATAATACTGTCCAATTCAAAATGTTAATGATGTTCCATGGGGAGGATCAAATCATTATTGATAATAAATAATAACAATGGTTGCAGTCAGTCTTGTTGAGTAGAACATTACTTAGAATGTGCTTTGGTTAGCAGCATCCTTTGCATCCGGTGCCATCAGGTACTTGCACATTGGCCAGGTAGTGAGTGATAGGCTTCATTTGAGAATTAATCACTCTAACCAGTATAGCAAAGCGCTTGGTATTTGTTCGGTCAGTGGACTCGTCGACTTTGAGAGTGACAACATGAGAGTTTTCAATGTGTTCTGCCACTTGTGTTTCGATAGTGTCAGACATTGCCTTCAAAAATTCATAGAATGATTCAGTGCTTTCATATTTTGTTGACTCTGAGATTTCAGTTTGTTTGACAAATGGTGTTTCCACGGACTTCAGCAAGTTGAGCAATGACTTGAATTTACTGCATGCTAAATTCTCCTTGATAATCCAGTATGCAGTTCGTATGGCAACTGCAGCCCCTTTCTCTTGAGCAGATAGAAGGCGGATCGCTATCTCTTCAGTGTTTTTCTGAAGGGCAGGAACTTTCAAGCTGTCCCTGTGTTCTTTTGTTACTTCATGGTCTGAAAGCGCCGACTTGCGAAAATTGATGCATCCGCTTGTGAAGGCATTTTTCATGTTTCCATTGTTACATGCAGTGCAAAACATCTTTTCGTTCTCATAACGTAACCATTTAAAAGAAAGTGTCCACGCTTGCACAAACTTTCTAGTAGTAGTGGATTCTTCTTTTTCGGCTCGTTCTGCCTGTTTTGTTTGTGCATTATCACACGATGTAGATGGCTGTGGATCGGGAGCGTCGCCGGTCATATCTAGATCTATCACATCTCTCACCTCTCTTCTTTCTTCTTCTGTCGCTTGAGAAGCGCTTGTTTGGTCGGATGCATTAGTTTCTTCTCTCACATCTTTAACGGTTTTACCAAAACCGAAGTTTTTCAGCTGTTGCTGCTTTGAATCAGCTTTTATTTTCTTTTTCGGAGGCATCGCCAGTCGGATTCGCGAGTATCGAAAACGAAAGCTGTGTAAGGGAAACCACTCTGCGCATGACAACCAACCAGTGCATGGTTACGTTGCTGGTGCAGACGCACTAACTAAGCCTATCCTTTATCGATCGGTTTCGCAAAGAGGAAAGGGCGAGTGCACTAGGCTAGTCCTTTTTCAAGTTGAATGTCGCGATGTAGGCCTAACAGCCAGTAACGGGTAACGCGTTAACGCAGTTATTAAAATGAACGAACGATGTCCGGCCTTTACACAGCTTCGATAGGACAATGACCGCCTTCATTAAAAAGCAATAAGACATTTGACAGATTGAAGGCAAATTTAATAGGACATTTGGATTTTTTATCGGACAATTGTCCGATGTCCGACGTGGATCTGAGGCCCTGCTAAGCTGTTTGAACATAACTCAACATTTACACAATTCTGAGTACAAATCTTCAAAACTGGATCATTTGATTTTCCATGTAAGAACCACAAACCTTTCATCATAAAAACAAAGTACATACTCTACTCTACAAAATAACACATAAGTTTTAATAATTGACCATTTGTCAAAATGTGTTATAGTAGTATGATTTCTGCTGACAAAATTTACAACATGTGTTATGTTCAAGCAGGCTCTTACATTATGGTGAATTATGCAAAAGCAACTCGCTCGAGAAAATCATCAACTCAATGGTAATTTAGGCCAACATTGCAAACATCTTGTGACAGTAACAGTGATTGTTCATAGTGCAGCATGCCTTTGAAAATCTGAGTTCCATGGAGCATGTGTAAAATGTGTCACGTTTTGTTCTCAAGTTATAATTCGGATTTGGTCAAAAAAACTGTGATAATGTCCCAAATTCTTCTGTGGTGACTCAAATATCATGTATCACTGGAAACCTTATCCATTTCCCTACAAAATGATGAATACCTTAGTTTGATCTGACCACTTCTGATAATTTTGTAGCAGGTTTTGTGAGGGAGGGTGTAGATTTTACCATTAGACACCTAGTCGTACTCTTGACCATGGTTGTTGGATCAGTGACTATCTTCTTATCTCCAATGCAGAAGAGGATAAAAGTTTTGACCAATCAGAGAAAAGGATCACCTTGGATTGCTCAACATGTCATGCGATCTTTTTTGTGACAGCGAAGTATGGTTTGCCAAGGTTTTCGAACTACTTTTGAACTAGTTCACCATATCTTTGGTTCATCCAATTAAGAACCAACCTGGTTTGCCCAAGATCGCGAACTCTAGATCGTCGGAGTTGGTGAACATATGTACGAGTAGGTTCGCCCAATTAAGAACGCCCTTAAACCAAAAGTGCTTCCAACATCCAAAATTCATTCATCCATTCAATCCTCTCTGCGCCGTCTGGTGCTTGAGGCGACGGCAAGGGAGCGCCACTTTTGTCTGTCAGCTGCTATTTTGGGTGCTGTTTGCAGAGTAAGGCCTCTGTTCTTGAGCTCTCGCTCCACGGTTCGGCGCCACGTCTCCTTTGGTCGCCCACGGTTTCTCTTCCCCTGTGGTGTCCATCTCAGTGCCACCCTTGGTAATAAGTTGGGTGACATTCTGCAAACGTGGCCTAGCCATCTCCATCCCCGTGTGGCGATGGTTTCAGCGATGCTGTCTGCGCCTGCTCTCTTCCGTAGTTCCTCGTTTGTAATCATGTTTGGCCAGAAGACCTTCATGATCCGTCGCAGGCACTTGTTCTGGAAGACTTCCAGCTTGCGTTCCGTAGCAGTAGTGGATTTCCAGCACTCTGACCCATAGAGAAGGACACTCAGCACGTTACTCTTAAAAATACGAAGCTTGGTGTGGATGCTCAGGTTTGTGGTCCTCCAGATGGGTTTCAGCATTGCGAAGGCTTGGTTGGCTTTGCTGATTCTTGTGGTGATCTCCCTTGTGCAGTCTCCATCTGTGGTAACCTTGCTGCCCAGGTACGTGAACTCCAACATCCAAAAGACCTGAACTAATTGTTACTAGTCCAAAATGACTGAGGTGTCTAAACATTTTCCTCTATTAATATGTATTTTCTGCTGGCTCTTAATTAAACAGTCCCCTGAAGACTGCATACCACTTGTCAGGTCATGTCGATCGTGAGACTTAACCCTTTTCATCCTGATACACCCATTGTTTCAGATAAATTTATACTAGTTCAAGGGTGGTGCCAGAACAGCTTGGTGCCCGAATTCGTCAAGCTATTCTGGCACCACTCTTGAACTAAAATGTTTGATCTATCTGCTAATCTGTAATGTAGCCTTCATGGGATAATAAGAATTTTATTTTTAATCAGCCTCAGGATGAAATGGGTTAAGGGTGACACCAAAATAGTCACCCTTATAGTGCACTGAACTACTATTTATTTTAGGAAAATTGATCTAATTGACTCAAACTCTCCCTTCTTTATAGGGGACAAATCTCGTCATTGCAAATGTCCACATTTTCTTTAGTTGCCGCAGTGGATGTTGCTTATATGAGATAGAAAACGGAGGGTTGAGTCCATTAAGTCTGGTTTTCCCAGGTAAAATGCGTCGTACATTCATTGTGCTTTAAAGACTGTATGCTGTGTATAGGGCGATTATAGCATTTCCCAGGGAAGCACTATGCCCGCCCATGGCACGGTATACGGTAGGCTTTATAAACAGTATTGTGGTCAATCCACGTGCTGCTTCAGTGTATCAGGCCTGAATGGGCCACCAATATGAGAGATCACCTGTCATTAAAGACCACCATTTAGGTGGCGATCACCTGCAGGGTTCGTATGTTCCTTTTAAGTGCTTTTAAGTGCTTTCCAAATGATTTTCTCAGAAAAGGCCTTTTAAGTCCTTTTAAATGCCATTATGGTCCTTTCAGATCAGCCAGGAGTGCTTTTGCAAAGAAAATAGACCTTTTATGTGCTTTTATCGGCATATTTTCAAAATCAAAACTTGATTGACCAACGTTGAAAAACATCGTATTCGATTCCGAAGACGCAAGCAGATGAACTGGCCGCCATCTTGGCCTTACCGAAAACGTTTACCGAATCACGCGCGTTCTCGCGAGGTGCGTGATTTTATACTTCCGGTGTAATCTTGCGAGCCGAGCCGCTTTCATTCACCACGTTGATGGTTGTGAGGAAGTTTATGCAGCTGTCAAGCAGTCTGCAAGCACAGGATATGTCCTGTTGTTTGATGAGAGTTTCAACAACAACAGCAACAAAAATAAATAAGGATGATGCCAGGCTGCTGGTGGTGGAAGCAGATCGTCTCAGTTTCCAGGCGCAAGAGCATAGATCTCTCCTTGTGGATCGGTCTAACACACTGCGACTGACCTCAAAAGACAAGCTGGAGTAAGCATCTCGCTGTGAAAAGCAACTGTGCAAACCACAAGATGAGTTAAAGAAACTTGATTAGCCAGGTTCTTTAACTGGTCCTACAGCTTACTTTCTACCGAATCAAGCTTGTCACTCTTGCAGAAAATGGAAAACTGACCTTGTGCAGAAGAAGAGTTGGGCTGTGCCTTGGACTTGGAGAGCACAGAGTTTCAGCTGTCAATGTTGTTGCTTGAAAAGAATCAAGATTGACAGCTGGAGCTCTGATATGGTTGTGAATATGTAATACAAGTTGAATTTCTTGTGAGCTTTGCCAAGCTTGTCCTTCCTTACAATAACCTAAAATGTTACTGACTGACCTGATGCAGAAGAAGAGCACAGAGTTACAACTGTCAATTTTGATGCTTGAAAAATGCAAAGCATCAAGATTGACACCTGGACCTCTGACCTGACTGAACTTGTTGAAATAAGAGCTCAGAGCCATGACTGTCTATCATGGTGCTTTTCAAACACAATGCTATACAGTGGGCTCTGGGCTGGCTGATATTAAAACTCAGACTAAACATAACTGTCTTGATGTTTGAAAAGCATAACTATATATGATTAGATCAGAGCATGGAATTTAAACGCATAAACGACGAGCTCCGCGCTCAGTATATTCGCAAGTTAGTGGTCTGTGGGCTGGCGTGTTGCCCCAAACTGTGCAGCGTTGATACTTACTACGCGGCCGCGTAGCTCTTGATGCTCACGTGTCTACAGCGAAACACAAGAAAGCTAAAAGCAGTGCCACTGGAAATACTACTCTTGATGGTGAATAAATTAATTTCAATGTATTTTTTTTAGTAAAGTTTGATCAAAGTATGTTGAAAAATCTATATATCCTTTCTTCAGTTCAAATAAAATATAATTAAAATAATAATTAAACTCCAAAGTATAAATGGAAAGACATTCAGATGTATTTTGAATAAACATTTGGATATATATTCTGTTGAATACTTTAAGTTTTAGTATACTTTTAAATCTTTGACACAAAAAATGAAAAGTGCACCCAAAAAATAAGAAAAAAGGCAATATTTTTAGGTGGTTAAACTGCTCAGTTTCTCTCTAAAATGCACCAGATTGCACAAGTTTTAAATTTAATGCAAATTTTCAAATTTTTTTTTCAGGGGAGCATGCCCCCGGATCCCCCTAGTAAAAAGGGGTTTCCCTTTTTTTTGAGTATGTGTAATTCCATGCTCTGATCGATAGCTGGGGCTTGGTTACAGGTTGAGGGTATAGCGGTAGCTGTGTATCTTTATACTTGAAACTAAGCGCCAAGATAGAAGACAACTGAGGTTCTGAGCAGGTTAAAAATAGAGATTTCCCTTGCCAGCTACAGGTTCAGGGATCATAGCACCTGGAGTGTTTTCACAAGAATAACTGAGTACTTAATAAATTGCTAGATTTGCTGACCAACCTGACTTTATCGAGGTCCTTTTATTCTCATGCTTGGTGCTTTTAAAGGTGCTTTTAAGGTCCTTTTGAGGCCCAATCCAACTTACCTGGGAACCCTGACCTGTCATTAAAGACCATCATTTAGGTGGCGATCACCTGTCATTAAAGACCATTTAGGTGGCGATCACCTGTCATTAAAGACCATCATTTAGGTGGAGATCACCTGTCATTAAAGACCATCATTTAGGTGGAGATCACCTGTCATTAAAGACCATCATTTAGGTGGAGATCACCTGTCATTAAAGACCATCATTTAGGTGGAGATCACCTGTCATTAAAGACCATCATTTAGGTGGTGACAGCCACCTAAATGATGGTCTTTAATGACAGGTGACATATTATGTCCTTTCAGGCTTCTCTTGAGAGTCTGTTTCGACCACTGTTCATTTTGTGGAGAACGGGTTGTACTGTATCTTCATTATGTTTTCAGAATCGTGAGCTCCAGATCATGCGCAAGTTGGAACATCAAAACATTGTAAAGCTCAAATTTTTCTTCTACTCTTCAGGTGAAAAAGTGAGTATGCAACCCAGGTTGTGGTGTAATTTTATTATAATTATTCAGCCTTCCATGCATTTTATATATATATATATATATATATATATATATATATATATATATATATATTATATATATATATATATATATATATATATATATATATATATATATATATATATATATATATATATGCTATTTTAGTTCGAACATGTTACAAACTTGATGTCAATTATGAAGAAAACGAAACTGATAAAACATCTCGAGTAAAATAATTGTATCAAGTATATAAGTATATCGATCTCTAGCAAAAATGATTAACCCTGTCAGCCCTGGGACCCTGCAGCAGGAGATAGATTGATCATAATTCAAGGGTATTGCCAGATGAGCTTGGCACCTTCAGGCGCCAAGCTCATCTGGCACTACCCTTGAATTATCATGGTCAACCCATCTCCTACAACTGGTACATAGTAGTTGGGCACCACCTCCAAAATTTAAGAAATGGGACCTTGGGGCCAAAAGGGTTAAGGAACAGTGACATGGGTATCAGTCATTTTAGTGGTTACTGTGACAACAAGTACTTTATCCCATAAGACCCGATGCCAGTATTCTCTGTCCTACGTCACAGTTCTGGAGACGGGTCGACCATGATAGCTCAAGTGGGGTGTTGGAATAGCTTGGGCGCCAACTGCCAAGCTGTTCTGACATCACCCTTTACCCTTATCATTCGGAATACACCAGTGTGTGAAATAAGTTTGACTAAAATAGTTCAAGGCTGGTGCCAGAATAGGCTTGGCGCCGAGAGGCGCCAAGCTATTCTGGCACCACCCTTGAACTAAAGCCATTGGTCTATATCCTTATCCGTAAGTACTATAACATAGCTTGCGTATGGCAGTGTACAAATTTGAAGCTTTTAGCCTCAGTATGATGTGGGTTAAACTATCTTGGTTGATCCACAGCCTGTCGTGTTGTGTCACAGCTTATGGGTTGACTGTTGGGTACGTGGTGAACAGTGAAATGTTCACTCTCAGTTTCACTTATGGTTGGATTTTTTTCAACTCCAGCTTGGTCCCAGCTTTTTTTTTTTGTTTTGCTGTTAGTAAGGTGACAAGTGTTAGCGTGCTGTTAGCCTCATTTTCTGAAAGGTCTGTTACTAGCCTTGTTTTTCTCAACGGTCACTGTGACACATGCAAAGCCTGTATCTTTACGTGCATGTAGAAGTTGATTGATGTAATTGTAACAGAAATAATATGTGTAGCAAGAGGGCTTGTTACATTAACTCCCTGCGCGCAAGCAGCTAATGGTATTGTCAACAGCACTGCTGATGGGTGCACCAATGAGTTAATTAACCCTTTTCATCCTGATACACTACTGCTTGAAATTAATTTGACTATTATAGTTAAAGGGTGGTGCCAGAATAGCTTGGATTTGAAGCTTTTAGCCTCAATATATGGGTTAAGCCTGATCTTAACTAGACAAACATCTGCTTTGCAAACCAGGTTCAGAGTATTCACTGAAGCTTTGTGAACTTCCATTCATTAGTTTTACAATATACACAGTGTGACATCATTATTTATTATCATACATAATTTGGGTTCTATAGTGTCATCTTTGAAATCTTTGCAAATGGCTGATATCGACTCCAGAGATCTTTGCCTCTTGCTAATAATAGGATCAACTGAAAATGCATAATCATGAATAAGGTATGTGCTTTTTAATTGATTCGGCTGTGTTTAGAAGGCACCTGAGGCCATCCACATCACATTTCTACAGGGATCATGAATGTTGTTCGTAAGTGTATACCGCCTTTAAGAAAAGTGCTTTCGGTATGTCAGGCTTGGGCGAAATGTCTGAACCTGGTTTTGCATTGTGGTGGTTCGTCGGACAAGGAAGACCATGGGACCAAAATTGTTGTTCTGATTAGGCAGGTGGTCATTTTGTACAGGTTTGACTGTATTGCTCACTTTGCAGTCTTTATGTTGTTGAGAAAAGGAAACGGTAGTTTAAAATTTTGTGTTTAACCCTTTTTCGGAATACACCAGTGTGTGAAATAAGTTTGACTAAAATAGTTCAAGGGTAGTGCCAGAATAGCTTGGCGCCTCTAAGCTATTCTGGCACCACCCTTGAACTAAAGCCATTGGTCTGTATCCTTATCTGTAAGTACTATAATGTAGCTTGCATATGGCAGTGTACAAATTTGAAGCTTTTAGCCTCAGTATGATATGCCATGGGTTAATAATCAAATGCCTGTGAACTGATATTTACAATAAAAATAAAGGCCACCATGCCACGGCCACATGTATACTTCTACAAGTACAAGTTCTACAAGTACTCTTTCATTCAGATGAGATGCTATGCGTCTCATTTGAATAAAAGAGTACTTGTGGTGTACTCCCCAAGTGGTTCTATGTGGGAAGTACTCCTGCAAACGTTTTCTTTTTATCTGTGTAGTTTCACAAACATTGTTCCAATACTGGCGGTGCTAGAGCTATTTTTCGGCACCTACTAAACGCCTGCCATCCTGAAAACGTGAGTGGCACTGGCAGTGACAGAGTTACGCTTAAACCCGCTACAGGCATTTATATAGCATGCAGAGGCATAGTTTGGCATTTTGAGCCTGGCTGTCAGCGTGCGCGTCACGTTGCCTGCACTGTCGGATGTTGGGCCTTTAACTGTTGACATCAAAACGTCTGTATTAATACACACACTTAGTACATTTCAGCATGGTGGCAATGCTACACTTGATCAGTTTACCACTGTTTCATTCAGTGATTCTTCTCTGTTTGTGTCTTCAGAAAGATGAGGTGTTCCTCAACCTCGTGTTGGAGTACGTACCAGAGACAGTGTACAGAGTGGCGCGTCACTATAGCAAATCTAAGCAGACCATCCCAATACTCTACATAAAGGTGAGTAGACTGGAGCAGATCAGAAGGGGGGGGGGGGGGGGGGGGGGTGCAGTTTGTATGGGACATGGAGTGCCCAGAGGAAGAGATTAACCCATTCAGCTCTGACGCACTACAGCAGGATATGGATCGACCATGATAATTCAAGGGCAGTGCGCCAAGCTAATCTGGCACTGCCCTTGAATTAACATGTTCGACCCATCTCCTGCAACTGGTGCATAGTCGTTAGATGACGCCTCCAAAATTTGGGAAATACGGCTGTTGGGCTGAATGAGTTAATGCATGCATTGGCCCTCTTGTGCTTGTGCAAGATGGTTAATAGTAATAATAGTAAATACCCTTGGTGCCTTTGAGTGCAGATTGTGTTTTTGAAATCGCATTAGCCTGTTCAGTGCCACATGATGCAGACTTGTTTCTGAAATCTTCATTAATTCACGACGCAGACAAAAAATGTAATTCCTAGGAATATGGATTCAGAGTGGTGTTGGCAAGAGGCATAGATCCTCATGAGCCCCCGCTACTGCGGGGGCCCATGAGGATCTATACCTCTTGCCGCTGGGTGATGGTTACAGGGGTTAAACTCGATGCCAGCAGTCCCCAGTCATTGGAGGACCATGGGTCTAAATTGCTTTCAGCAAGGAGCATAGGTCCTTCAGACTGCTGGGACTGATGAAGATCTTTGCAGTCTGTTCAGATTCACCTCGAATGAGTTCCACAATAACACGATGTTTTCCAGATTCTCAAAAAAGAAATGTTTTTACTTTATTTGGCATGTCTGACATTTCTAACAATTTTGAAAGTCTTACATCTCTAACCATTTTCGGCTTTGATTTGAGAAGGGGCCGATAGCATTTTTTTCCTGTCTAGTAGTGTATGCAGTGGAAAGGTACAACCCCTTTGCACTGTTGAATGATCACAATTACAATTCACTTTATTGTCCATGAGATGGAAAATTTTCTTCCGCTTCAGCATTAAAACACACATAAGAACATATGAGAATAATAAACATATGACTAAGTGCCAAAAGGTGAGCAAAAAGTGAGTGATCTCTTTTGCGTTAAACTAAAATCTGTTTAAAAAGACACGTGTTGACTTTAACAAGTGCAATGTGTGTGTGAATGATTGAAGATATACTGGCAATAATTTCTGCACCTAAGGTAAAGCCGTTTGGTGAGTATACTGTAAAACGCCAGAATTCACCAATAAAAATCGGCCCGGGAAAGCGGACAATGACATGCCGTCGGTCTGTTTTGATCTCGCGTGTAAAAGCAACAATAACAAACCTGGTGCCAACCATGCCCATATGTTCAGGGAAGATTGACCTTATAATCCGTGTATTTCCCAGATTTGAAGGCAAGCCATGCTTTTGTTTATTGCTCTTGAAAGTAGCCACTGTCGGACGTCAGATTTGTCGCAACAGCAGCATCTTAATTTCCGCAAACTTGTGCTAGCGAAAGGCACGCTGACCCAAACCGGAAATGGCGTCATTGCGTTGTTTCGCTTTCGTTGAATATTTTATATGCTTTAAATTTACTTTTCCGTCACAGTTTTCTAAGCTGGCAAAAAAATTGTGAGCGGCCAGTTTTTGTCGCAAGATCTGACGTTCAACTATTTGACAAGTTTAACAAAGTTGTTTTGGGTTTTTTGGTCTACGATCGTCCGGTTATGATAGATGCATTATGGGCCACATTCCAGCGTGGTTGTTTTGAATGTCCGGTTTGTCAATGGAGAGCTACAACTCGTGACATTTTGTTGCAACTGTTTTCATAAATCTGACGTTCGATCACTTCTGACGTTCGAGTGTAATCATAGACAAAATAAAGAGCCAAATGTTTATTGTAAGGGACCATTTTCAAGAGTTTGAATCGCCCGAGACTCCAGCACCGATTTTAGGCAGTAGGTTGGAGAATGAAGATGATTTCTTGTGATAACAAATTTTATGGCTGTAGCAACCTGACGTTCGATCGCGAACACGTGTCGCAAATCTGACCTCCAATCGATGCAAGTTGGTAAATGAGTTATTTGAATGAACACGGGTCACCGATGTATTTTTGTCGTTTATGGAGACGTGCAGTTGTTGTGACGCAAACGTAAGATAATGAGATCAAGAAACAGGTGAATTTCATAACATAATAATGCAATGATAAAAAATGTATCGGACGTCAGGCTTGTGCCAACATTTGTTGCTGCAATCCTGACGTTCAACACATATGGATTGTAGAACTTTTGGGGGCAAAGGCACTGTTAAAATGAGCCATGTTGGACAACCAGTTGCATAGCCATTAGGACCTTCTAAATCTGAGGGTCAGAGTTAAAATAGTGCATCAGCCTGTACACAGATAAAACTTATTTGAATATTTGTTTTATTTTTTTGGGCGCAGACTGTTTAGCACGTCATGTTTCATCATGTATATTACATCAGAAAGCTGTATCTTAGTGTATGCAGTTTGTTCTTTATATCTGTTTTGTTTGTTAAATATTGTAGCTTGAAGCTGGGGGAAAGGCTTTGTGTTTGTGGCTTCTGATAACTATTCTGGGGATATCTGCTGCAATCCTGATGTTCGACATAAGTTACAAATTCTGGCCCTGACTGCCAATAAATATATTTGGGCAGCAAAGATAGACTGCCATTGTGCTCTAATGTGTGCATGTATTCCTGTGAGTGGTATATAACATGACAAAGTGTGTTTTTCTTGGTTGTAGGATGTTTTAAAAATGTTTTAAAAATTGAATATGGTCGGATGTCAGGTATTGCAACACAAATCATGTTCGGGGATTAGAACATTCTAAGCCAAAAAGCAGTAATTGTTTGGATAGGTCAATTGTGACCACTACTTATTATTTTAACTGTTTAGAAACTGATTTGTGTTTTTTTATCCCACTAATTTAAAGGCACTATGTCGCAATACCTGATGTCCGACATATCCAGACTTACAAATCTTAACAGCCATTTTCTCAAAAACCATTTGAGATATTATCTTTTTCTTTTACAAACACATTGCCAATACAGTGTACATCACTTAATACATTTTCTGGTACTTTATGTCACACTTTGATTTTCAACCCAGTTGTCCTCTTTGTGAGAGCACCTTTTGGCACTTAGTCATATGGTATGGTATGGTATGGTGTCTCCGAGGCGCACATATCCATCTAATTAAAGATGCTCAAGGCGCCATAGGGATGGAAGCTGAAGCTTTGAAAGCCTGCTGCTACTATGCGCTACTTTATGTGCAAACCTCCACCCTACTATTAACTTCGGTGCATGTGATATATTTCTGTTTCCATTTCACCGGCCCTACTGGGCCTTCTCTTTTCGAATAGTGGTAATGGGATTTTTAACGTGCGCACTTGATGATTATGCATGTTGTACAAACAAAGGCGAGACGGGCAACCGTAAGCCAAGTCTGTATGTAAATTTGACTCGATGGGAATGAGGAAAAGTCCACATCCCATTCCTGTCCACCAGGGGATTCGAACCCGGGATCTTACGACTGCCAGCGCAGTGTCTTATCGACTAAACTACGTCCCCATGTCCTACATACATGCAAATATAACCTTGTACGCTCAAACACACATACAGACACGCGCACGCAAACACTGTCATCAATGGACAATTATGTCACATACTCACTGCGGTGAAAAGTTACTATGCGGAGTTACTATGCTAAAAAGAATTACTGGTTATGGTAAAACAACTTACATGAGTTCAGCAAGGTTATTGCATTAGGCACAAATGCCTTTTTGAAAAGATTCATGTGAGCTAGGGGCATTCTGTAACGCCTACCAGAAGGCAGTTTCTCAAACTTGCAGTGCAGAGGGTCAGAACTGATGTGATGGAAAAGGCTTTTCTGTGAACAGAAATGTAGAAATGTCTCTGAGCTGACGTTGTGGTCTGCTTATAATCTTACTGGCTGAGTGCACAACTTTAGTTAATGTACTCTTATTCTTTGCACACTGTAATGTTGAATTGTAACAAACTCTTTTTTCAACTCTGTTTCCCCAGCTGTACATGTACCAACTGTTCCGAAGCCTGGCCTACATACATTCGCAGGGTGTCTGTCACCGCGACATAAAGCCGCAGAATCTGCTGCTCGACCCTGAAACGGGCGTGCTCAAGTTGTGTGATTTTGGAAGGTGAGAATTAAATCCAGAAGCTGTCAGTAGTGTGTGTTGTTGTTGTTCCTGCAGGAGTCACCTCACCAAAACTCACTGCTGACAGCCAAAGGATTAGGAATTCAGCCTGCTGGTCTGCTATTTTCAATCTCAAGAGAACAATGTACAGTAAAACCTGTTTTGACTTCGAGCAACATATTTTTTTGCAAGACAAAATGGGTCTAAAAAGACAGACAATCTCTCAGAAAGAGTCTTGGAAGCAGGGTTTATTTTTCTAAAATTAGGCGGTGGGCCAGTTGGCCCACTCAATCAAAATTTAGTCTGCCAATTCAATGAGCAGTGGGTCAGTCATTCATTGCAACTGCAAGGATGATCTAACAGGGAGACGATCCTTTCAAAGTGAAAAGCTTTCTGAGAATTAGCTCGGCTTATAGAACAATGGTTCTCATTGGTCGAATAGTTAACCTTTTGCCACCGTAGTCTGCCAGCTTGATTTTTCCCCCTGAGCGTATGCCTTACTTTGGCTCACTTCCCTGCTACCGTAGTAATTTTGACACATTTCATTGGCCTTGTCTGTTGTAAAAATCTTATCATACCCCAACATATTTGGTATCAGTGGAAAAAGCAATTCAAGGTGAACTCGTAGACACTATGCTGAAAAAAATATTTTGTAATGTTAAGATTTTACAGGTGTATAAAGAAGATGGGGTAAGAAGCCAAAAACCAAAAACAGTTTTGCACTGGGTTCTGAAAACATGCTGTTAGTGTATTAGTTAGCCAGAGTGTGAAAATTACAACTCACCTAGCATTCCAGAGACATATTCTAGTGTGTCACCAGTAAATATTCCAGAAAGAAAGGCACAACAGAAAAGTTTCTTCACACATAAAAGTTTTTACACCAAAATCCGCCATTTTTTTCACACATGGGGACGTTTTGTATTAGAGCTTCTGATTCGTTGGTTTCAGCCCATACAAACAAGAAAAGTCACTCTACAAGTACCGAAATGAGTGCTTGACATATTATAGTAGGTTGCTTCCCTTAGACCATACTGCCGGTATTGCCTGTTAAACTGGTATCCAGCGCACAGATGTGTGCGCCTCGTCGGCAGTGGGAAACAAGGCCAGCGCACATGTGTGCGTCCCGTCAGCAACAGAGCTTTGCTTGGCGAGCACATATGTGTGTTCCGTCGTCAAAAGGTTAATGATTGAACCAATTGCAGGCTAAAATCTATGTTGAGTAGCATGATGACCCCTGACACATACAGTGGAGTCCAGTTAACACGAACTCGCTTTACACGAAATTCCGGTTAACGCGAACCGTTTTTGCATTCCCGGCCGACGGCCTTCTTATTCTGTATTAAAATTTCACTGATAACACGAAATGCTTAACATGAAATTTCTCTTTACACGAAGCTGGTTTCGGTTCCCAACCAGGGCAATTTCACTATTTGTCATCTGTTTAACACGAACACAGATTCCATTCACCGAAAACCAATTTAGATGTCGCTCTCGCGCTGTGGTGGTACAAATGACAGATCAGAGCGAACTCTAGTCTGTGATTGGCTGAATAGCCTTCGGCTTTTGTAATCCATCTTTTCATTGGCTAACATTTCTGAACTGTATTCATGTTGTATCATTCGTGTACCAACACAACAATTTTACCGATGCGGGATTGTACTTCAGCCTGTGTTGCTTTTACCTGATGGATTGTAACTTACTATGGATTTTACCTGATGGATTTTACATTAAATATGCGAGCTGTACACGTTTCCTTTTGTTTTCCTAACAAGCTGAAGGTATGCACATAAAGTACGATAATGTGCACTTTTAACCTCGTACTCATTCACAACCCCACCCGGGTCTGCCCTGGGGGACTTGGGTGGGGTTAACTACTTTTTAGTTCCCAGGGTCACCCTGGTCAGCCCCACAGGGTGGGTTTTCCCCTCTATTCTGGGGCTTGTGTTTCTGTCTACCCTTGGTCCATTCACCTGTATTTGCCTTTTTTAAACTCTCCCTACTGTCTGCGCTGCCTGTAGCTCTTGATATTGGATGTGTGTTGCTAAATGGTCTTAGCTTTATTTAGGCCCCATGTCATAGGTTTATTTAAAGTATTAGACCGGCTGGCGACATACATTCAATATTCTGTTTAGTTTGTTTTTTTCACAAAGCAGTGCAGGCACGTCCTGAGAAAGTCTTGTTGCTGTCGGGACGTTAAGCAATGTACAATCAATCAATCAATCGTACTCATTCACGCACACGTCTTCTTGAGGGCCGTGATCAATTTTGAGGCCATATTGGTTAACACGAAATACGTTTAACACGAAGTGATTTTCCGAGTCCCCAGAAATTTGTGTTAAGCGGACTCCACTGTACCTACAGCGATCACCGCGAACGGCACCGATCAAATTGTCAGGGTACCTTTTTCAGTTTCAGTCTAAGCCAGTTGTGGTTAGCTGGTTTGTTTCAAGCATCGATTATAGAGTTGTGCAAGAAATAAACACATAGGTGGCACGCGTGCAAGTACAAACAATGCGGCCAACGTCTCGCACCCTGAAAAAGCAATGGGCCAACATGAGACTCAATGCGTCAATTGGCACAAGGCTCATTCCAAAATATGCTGTGGAAGTGCAAAAAGTGTCACCTGTCATTAAAAGACCATCATTTAGGTGGCTACAGCCACAGTCACAGCTACAGCCAGCTAAATGATGGTCTTTAATGACGGGTGACCTCTGATATGGATGGTAATTCAGAACAGCTTGCGGCTTAGAGCCATTTTATGTGTAGGAAGTGCGTATTTTGTTTTCTGTGGTGAAGGGTTTTGCCTCGCTCGGTTGACTTTGAGCTATAATTGTTGTGATGCTGCTAGATCAGACAAAAGTAAATGACGCGTTTGTTTCAGATTTGAACCTGGGACTTCAGTTTGTGTGCTCTTAACCCCTTCGCTGCTAGTGGACACTGCATAGCTGCCAACCCCGATTTTATCGGGAATTTCTTGATTTTTTTTTTTTCAATTCCCTATTTGTCCGTTGTTGGTTTTTTTTTTGGTTTTTTTTTTTGTACATTACTCCCAATTTTCATATTTTCAAGCTTTGTTTTAAAAGTCATGGCATTTTGGTGTACCACGTGGTGTCAAGCACCTGTAGTTGAGAGCCTACCACTATACTGTACCGCTAAGCTTTTGGGGACCCACAGCCAGTCTTGATTACGCATGCGCAGCAAATTTCCGTCCATTCTGTGTTTGTTCCAGTTGCTTCGAATTTGCCCTGGTCTGGAGCACATGCTCAACAGTTTTCACAACTGGTATTTTTGATTTTCAACAAAATCATGCCTCCAAAGAAGCAGATTATTATTATATTCTTTTTATGTTTATATCATAATTTGTTATGTTTATTTTCTGTCCGCGGGCTATCGTGTGTGAAGTGTGTCTCGGCAACTCAGGATTTTTGTTGCCTCAGGGTTGGCAGCTATGACACTGTTTTTGAAATTATTGTCAGTTCCCCAGCCATCAAAAGGACACGGATACAGAATGGTTTCAGCAAGAAGCATAGATCCTCATGAGCCTCTGCAACTGCGGGGACTCATGCGGATCTGTGACTCTTGCAGTTGGGTGTTGGTTGATTTTTCACGGCAGTACAGGGGTTGGACATGTTGATCCTTATATTAACATGTCAAAGATGCGCTGCAATTGGATATAGTTATACTGCTATATGCCATAGTTTTGCATTCCGTGTGGCTGTCTTTGTGTTTTCAGTGCCAAAGTATTAGTCCGTGGAGAACCCAACGTATCCTACATCTGTTCTCGCTACTACCGTGCGCCCGAGTTGATATTTGGCGCTACGGATTACACTTGTCAAATAGGTAAGCCTTGCTGTCGGAATACTCCTTGGTACAATGGAGAGATGTTCACCCTTTCAGTGCCAACACCCTACAGCAGGAGGTGGATTGACCATGATAATTCAAAGGTAGTGCCAGATTAGCTTGGCGCCTGGCACTACCTTTGAATTATCATGGTCAATCCTGCGACTGGCACATAGTCGTTTAGTAACACTTAACAAATTCGGGAAATGCGCCCACAGAGTTAACTCTGGGATGGTGTTTTAACCCTTTGCATGTCGGTAGCGGTTTATTCGTGCGGATTCCTACAGGAATTGTCATGACAAGAACCGCAACCGACACACATGGGGTGAAAAGCTGACTGTCAAGCTGAATGGATTCCGATAATTTGAACTGCCCCATTTGCCGGGCATTTAGCAATTGGAAATTGAAATGTAAAACAGCTGTGACACACTCGGCCCTGACGCACTACAGCAGGAGATGGGTCGACCATGATAATTCAAGGGTAGTGCCAGATTAGCTTGGCGCCGACGGGCCAAGCTAATCTGGCACTACCCTTGAATTATCATGGTCGATCCATCACCTGCAACAGGTGCATAGTCGTTGGGAAATTTGGGAAATTTGTGCGCCGGGCTGAATGAGTTAAAATGTTTTTGTGAGTGTTTTATATGTTCAGGGTAGTGCTTTGTTTGTCTCTGGGATAACAGAAGCTTGTGTCAGTTTTTGCACAGAATTGCAAATGACAGTTCAGTTATTCCTGTGTTTTGCTAACGACAGGGGCGAGTCAGGCCCCCTTTCAGTGGGTAATAGACAAAAGGGAGACAATCGTGATTATTTGCCTTGCATCATTTGTTTCCTCAAAAACATTACCGATGCCATTACTACATGGGATTAACCTATAGCTTACATAATTTTAGCCAAAAACTTACGATGTGTACCTATTGGGCCAAGGGAGGCTACGTAGGGGTGCCGTGACCCAGTACCCGAGTAGTCTCCCGTCCCACCCTATATGGGTGCTGCCTTGTGCAGACACAACTAGTTTATTCCTTTAGCTTAAGGAGTTAAGACGTGTGTTAGCCAACTGCAGTGTTGAGCCTACGGCTGTGTATGGTTCTGCACCGGTTGTACCTGCAACCTACGAGACTAGGTCAAGTTTTTTGCTGGCCTCGGAGGCTTAGACTTTTGCCACTTGTGTGCTTCTTCCAGCTGGCGTTGTGCGCCGTGTTCCCTGCGCCCTGAGAGACTTGGTTCCAGCTCTGTGCTCCTAGCCTTGCCCGGCGCCATTGGACTGTTTTTTCTTGTGTGCTTCTTTTGTGGTGCTTTCTGTTAGCGCGCAGGATGTGTAGTGCAGACGTTTCCCTACGGCTGTGTAGGGTTCTGCGCTGGTTGTGCCTGCGACTTGGAGCCTCAGTTCCCGGCAGGGTGTTGCGCTCGGGTGCTTTGAACTGTTGTTACTTCTGTGGTTCTTCTCTGGGTGCCTTCAAACAAGTTCGTCTGTGTTCCGGTCCTCTGGGACTTCCGTCGCGGACTCGGCGCCCTTGCCTGACGTGTGCGGCCCCCGGCTCCTTGGTGTGGCGCTCCCGCTTCTGCATGTCAGGTTATTCCCTTCCCCCAGCCTCTGCAAGATGGCTAGGTAAGGTCTCGGTGTGTGCCAGCGACTGGCACCGGGCGGCAGCATCACTGTCGGTGTTTTGTGTGCTCGGGTGCACTCGTGACATGGCGTGGCAGCCCCGACCACCCATTTCTTGATGATGGTGTCCCTTTGTCTTGCGCACCCATACCAGAATGCACATCCACATTCTTGCAGACACACTGCTGTGCTCACCCACGTTATAGATACACATATTTTTTACGATCACACTGGTGTATGCACACACATGTTGGTGTTCCCACACCACATTTTATGGACATGATGCATACACCCATGTTGTTAGACACCCAGTGTGCTCGTCGCATTTTTAAGACACACTGGCGACGTCTGTGTCATGCACACCCATGTATCCTGACATGCTAGTATCCATGTTCCGATATGGTCAAGAGTACGACTAGGCGTCGAGTGCCGGTTTCGCTACCTGACTGACAAAACAAAGCCTTTAAACTCAAAATCAGGCATGCATCTCACACAACCATATCTCAACTGGTTAGAAATTGAACATACCTTCTAATCCTGTGTCATTTTTGCATACGTCCGATGGGATAAAAGAGTTATTTATTGTTTTGTGCGATCGAGCGGCGGAAGCCAAAATTTCGAAACGTGACATCGTTCGCTTTCAGATAAAAAATTCAGGGGAATGAAATAGAATTGAAACGAAGTTTAGGCCTATAGAGAGCCAATGCAAGTTACTATTTTGTTACCATATCGTCAAATTTTACGTGTGTCTAAGTTTAAAGTAGTTTGAGGGCAAGTAAAGGCTAGAATGAACATAACGTGCGTTGTCAATTTCACACGTCCGAATCGCGCTGTGCACCGGAACACAAAAAACGTACCGTGATGCACCTAATTAACATATCCTAGACAACATTACTCTTCATTCTGATTACCGTAAACAATTTGAAATCCTTTTGAGAATTGAAAGAAGGCTGCGTTTTAAACTTCTTCAACCCAAAAGTTGTAAATTTTGTGTTACGTTCAAACTCGGGGGAAAAATCTCGCAATCGTCAACGCGCGTGATTTTCTGGAATCGACAGCCATTTTGAGATTTGCATTCGGTCAGTCCTACGTACCTGATACGTACAGGTGACATCGATGGAGCAGGAAAGCGACAAAGTTGAATGTAAGTTTTGGTTGTAAATGGTTATGTTCATGCAAAATTGATGACTGAGCACCATCAATGTTTAAAAAAAGCAATGTAAGTGTACTGCTTTTCTAATTACTTCAAATGAATGTTGACGCAAACAAATGTAAAATCAATCGGCTCAATGACCACGTGTTTTGAACAAAGGAAGAAAACATTACTTGATGGAATTTGCCTCCATCCGACGATGACGGTTTAGTTTTGGTTGTAACAGTTATGTTCAAGTTTCTGAATGCGATATTCAATATTTCTAAGGATAAAACAGAACAAGTAATGTATGTTTGGATTAGTTTTGAAGCGCAGCAACACTTTGAAACAATAATTATTACCTTTTACCGTCACCTTGCCGTTGTGTCGGCTTGTACATAACTTTACACACGTTGAAGGTTGTCAGCGTTACGTTCAGGCAATTACAGCTTTATTTTCAAAGATTAAAAAGAACACTACGTATCACACATTTTCGTCGATTCAGTATTATTGTCTTTAACGTTCCTGATATAAAAAATAGAGTAAATGTCTTTTTGCTCCTGCTGTTTGATTGTTCATAACTTTACACAGTTTGGCCAGGTAAATCTTTATGTAATGTTATGTTCAAACCATGAGTTTTGCATTTTGGGGGAAGGACAAGTCATACCTTTTTTGTACCAATTTTTGTTGGTAGGAAGGGATTTTGTGCTAATTTGATTTATACTTCGGGTCATAGATTATGAGTTGCTGAATTATAATGGTCGTTTTTCTTATTTTGAGCTGTGATAATGTTCCCATTGTCTTTATGTACTTTATATTATTGTTTCTTCACTATGTAAAATAAGATTAAGTAAGAATAACCCTGTTCTGGCAGTATTGGACTGAACATAACATGACGTAACACTTATGGTATTTGGGTTGTAAAGTTCTGTTACACTGTGCTTCATGCTATTTTTGCATGGTTTAGTGTTCTATGATAAGTACAGATAGTCTGTGCATTTTTAAAAAACTATTCTGCACCCCAGAAATGACAATTTTTAAGAAATATGTCTTGAACATAACTTGACAACAATTATGTTGTCAAGTTATGTACAGTTAAAACAGTGCTCAGCTAACATTTTCCTTCATAGTAACAGTCTCTTTTAAAGTGGAAGACTGGTTTGATTATGTTGTCTATTGTAACTAATATACAAACTATTATTCTAGCTAGATGACTGTGAACATAACTTGACAAACTAGACTGACATGTAAAGTGTAAAGTTATGTTCATTACTGTAGCACAATTCCTAGTATACTGTCTTTTGGATGCCCACTTTGCTAGTTGTTATTCATCAAAATACAGCTTGGGTACTAAAATATTAATTGTTAAACCCAGAATGTACATTTTTCTGTTTTAAATAGTTTGTACATAACATGACAACATCATGTGTTGTCAAGTTATGTTCAACCACAGTTGTGTTTGGTTCACACATTGTCTTCCAAGTTACAGTCTGATCATGCCTTTTACTCTTTGTTGTGCTGGCCAAGGTTGATAGCTGCCAAGATATATCATAATTTAATAATAACCAGCCATTTTAGTACAAAGCTGTTGAAAAATAACCAGACATATTACTATTAGGTTGATGCTAGCTAAAGACAAGTCGCAAACATGGACACAAATTAAAATTATTGACCCTCTCTGTTTCAGTTCTTCGGGATTTGTTCCTGAATCGAAAGTTTGCAAATCCCACACGATGGAGCACATCCAGACCCACTAACCACAAGAGGTCTGGACCCATGTGTACATGGACGGTTCTGCAATTGACGCTGTCACAGACGGAGGAGCCGGAATCTACATTAAGTACCCAGGAGGGAGAGAAGCAGAGATCTCTCTCGCCACCGGCAAATACGCCACCAACTACAGGTCAGAAGCAGAAGCCCTGAAAATTGGTGTAACAACAGTGTAAAACTGCTCGGAAACATCTGACTCCATTGTGTTTCTCACTGACGCCCTCTCCATCCTGCAGGCCCTAAAAACACCCAAAGACAAGGACCTAAATGATCTGTTTTTGGCTCGCGCCTCCCTTTGTACAACACACATGGTTGTGCTGCAGTGGATACCTGCACACTGCAAGGTGAGAGGTAATGAAACTGCAGGCAGGCTAGCAAAGGAGGGATCTTCAACAACCCAAGAAGACAAAACAACGTCCTATGCAGAAGCCAAGACTATCATCAAAAACAAGCAGAAAAGAAAGTGGCTGCGAGAACACCCCAGCTATAACAAAACAGATGGCTATCACCTACTGACCAGACCGGAGCATGTAGTTATCTTCCGACTACGCACCGGCCATAACAAACTGAACTGGCATCTCCACACCAAGTTTGGAATTAGCCAGTCAGACCAGTGCCCATGCAACTCTGGTAGCATGACAACAGACCATGTGCTACAGACCTGCCACACGTTCACAACCCTCAGACGGAGACATTGGCCGGAAGAGACAGAGGTGTCCCGCAAGCTCTATGGAGGCCTGGAGGACCTGCGGCGCATGGCAGCATTTATAGATGAGACTGGGCTGTCCATATAAAAGAGTGTTCGAGGAAGAAGAAGAATGTTTCCGAGGCCGAAGGGTCTTTCCCAGCCGTGAAAGCACCCAGAAAATGGATGCTAAACACGTGTCGTAGTGCAGTACCCTGACAGGTTGTACCCTGGTGAGCAAGATTATGTCAGCATACTTGTACTTATGAATGATAGCAGCCAGGAATCTTTTTAAAGTATTTGAAACCAGAAAAATGTGGATTTGAACATGTTTTAGCTCCATTTATGTTTGAGATGGAGACATTGAAAAATTATAAAAGGTTGAAAGGTACGGCCAAAATAAGTGGGACTGGTTGTGACTGGCCAATAAAGAAAAGGAGTTTGAAGTTTCCTTAGGAAACTTGGATCAGCAGGAAGCTTGTTAATTATGGGTTGCTTCAAGAAAGTGCTGTGATCATTATGCAACATAAATAAAGCAGTCTCTTTTATCTGTTTCAGGAGTGATTGTGGGAGTAGATCCTCTGAGGGTTAAATTCCTCAAGCCTCACCAGACAAAACAAGGACTATTTGTTTACCCTGAAATAGATGACATCCAAGAAGTAGGGGATGATTGTAGCGTCGGCTGTAGATTTCCTGCCACTCACCAGCAGTGCACTCGAGTGGAGAGTGGTTGGGTTTGATCAATTTTAATTTGTTTCTGCCATGTTTAGCTCAAGTATGAAGCTAACTAAAGTGAGTACTTTTTGTGCCAGTGGTCTGCTGAAAACCATCGGTCGTGGTAAACTTAGGTCAATATGTGCTAGATTATATTTGTTGGAAAGTGGAACAGAAAAGCGTTTCTTTGCAGAGGTATTTGGGGAAAAGGTAGGCTCCGATGTCACACAGCCCATAGCAAGCATGAGCAATGGCTAACTAACGTCAGTTTTCAAGAGTGTTAAATGTATTGTTGGTGTTCTAAAATGTATTGAAAGTTTAAACTTTTTTCACTTGGTGCTTTCTCACATTGTGGAACCACATTGTGCAGAGATTTAAACCCCATGTTGTAAAGTTATGTACAAACATGTACAGATTTGTTTTGCTACTTGCGTTAAACATTGTAGACACAATTATTAAAACTGGTAAATGCTGGGGTTTACTGACCACATAATTTGATGTAATTTTCCATTTTTATCATTTATTTTGACTTCAGTGTTGATAATACCAACATGTTCGGTTGTAAAGTTATGTTCAAACTTGCCATTTTCACACATTATTCCCTTGTATTATCAATTTCAAACCTGATAATTACATCACTGTTGTTCTGTAGTGTAGTAGAAAGCTACAGGTGCTTGTGATTTTTATTTTCTGGTTCTTGTCCATTTGTGGAGGTACTTTTTTGCTGAAATTTGAAGCTCGTGGTGTAAAGTTATGTACAAACAATTACAATATGTATTTGCTGCTTTCATTACTCGTTTAGACACAATTTTGGGATAAATAAAAGTGTATTTGTTAAAAACACATCACTTGAGTAGTGTTTTGTTATTTTTGGATTTATGCATGTTAGTTAACCCTTTAAACCCGGCAAACCGCTGTAGCAGTTGGCGGCCTCGTATACCGTTGAACCCGACAAACCGCTACAGCGGTGTCAGGTGTTTCGTATCGCGCGCCCGGTGACGCGCTAGCCTCGCTGCGTGTGTGGTGACCTCGCCCTTTGCACTGACATTTCCTGTTTACACTCGGTACACGGCACGTACGTTCGTCTGTGGTATGCGGTCAGTTTTGATGCGCTAGCGTGGGAATTACAGTCGGAATCGCGAGTGGATGTGTAGATATTCGAAGTGATACAATTTTGTGTTTGGAGACATGGTTTCAAAAGCAGATAGCTTAGATGTATAGGGACATGTGTGCCTACCTATCGCGAGGCAGCATAACCAGGTGTTGGCAGTGTCAGCTGGAGCGATCGCCGTTTGAGTCACTGACAATGGCAATGACTTACAGCTTGATTCTAATGCTGAATTCGGAGGTTGTAATTCATATTCCGTTTTTTTTTAATGCCACACCTTGGTGCACCTGTAGGTAAGTCTGTGGACACCAACGACACACACTGGTCACACTGATGTTTAGTACGTGATAGTCTTTACGACACTGGTACTTCCATCCGATCGTGTACGAAACACAACACTGACAGACTGATCATCGATCGATGCCGCTTATTACATGTTGTCTAGACCATGGATATACCTTATCAGTGGCGGGTGTAAACATTGACATCTGGTGACAAGGTAGGGGCCTTACGTTGTATCGGCATGCTGGAAATGCATGGACACTTATGTCTTATGTGTCACACTAACAGACACCCTATTTAGTGATGCATGTTAAGTACCAGCGACCTGTCATGCAAGAAAGACATTTTTATTCAAGTTTATTGTCACCTGTCACTATTTTTGTCACCAGGCATTACGACACATGTGACACAGTGTGGTCAAATCCATAAAACGGTAGTCCATCCAGTGGCAAATCTGTACATATATACATTTATGGGGATATCTGTTGTAAAGTATTATTTACAAATATTTTACTGTACACACCCATTTTCAACAGAAATTTCTCAAATAAAGTCAGGGCTGAAGGGTATATAGACTTCTTATTTACTCAGGGTTCAAAGGGTTAAAGAGCCTCAAGTTTGTTCGTCACAGTGTAAAGTTAAGTTCAAGTATTGTGTGTTTTTTGTTTTTAGCCTTCAATTCATTCTATGTTGTGAATGGTATATTTTTCCTAAATTATTCTGTAATCTACAAGAGTTTAGCACACAATAAAGGGAAAACACACCATCTTAATTGACTTTCTTTGCTGTGTTGTCAAGGATTTCAAAATATTTGTTCATAAGCAAGTTGTCCAATATTTTTTTATGTTTATAGCTACTGTGTTCACACTTATCTCAATTTGGATAGTTTAGAATCTATCAATGTGCAATTGAAATTGTGTATTTAATACCACACATAATTTTTTTAATATAATTTATGCATTTTTTTTTTTGGCATAAATGTATAGCTGGGTGTAAAGTTATGTTCAAACAATTTCAGTGTTGCACCATTGTGTATCTATTCACCCCATCAAAGTTTCTTTGAAGTTTAAGCATAGCCTAGTAAGGAAAGAACAACATGATAATTTTATACAGCATGAATCTACTTTGTGAAAGCTAGAAAATGTGTTTTATAAATGTTTGACGATGTAAATGTTATGTACAAACCATAACGGTTTTTTGCCAATTACACCCAAACGACTGCTCATGGGGAAATTCTTTTTGGGGGGCATGTTACTTATGACTAAACACATCACAATCATGCAAAATGATGCTCATATGTTTAAGTTCAAAATCAGAGATCCATGTCACACTCTTTGGACAGCCAGTCGTACTCTTGACCATATACACAGTGTTTCTCATACCTTGGTACTGGAAGAAGAGAAGATTTTCTACTGCACTCCTGTGCACAGCACTTTCATGCTGACATAACACTATTATACCATTAATTTCTTTGTGTAGTCAGCCACAATTCTGTAGTGCAATAACTAAATAATAAAAACAACACGCACCTGCTGGTGCACCGTAGTCCTTTTCGCTTATACATATGATAACAGGCGTCCCTATAGGAAGGCCCTGGCTTGTTATAAGCACTGTCGGACGCATCCTTAGCAGCTGAGACCGGCGGCACACACGTTAAGAGGCAGTCGGCCGTAGAAAGGGCTACTGGGACGCTATATAGGTGTTTGTTCTGATCTGATGTTGCAGTTGTCAAGTCTGCACCTGCACCCAATGTGGCGATTTCCTGTGGCCGAGAGTATGCATGCAGTGTGCCTCTCCTGCTCCTGTTGTGCCTCCAGCCGCACCTGTGATGTCTGCACGCGCCCTTGGTGGAGGAGCTGGTCGCAGCTCTGGAGCTGTTATCGGCATGAACGTCCACCGCTGTCCCGCAGCCTCACGTATGCCTCGGCCCCTGACCAATGAAGACGCACCCACACTGCTGTTGGGGGACAGCTTACCAGGGATCCCCCCTTGCGCACCCACTCACTCGAGTCTGGTCCGCAGCGAGTCCGCTCGCCCCGCTTTGCGGAAAACAAACGGCTAGCATGCCTGCTCGCTCGAGCCTGGCCCGCAGCGAGCTAGCTCGCCCCGCCTTGCGGAACCCAAGCATCACACGACAAGACGAGGAAGTTCACCTCGCGTCATCCTGACGCATGACCTTCGCCATCATCTGGCAGCCCACGACAGGCGACCCCTGGAACGCTCCGGGACGGACACAGCTTGGACTTTTGCCACCCGCTTGCACGTCGACGCGTTTCTTCTCGGGCGACGGTCTCCTGCCAGCAGTTCCGCGTCTCCAAAATTCCGGACCCTCAGCGTCGTCACCCGCCCCGCTCCTCAGTCTCTGCCCGTCGTTCAGGCTCCCCTCCCGGCGACCAGATCTGCTTAGGGCTCCTTGTTTCCTGCTCTCCTCGGCCTCAGACTTCCCTGCAGGTCTCGGAGGATTCCCGCTCGCCCCCATACCGTCACTCTCCTCAGACTCGCTCCTCGGCGGCGACGAAGCCCGCCGCCTTGCACCCTCAGCGCCGGCCTCCCGAGGATGGTGATGCCCTCATCGTGTTTCCGGAAGAGTCCGCTTCAGCGCTCCTTAGCCGTTCAGCCTTCCCGCCCCGCAAGAGGACGCTCTCAGCCTTGTGGATCCCCTGGCTCAGTTATGCGCTGATGGACTTCGCGGCGTTGCTTCCCACCCGGTCTGGATCGGACGGCATCCCTCTTCCGCAACGCCCTCACCTGTGCAGGTTTGCTTGACTTGGTTACGCAAGCCCTCGTCTCTCGTGTGGAGAAGGCCTGGCGCCCGTCGTTTGCTGTTAGGAGTCGTCCTCGCCTTCGCCCTGGTCGCCTGTCGGCTTACCACGCTTCCGTCCACACCATGCCCGATGCCACCACACCTACGCAGACAGTATGTCTGGTCCCTTTCTGTGACCCGCTACGCTTCAATCCTGCCTGGCGGGCGGTGAAGGACGCTTACATAGACCTCTTGCCCGCCCGCTTCGTCTTCTCCTGGTTCTGCCGCTAGCAGGTCTTGCTTCTCTCCCTACTGACTGTTAGGATACCCGCACCTGCCACCGGACGTCCCCGGCCGCCCCCTACGTCGCGGCCCTGTGCGGACTCTGTCCCTTCGGACCGGCCCAGGCAGCCGCTCTTCAAGAAGAGATTCCCGTGCAGTTGCAGTAGGATGCTTCGGAGGTGGTTACGCATTGCGACCCCCCGGCCTTTTCCTCGGTAGTAGTGGTAAGTATTCCCGCCTGTCCCGCAGGCGACCGGGGTTTGATTTCCCGCCGGGGAGCTACCCGACGGTCACACCACGTTGAATATACCGGTTCTCGTCTGATCACCAAAGTTAAGCAACGTCAGGCTCGGTTAGTGCTTGGATGGGTGACTGCCTGGGAACACCAAGTGCTGTTGGCGTTATACAGCCGTCTCCTGGTTCTCAAGCGCGGAGGCACGGGGCTCCCAATCTTCGACCTCTCTGCACGGGACAGGTTCATCTCCGTGGACGGCTTTCTCGCGGCGTTCAGACGGACGTCCCCGAGCCACCTTCAAATTCCTCAATGATCTGCCCCGACGCAACCAATCGGCGGCCGCCTTGGAAAAGGACGGAGACTCCTTCCTGGACCTTCTCGACAGACTTGGCTTCTTGGTCAACGTGGGCGGGTCGGACCTCGCCCCGTCCCACTGCTTCGTTCACCTGGGCATGCCGTTCCGGACCAACCTCAACCTGGGAGACTACCAGAACCGCAGATACGGCAGTTGGCGAACCTGGTTCGGTTAGTATTCTACTGGAGTCGGTCTCCGCCAGAGTGTGGTTGCAACTCCTGGGCCTGATGAGTGCGGCAGCGGACCTACTCCCCCGTGGCCGTCTCTACTCTCGCCCAATTCAACGGTACCTACTTCTTCACTGGCGACTCTCGGCTGGCGACATCAAGACTCGAGGGCCAGCGCTTCCGTTGCCCCTCCCGCACCTCGTCCGTTGGGCGGATCCCAATGACTCGTGACCGGAGTTCCTCTCTTCCCTCCACCCCCACAGTTGTCCCTCTGCGTCAATGCTAGCCGCGTTGGCTGGCACGCGCTCCTGCTGCCAATGTTCTCCGGGTTCCGGCAGCTGGACCACGGACATCGCGGACTAATGTTTCTACTCGTTGGAGCTGCACGCGAGTTGGCAAGACCTCCTCGCCTGGGACACCACTCTCGGACGCCGGGAACTGCTCATCCTCCAACAGCGCCACGGTGGTCTCCTACACCCAGAAGCAAGGCAGGCCTTGCTTCCCCACCCTCGGCTTTCTTCTCTACCAGCTTCCCCAGTTGGGTGCAGATCTCAACCTCCCTCTCCGAGCGAGAAGTTTCCTGGACATCTGTTTGGCCTCGCAGTCTCCCTCTCGCGGCCTGGACAGCTTCTCGACACCGATTGGGCACTACGTCCGGACACCTTCGGATGATCTGTACGGCTTGGGAGTCGACCTCTTCACGACGAGGTGGAACCGCCAGTTGCCCCTCTTCGTCTCGCCCATCCCAGCCCCCCCTAGCCTGGGCAGTAGATGCGCTCCCCTTCTCCTGTAAAGGTCTCATCGCGTCTGCCTACCTGTCCACGGTGCTGGTCCCCCAGGTCCTGCGCAAGCTCTAGGGAGGTATCGCGATTCGATTGTTGGTGGCCTGTTCTGCTGGATCAAGTCTTCGACCACCGAGCCACCTCCTTCTGAACCTCGCCACTGGACTCCCCTCTGCGGCTGCGATGACCAACACCCACCCCCCACACTTTGGTACAGGTCTCAGGCCACTTTACAAATTTCAAATACAAGCGATCAAAAATCTCTGTAACTTCAGTAGCTGAACTGGCCCTTCGTCTGTCTTGTACTGTGTTTGTCTTGTACTGTGTTTGTACTGTGTTTGTCTTAAATGGCGTAAATCCGTGTCTGTTTCGTGAGTGTGTGTGTTGGGTTTCAGGCGCGGCGCTTTGAGTCGATTTCCCCCAAAATTGAGAAAAAGCGCCTATATAATAACGGTATTATTATTATTATTATTATTATTATTATTACCTCGCTCCTACCGATTGGACATCCCCCAGCTGGCCGAGTTCTTTTTCTGGCTTTGCCGAGCAGCACTTGGCGCCGATCACCATCAGGGGCCACCTCACCTGATTGCCGACACATCCCGACCCTTGGGCCACTCGGACCCCGGCAAGTGCTGCTAAGACATCCCTGACCTGGTAGCCTACATAACGCGGAAGACCTGCTTCTTCTCACCCTTGCCACAGCCTCCAGAGTGAGGGAGCTGCACGCGCCTTCGATGCACTCCTGCTGCAGTTCAGGACGGACAGCTCTGTGCAGCTACTGACGGACCCGGCCTTCCTGGCCAATACGCTGTCGCGTTGTCCGCCCCCCCCCCCCCCCCCCCCCCCCTCCAGGTGATCACTGTCCAGCCCCTGAAGACAATAAGCCCGAAC
Source organism: Semisulcospira habei (assembly GCA_036245525.1). Taxonomy (NCBI): domain Eukaryota; kingdom Metazoa; phylum Mollusca; class Gastropoda; family Semisulcospiridae; genus Semisulcospira; species Semisulcospira habei. The sequence continues at coordinate 83,652,289 of BTPG01000003.1, forward strand.
AGGGAAGCCAGACAACAGGACCCGGTGAGAGCCTTACGTGTCTACCTACGCCGATCCAAGCCGTTCAGCCGGGGATGCTCCCGCCTCTTTCTCCCTCTGTCCCCAGGTAGATCAGACATTTCGGCCCAGACGATTCGTCCTGGCTCCGATGGGTGATATGCTCCGCCTACAAGGACCTCTGCCCTGATGCTGCCAAGCGCTTGCACTTCAGGGCGCACGAGGTCAGAGCCATGGCTCCTAGCGTCGCATTCGACCGCAGCTGTGCTGTCCGAGACATTGTGGCGGCCGTGGGCTGGCGGACTGAGTCGACCTTCACCCGATTCTACCTCCGAAACCTGGCAGGCCAGCGAGACAACCTGGCCCTGGTGGGGGACATCGCAGTGGCGCAACACTCCCTCTCGGCACCTCTGGTGACGTCGGTAAACCTTTAGCTAAAATTATCGGGAGTTTGCTCCGGGGAGGGCGGGTTTTGCTAGCTTGGTCGGGTTCCTGGGTTACGCGGCACCCCCCTCCTTTTCGCTATTCTCCCATGTAGTAATGGCATCGGTAATGTTTTGGAGGAAACATGTATTTTTTCGAAAAATACTTACCGATGCCATTACTCGGACGGCCCTCCCGCTTGCCGCTAGTCAGCTAAGCGAATAAACTGGTTGTGTCTGCACAAGGCAGCACCCGTATGGGGTGGGACGGGAGGCTACTCGGGTACTGGGTCACGGCACCCCTAGGTAGCCTCCCTTGGCCCAATAGGTACACATCGTAAGTTTTTGGCTAAAATTATTAAGCTATAGGTTAATCCCAGGTAGTAATAGCATCGGTAAGTATTTTTCGAAAAAATACATTTTAGAGACGAATTCATTTTTCTCTACCCCCACCTGCAGATGTGTGGTCAGCCGGGTGCGTCCTTGCCGAGCTCTTGCTGGGTCAGCCCATTTTCCCAGGTGACAGTGGGGTGGACCAGCTTGTGGAGATCATTAAGGTCCTGGGGACACCCACCCGCGAACAGATCCGTGAGATGAACCCCAACTATTCCGAGTTCAAGTTTCCACAGATCAAGGCTCACCCGTGGACCAAGGTGGGAAACGCTGTATGCAAGAATCCAAAGTATTGCGTGCTTTTGTCTGCATGGGTGACAGTCTTCAATCCCTGAGACAGATGGCATAATCAGTTGTACTTTTTTTTTTCTCCAAATCTTCATGCTGCTGCTTTTAACCTTGTATCTCCCAGATCTCGATGACTTCCATTCTAAAGAGTGGAAGTCATTTAGTTATGGGAGTTAAAGGTATTAAAAAACTTCCGCATTTAGATTTGAAGTGCATTTAGTGCACAGCTCTGCAGCCAAAAAATTAAAACGCATGCTTCATGTTGTGTTTGGGACAACATTTCATAGTTGTCAAATTTTGTTTGTGATTAGTTGTGTGTTTTTGTGTTTTTCAATGTAAAGAAATCCCAACAAAGAAACACACTTAGAAAGGATAAATAAACTCAATTTATTATTATTGTTATAGATTGTGTTTTAATTTTTGTCCTTTTCAAACGACTTGTTTTTGTTCTTGGGGTTTTCTTAGCATTTTTGTGCTTGTTTTTTATTTGTTTTTAAAGTTCTTTAACCCTTAATATTCGGAATACACCAGTGTGTGTGTAGCCGTGCAGCTGAGAGGTGTGCAAAATGTGGGGAATTAAAAGAGAGTCAAGATGGTAGCCATGGTGCTTTTGTATTTGTTTCTACCACAACATTAAAAAGAAGAAAGCAGTACAGGACAGAAACATAAGTCAGTTGTAAATAAAACAGAATGTAGTTGAATGCTGGCCGGCCAAGCCGCACAAGTTGCCTGAACTTCAACCGCCCAGAAGCAAAGAGACTGGAATGCGCTTAGTCAGTACCATATCAAGGATGGTAAAAAGTATGTACGTGTCGCTGGTCACGTAGGCCATCTACAGACACCGCGCGCGCTTATGAAAGAAAAGTGTACTGCACGCGCGCAGGCGATAAGGTACTAGCAGAGTACTATAATGGTGTTCTGACAGCTAGCGGCTGAATGCAGGAAAATCAAGGTATGGGGAAAAAATTGCTATGCGCGGGTGATGATAATTAGCAAGCCAAACCTGCTCTGTTACATGTGAAATAAGTTTGACTAAAAGAGTTCAAGGGTAGTGCCAGAATAGCTTGGTGCCTCTAGTCACCAAGCTATTCTGGCACCACCCTTGAACTAAAGCCATTGGTCTATATCCTTATCTGTAAGTACTATAATGTAGCTTGCCTAATTATGGCAGTGTACAAATTTCAAGCTTTTAGCCTCAGTATAATATGGGTTAACCCTTGCCTGTAGAAATCTTTATGACAAAAACTGCAACCGACATGCGAAGGGTTAAAGAAAACTTGCAGACATTATTGTAGTTTATCTCGGTGTCCTTCAGGTGTGATTCTCTTGAACCTGTATTTGTTTCCTCAAAAACATTACCGATGACATGACTTTATGGAAGTGTCTACTACTTACTCAATTTCAGCCAAAGAACCTGTTGTGTTCCTACACAACCCGGGAGGCACTCAGCGAACCCTAACCAGGGCCGTGAGTAGCTTCCCGCCACTGCCCATCCGGTCACGTGCCACTTGGTGTGACAACCAGTCGGAATACTTAGCTCACGGTGAACAGATGTGTTCTAGCCTACGGGACCTTGACTGTGTACAGTGCGACCGGTTCTTTTAGGGCCAGTCATCTTTTGGATTACTGTGTTCCTTGGACTTGTGCTCTCTTGGATTACGGTGGTGCTTCTCGGGCTTGGATTTTTGTGATTCTTCCTCTGTGGATTTTCGGCGTTGCGTTTGGGTTCTACCTTCGCTCGGCTAGCTGGGACTTCTTCCCGCCGGCGCGCTTTAAGGGTGGTATGGAGGTTCCCCCCCCCCCCCCTCCCCTGTCCCCGCAACTACGGAGAGGTAAGGTATCGGTCCCAACCCTCTGCCGGCCCCTGCCATCGCTGAAAACCACCTCCCAGAGGGCCAGTGTGACTTCAGAGCCAACAGGAGTACCACCGACATGGTCTTTGTGCTGAGACAGCTTCAGGAGAAGTGCCGCGAGCAGAACAAAGGGCTGTACGTAACGTTTGTCGACCTAACAAAAGCGTTTGACACTGTGAGCAGGCAAGGTATGTGGCAGATCCTGGAGCGACTAGGCTGTCCCCCAAAGTTCCTCAACATGATCGTCCAGCTCCACGAGGACCAGCAAGGCCAGGTCAGACTAAACAGTGACCTCTCAGAACCATTCCCCATTCGCAACGGCGTGAAGCAAGGCTGCGTGCTTCTTCACCATCTTCTTCAGCATGATGTTGAAGCAGGCCACAGTGGACCTTGACGATGACGACGCAGTGTACATCAGGTATCGTCTCGATGGCAGCCTGTTCAACCTCAGACGACTGCAGGCCCACACGAAAACCCTAGACCAACTGGTTCGTGAGCTGCTCTTTGCTGATGACGCTGCCCTCGTTGCACACACAGAGAGAGCCTTGCAGCGCATTACGTCCTGCTTCACAGATGCCGCCCAGCTCTTTGGACTTAAGGTCAGTCTGAAAAAGACAGAGGTCCTTCGTCAGCCAGCACCCAAGGAAGAGCATCGCCCTCCCCACATCACCATCGGCGAGTCTGAACTGAAGTCTGTACACCAGTTTACCTACCTCGGCTGCATCATCACATCAGACGCCAAGCTGGACAAGGAGCTGGACAACAGGCTGGCAAAAGCGAACAGTGCTTTCGGGCGACTATTCAAGCGGGTGTGGCACAATCAACAGCTGAAAAAAGGCACCAAGATCAGCGTGTACAGAGCTGTCGTCCTCACCACCCTGCTGTACGGTTCCGAGTCCTGGGCCCTCTACCGCAGCCAACTACGACTCCTCGAACGCTTTCACCAGCGCTGCCTGCGTACCATCCTCAGCATTCACTGGAGTGACTATGTCACCAACGTCGAAGTCCTTGAACAGGCGGAAACTTTGAGCATCGAGGCTTTGCTGCTGCGGACACAGCTTCGCTGGGCGGGGCACGTCTCCAGGATGGAGGATCATCGCCTACCCAAGATCACTCTGTTCGGCGAGCTCGCCACTGGACACCGAGACAGAGGGGCACCAAAGAAGAGATACAAAGACGGTCTCAAGAAGTCACTTAGTGCCTGCCAAATCGACCACCGCCAGTGGTCTTCGCTTGCTGCGGACCGTGACACCTGGCGCTCCACCATTCACAAGGCAGCCGTCTCCTTTGAGGACTCTCGCAGAGCTAACCTCAAGGACAAGCGGCTCAGGAGAAAAAACAGAGTTGTCATAACTCAGAACCCTGACCAGACCTTCCCCTGCAGCCACTGCGGTCGAACCTGCCTGTCCCGGATTGGCCTCTGCAGTACGAAAATGCCTGCAGACGATGTGGGCAAGCCCTATAGAATCTTCCTTCACGAAGTCAAGCCAAGAGGAGGTCCCCCCCCCCCCCCCCCTCCCTGTCCCCGCAACTACGGAGAGGTAAGGTATCGGTCCCAACCCTCTGCCGGCCCCTGGGCCGGTGGCCTGCTTCAACCAGAGGCACTTTGCTTTTGCACATTTTTGTACATTTTCGCGTCGAACTCTCAACTTCGTTTAGCGGGGCCTCGTGGTGCCTACGCCCGATCGCCTGTCATGTCTGATGTGTGTTGCAGTTGCCAAGAACTTACCTGCTCACAGTGCGGCGACTTCCAATGGCCGAGCGATGACCACAAGTCTGCCTTCCCTGTGCTGGCTGCGCTTCCGACCACGCCTGCGATGTTTGCTCCGCCTGGCCTGAGCAAAGGTGGTCGCAGCTTTGGAGCTTTTACCAGCGCGAGCGCCCGACACGGGCAAGGGACCGTACATCCATCTTGGCGTCCCCCTCCGTGCCCGGAGTAGTGACCAGATGCGCTTGCTCCGACCTTGTGGAATGGACGACACGCAGGACACATGATCACAGCTCACATCACAGGACTGAGTCTTCCACGGCACCCTCCCAGACAAAGCCCACTGTCTCTTACGGGGAGTCATTTAGCCAGCAGAGCGCCCGCCTCGCTGAGGCTGCCCTGCAGAGACGCGCTTCGCGCCGTCCGATGTCCACTGACAGTCCTGATGTGTCGCGCATGGAGAAGTCCGCTGACTCTTACGGGGAGTCAAAAGGCCGGCAGAGCGCCCGCCTCACTGAGACCAGCTGGCAGAGACCTGTGTCCCCTCGTCCGAGGACTACTGGCAGCCCTGAGGCACACTCCACTAGAAGCTACAGACACTCGCTCTTCTGGCGACGGCCATAGAACGGAACGTGATGTGCTACGCGACCTTCCTCGTCCGCGTCCAACCTCGCGTTCGTCACGGTATGCCTAGACAGCCGGACAATCCTGCGTCGCCTAGGACACTTTCGGCTCTGCGCGCGGAGACGTTTCTGGCGATGGAGGAAGCAGCTCGTCTGATAGCGGCCACTCTGCCCGTGAAGGACTGACCCCCGTCCCCCACGCTCAACAGGAAGGTCTCCGCTTTCGTCGATGCGGAACGTCAGGTAAAGAGGTTCAAGTCACTTCCCCAGCCCCCAGGCTTTAGAGACCTAAGGGACGCCTTCTCCGTCCAGCTCCAGCAGGCTGTTTCCTGGCAATACGACTTCTTCTCAGACCGTAGGTGGCTGGCTGGTCTCGACATTGCCTTCCGCCAGGACTGGAATGCGGGCCATTCACAGAATTTCGCCTGTCCCCTACCCTCTGTGGACCCACTGGCATTACTGCAGGCTGGTGGCGCCGCTCAGCTCAAGCGCTCCCTTCCCTGCGGATTGGACAAGACGGCGTCCCTGGTCCGTAACACCTTGGCTTGCTCGGGTTTCCTGGAGCTCCTCACACGAGCATTCATCCGTCGTATCGAGGACGCCTGGCACCCATCGATTACGCCCCTCCTAGGAGACCTCGCCCTCGCCGAAGCGGCCAACCGTGCTGCGTATCACGCCTCGGTCAACGCCATGGCTGCCGCCTCTAACTGTGACCTGATGCGTCGGGACGCCATGCTCCAAACTTGCCATGGAATGCCCCCTGATCTGAGGACTCAGCTCCATTGCGCTCCCCTTGGCGGCCCCCTCCTCTTCGGCGTTTCCTGGCAGACGGTGAGGGACGCGAACTCGGACCGCTGGCCTAGCAGTTTGGCTCCTCCCCACTTTTCGGCGGCCCACAAGGCAGTGGGTCGCGCCCTGTGGATCTCCAGTCCCACCTCGTCCTCCACCCGCATTCGCACCCGGGCCCCCCATTCCAGACCCGTCCGGACCCTTGCCCCCGCTTGGCCCAGGCCTGCCTGCCGCCCTGGGCACGGGCGGGCCCCCTGACTTCTCCCCGCTCCAGCCCCCGTCGACCGCTCTGGGGTCTCCTGTCGGCGGGAGGCTCGCCCTCAGCAGCGAGGTGTGGCGTTTGCTGCTTCCAGATGACCCCTGGTTCCTCTCCACCTTCACCCAGGGTCTCCTGATCACCTTCCGTCACCAGGAACTGCTCGTCCTTTCGGACATCGCCATGGTGGTTTCCTACATTCAGAAACGGGGCAGAACGCGCTCCCCTGACCTATGCATACTCCTCTACCGACTGAGGCGACACCTTCCAGGACACCTGAACGTTTTAGCCGACTCCCTCTCCCAGCGCAGCCAGTTACTGCACACGGAATGGACGCTACAACTGGACATCTTTAGGATGATCTGCGCTCGCTGGGAGACGCCCATGTTCGACCTATTCACCACGAGGTGGAATCAACAGCTTCTCCTCTTAGTCTCCCCCCGATTCCAGCCCCCCTAGCGTGGGCAGTCGACGCGCTCTCCATTCCGTGGGACGGACTCATCGCCTACGCGTACCCCCAACGGTGCTCGTCCCCAGGGTCCTGCTCAAGCTCAGAGGATGCAATGCGGTGATGTTACTGGTCGCCCCGTTACTGCGGTCCTGGTGCACTGACCAGCAACTCTCTCCCACCGAACTGACTACTCCCCAGCTCGCCGACTTCTTCCTCTGGCTCTTTGGAGACCATGGATTGGCCCCCATCACGATCAGAGGATACTTGTCCATGATAGCGGACATTTACTGACACCTCGGCAACCCGGACTCAGGCGAAGGTAAGGACCTCGCCGACCTTATGACACACTTTGGCCTACAGTGTCCGGTTCCCCGCTCGCTGATTCCATGCTGGGACCTTCCCTGGGTGCTGAGGTGGCTTAATTCTGACAGATTCGAACCACTGTCCTTGGCCCAGTTCGCGGATGTGACCCGGAAGACCTGCTTCCTGTTGGCTCTCGCCACGGCGGCCCGAGTAAGTGAGATACATGCGCTTTCAGCACACACTGCCTGCCTGCCTGCAGTTCAGGACAGATGGTTCCGTGCAGCTACTCACTGACCCTTCCTTCCTCGCCAAGACTAGGTCTACCTTGACCGCGCCCCAGGTGATAACCATACTGCCGCTAAAAGATGTGAACTTTCCCCGGGAGAACAGGCAGCAAGATCTGTGCGCGCCCTACGCGCGTATACCTACGCCAATCCAAGCCCATCCGGAGGGGACAGTCACACCTCTTTCTGCCATAGAACCCAGGCAGAACTGACATAACAGCCCAGACGATATCTTCCTGGCTACACTGGGTCATACGGTCCACCTACAAGGACCTTTCTCCGGAGGGAGCGAAGAGGCTTAAGATCCGCGCACACGAGGTTAGAGCCATCGCCGCGAGCGTCGCCTTCGACCGCAACTGTGCCGTCCGAGACATTGTGGCAGCAGTGGGCTGGCGGGCAGAATCAACCTTCGCCCGCTACTACCTCCGGGATCTGGCAGGCCAGCGAGACAACCTCGCACTGATGGGGGACATCGCTGCAGCGCAACACTCCCTCCCGGCGCCGTAGGTGCGACTTAGCTGAAATTGTCAGGAGTTTGCAACTGGGAGGATGGCTCTGACTAAAACCCTTCTCAGGGGGTAACTTGGGTGCGGCACCCTCCTCCTCGCAATTCTTCCATAAAGTAATGTCATCAGTAATGTTTTTGAGGAAACAAATGAATTTTTCTCTAAAAAGTATTTTTACCGATGACATTACTCGGAGGACCCTCCCACCTGCCCCGCTTGCCGCTGGTAAGCTAAGTATTTTGACTGGTTGTCACATCACGTAACCGGATGGGCACGGGCAGAAAGCTACTCACGGCCCTGGTTAGGGTTCCCTGAGTGCCTCTCGGGTTGTGTAGGAACACAACAGGTTCTTAGGCTGAAACTGAGTAAGTAGTAGACACTTCCATATAGTAATGTCATCGGTAAGTATTTTTTGAAAAAATGCATTTTAGAGAAAAATTCATTTTTTGTTCTTTTTCAATGACTTGCACATTGTGTCTGATCTTCATCTCCTTCAGGTGTTCCGGCCACGAACTCCCCCGGAGGCCATACAGCTGGTGAGTCGCCTGTTGGAGTATACGCCCTCCGCCCGCATACAGCCCATGGAGGCCTGCGCCCACGCCTTTTTTGATGAATTGCGTGACCCGTCTAGTCGGCTACCCAACAGCCGCGAGCTTCCACCACTCTTCAATTTCACAGCCACAGGTAGGTTTGGAGAAAGTTTGTTTGTGATCAGCAGTACATAACATATAACCTAAAGAATGTTACAAGAATTCCTTTATGAATGTTATAGTTGCCAGCAACTGTTGTGTCATCTAATGGTAATATGTAATAGTCTTCAGCTCTGGAGACTGATTCAGATGGAACAGTCGCACAACCAATCTGTTGCAGAACTCAAGTCCTGTCACTGTTATAGGTACTCGGATTTTCAACGTCTACTAACGCAGTCAGTTTCTGTTTTAAAATCGAACTCTCCACTGTCCCTACCATGTCTTATTTCCGTAACAATCTAGCATTTTCAAAATCTGCTCATGGGACAAACGGTTCACCTTCTGATAAGAAATCTACCGTGCATGTAAACAAACGCGTTTCACCCTTTGCCTGTTGCTAGCGGTTGAAGTCGCGATGATCCCTGACGGAATCATAGTGACATAAACTGCTAACAACAGGCAAAGCGCTAACATTTTACAGAAAAGCTTAGATCATATCCAGGGAGTCACGACTGAGGCAAAAGCAGTCGGTGACCCAAAACAAACATTTTGCACCCTGAACAATTTAATTTGTGATAGAAGGTCCTTAGCCTCCAGTTGTGTTGGGCTGTACCATGCATGGGTGACAGTTTACAATCCAGGGGCCACTTGCAGGAGCAAGCTTAGTCATGCACCAGCCACTAAGCAAGGTGTGCCGCCATAGCGGCGCACCTTGCTTAGTGGCTGGTGCAGGACTAAGCTTGCTCATGCAACTGACCCTTGGAGACTGATTCATCTTTTTAAAAATCCCAGAAATCTGAATTTCAGGTTTTTAGCTCGGACAATACAGGGCTTCAGCCAGCCTGTTCTGCCTGCAAGAGGCATACATTCTCATGAGCCCCTGCAGGCGGCATACATTTTCATGAGCCCCTGCAGGCGGCATACATTCTCATGAGCCCCTGCAGGAGGCATACATTCTCATGAGCCCCTGCAGGAGGCATACATTCTCATGAGCCCCTGCAGGCGGCATACATTCTCATGAGCCCCTGCAGGCGGCATACATTTTCATGAGCCCCTGCAGGCAGCATACATTCTCATGAGCCCCTGCAGGAGGCATACATTCTCATGAGCCCCTGCAGGAGGCATACATTCTCATGAGCCCCTGCAGGCGGCATACATTCTCATGAGCCCCTGCAGGCGGCATACATTCTCATGAGCCCCTGCAGGCGGCATACATTCTCATGAGCCCCTGCAGGCGGCATACATTCTCATGAGCCCCTGCAGGAGGCATACATTCTCATGAGCCCCTGCAAGAGGCACACATTCTCATGAGCCCCTGCAAGAGGCATACATTCTCATGAGCCCCTGCAAGGCATACATTCCCATGAGCCCCTGCAGGAGGCATACATTCTCATGAGCCCCTGCAAGAGGCATACATTCTCATGAGCCCCTGCAGGCGGCATACATTCTCATGAGCCCCTGCAGGCGGCATACATTCTCATGAGCCCCTGCAGGCGGCATACATTCTCATGAGCCCCTGCAGGAGGCATACATTCTCATGAGCCCCTGCAAGAGGCACACATTCTCATGAGCCCCTGCAAGAGGCATACATTCTCATGAGCCCCTGCAAGGCATACATTCTCATGAGCCCCTGCAGGAGGCATACATTCTCATGAGCCCCTGCAAGAGGCATACATTCTCATGAGCCCCTGCAGGCGCATGGGCTCATAAGAATTTGTTTCCTGCTGCCCCTGGATCTTGGGGCATAGTTAGTCGATGGACAGTTTTCAATCCTTTCAGTTTTTCTGCACTGTATGCAGAGGTGCCTACCTTACGCGCTAGCTCGTAATTTTACGTATTTTTGGCTCAAATTACGGGAATACGACCAGTCCCTCTAAAATACGCAATTTACGTGGGGGGGGGGGGGGGGGGGGGGGGGGGGGCTGGCTGGCTAACTAATTGTGGACTGAAGATCGGCCATTAGGCTCCCAGCCCCTGGAACCAGAGACTGTGTAACTAAGCTTTGCGCGTGTAGTCCGCTACACACTGACTAGCCAAGGCAGTAAAAAATACTCGCACACAGCGCGCCAAGCGTGCACTGAAACACTGAACTCTGACTCACGGGTAGTAACTAGCGATAGCAGGGGGCTCCACTGCTACAAATGCATGCAACGTGTGCTGAAAGGACTTTGTTGTTGCTCACAGTGGCGCGTACAAAAGTATGATATTCAAAGACATTTGGAGTCCGCTGGGCACAAGACCAAGGCAGTAGTACATCCCAAAAAAGCACTTTTTTGTTAACCCTTTCGGCCCGGCAAACCGCTGTACTGGTTGGCGGTCTTCCCGGAAAAACGCTAGAGCGGTGTCGGGTGTTTTATATCGCGCACCCGGTGATACGCAAGCCTCGCCGCGCGTGTGGTGACCTCGCCCTTCACCCGGCACTGAGGCATCATGTTTTATACTACAGGGTCCTGACAGTGCGTGCGTACTTTTGTACGTGGTACACGGTCAGCTTTCTAGCATGCGTATTACGGTCGAAATGGCGAGTGAATGTGTAGATATTCGGAGTGATAAAATTTTGTATTTGGAGACATGGTTTCAAAAGCAGATATCTTTGATATATTGGGACTCTTGTGTCCACCTACCGCGTGGCAGCATAACCACGTGTTGGCAGTGTCAGCTGGAGCGATAGACGGTTGAGGCACTGACAACGGCAATGATGTGCAGCTTGATTCTGAAGATGAATTTGGAGGTTCTAATTGATATTCCGTTCCTCTGATGCTACACCTTGGTGCACATGCAGTGACTCTGTGGACACCGACTGACACACATTGGTCACACGTGTAGTACGTGCATCGTCTTTACAACACTGGTACTTCTATCCTATTGTGTATGAGACACAACATCGTTCAATGCCGCTTATTACATGTTGTCTAGAGTGACGGGGAAGTGGCGCAGTGGTTAAGGCGTCTGCCTCCAATGCCAAAGGTGCGAGGTTCGATACCGGGTTCCGGCGTTGGATTTTTCTCCTCTGGTAAGTGTCACCGTCTGGGCAGTGGGCAGATGTTCACATCTGCACGGGACATAGACGACCCCGGCCCCCACGAGTCCCTGCTGCCTTGCAGGCTTGGCCGCTTGGCTGCGGAAAGGCTAAGGGAGGAAACCCCTGAAATCAAAGCCCCCGTGTCTCCGGGGAAGGCTTTTGAGCCAGAGACTAAGACAAGGACAGTCTGATATAAAACCTACGACCCGAGGACCTCGATGCCACCGTCCCAGCTTGCTAGGCCATGGCAAACGAACCAAGGGTTTAAAGGGTGGGGCCAGTACTGCGCACACTGCACTCCACCAAAAAGCTCCACCGCGCAGGCTTTAGGAAACGCCCACGGACTATGACACTGAACTTTCCAAGTCCTGTAGCGATGGGCAAGGGGCAAAACGGCAGGTGAAAGATGTCACTGGAAGCCGCAGTCTCAAACCTGCATGCAGGCGGTTCAGGATATTGGTCGCCTGATGTTGACCTGGGGATGACAACGTCACTCGGCACACCCTGAACGACCAAGCAGCCTTCTCTAGGGACAGCACTGCTTGCTCCACACGGAGAGGGGCCTAGAAAAGGTGGCCTAACCAAAGCTTATCCCCTCGTAACCCAGTTGGCTAGCCGCGGTCAACGGGCATCTTCTCATGCGGTCAGAAAACAAGAAAAAACAATGGATCCACTCTCATGACGACCACGACCGGACTCAACGTAGCATGCTGGAACATCCGAACCATGCTCGACACAGCAGACAGCGGACGCCCTGAACGTCGCTCCGCCCTCATTGCCCATGAATTGCGGAGGTTAAACATCGACATCGCCGCGCTCAGCGAAGTACGCCTCCCGGAGGAAGGCAGCCTCCAAGAACTTGGCGCTGGCTACACCCTCTACTGGTCAGGCAGGCCTGCATCAGAAAGACGGCTCTCAGGCGTGGGCTTCATGGTGAAGACCCACATTGCGACTAAGTTGGAAAACCTACCAACGGGTCACTCCGACCGCATCATGTCCATGCGCCTCCCACTGAGACACCAGCAATACGTCACCCTTCTCAGTGTGTACTCCCCAACCCTCCTGGCAGAGCCTGCAGAAAAAGACAAGTTCTACTCTGACCTGCGCAGCCTCCTGCAGAGCACCCCTGCAGACGACAAAGTCATCATCCTTGGCGACTTCAACGCCAGAGTGGGCCAAGACTCTGAAGCCTGGAAAGGAGTCCTCGGCAAGCATGGCGTTGGGAACTGCAATGACAATGGTCGCCTACTGTTGGAGCTCTGTGCAGAGCAGCAACTTGTCATCACCAACACTACTTTCCAGCAAAAGGACAGTCGAAAGACCACCTGGATGCATCCTCGCTCCAAGCACTGGCACCTTATCGACTATGTCCTAGTGCGTCAGAGGGACCGCAGTGACGTCCTCCTCACCAGAGTGATGCCCAGCGCAGAGTGCCACACTGACCACCGCCTTGTTCGCTGCAAACTCAGGCTCCGCCTCAAGCTGAAACCCAAGAAATGGGGCCATCCCAAGAAAAAGCTTGATGTTGCCAGCCTTCAGCGTGACGACAAGAAAGCTGCCCTTCAGGCCGATTTACAGCGCATGCTCAAAGACACAGTTGATCCAGCAGACTCCTCCCCTGAAACACTCTGGGAACAACTGAAAACTGCTATTGTAAAATCTTCTATGGAAGTCTTGGGCTTTGCTAGAAAGAGGAACAAAGACTGGTTTGACGAAAACGACGTAGAGATCCAGGAACTTCTAGCAAAAAAAAGAGCCGCCCACCAGGCCCACCTAGCCCAGCCTTCCTGCCCTGTGAAGAAGTCTGCCTTACGCCTCATCTGCAGCAGTCTCCAGCTCAAGCTTAGAGAGCTCCAGAACGAGTGGTGGTCCAGACTCGCACAGAGGACCCAGCTCTGCGCTGACAACGGTGACTACAGGGGCTTCTACGAAGCACTGAAAGCAGTGTATGGCCCTAGGCACCTGGTACAAAGTCCCCTGCGAAGCGCTGATGGACAGGCACTCCTCACAGATAATACCTCCATCTTGAACCGCTGGTCGGAATACTTTCAGGACCTCTTCGGCGCTGAGCGCACTGTTCAAGAAACAGTCATCCTCCAAATCCCACACCTTCCACTAAAGGTTGAATTGGACGAACCGCCCACCGCCGAAGAGACCCTCACAGCCATCCACCAGCTCAAGAGTGGCAAAGCAGCAGGCATTGACGGAATCCCGCCAGAGATCTGGAAACATGGAGGCCCAGCACTGCACAACAAGCTCCATGACCTCTTTCTCTGCTGCTGGGAAAAAGGAACACTACCAAAGGATCTCCGTGATGCAGTCATCATCACCCTGTACAAGAACAAAGGAGAGAAGTCTGCCTGCTCTAATTATCGTGGAATTACCCTGCTGTCCATTGCCGGGAAAATTCTCGCAAGGTTGCTCCTGAATCGGCTGGTACCTGCCATCGCTGAAGACCACCTCCCAGAGGGCCAGTGTGGCTTCAGAGCCAACAGGAGTACCACCGACATGGTCTTTGTGCTGAGACAGCTTCAGGAGAAGTGCCGCGAGCAGAACAAAGGGCTGTACGTAACGTTTGTCGACCTAACAAAAGCGTTTGACACTGTGAGCAGGCAAGGTATGTGGCAGATCCTGGAGCGACTAGGCTGTCCCCCAAAGTTCTTCAACATGATCGTCCAGCTCCACGAGGACCAGCAAGGCCAGGTCAGACTAAACAGTGACCTCTCAGAACCATTCCCCATTCGCAACGGCGTGAAGCAAGGCTGCGTGCTGGCACCGACCATCTTCACCATCTTCTTCAGCATGATGTTGAAGCAGGCCACAGTGGACCTCGACGATGACGACGCAGTGTACATCAGGTATCGTCTCGATGGCAGCCTGTTCAACCTCAGACGACTGCAGGCCCACACGAAAACCCTAGACCAACTGATTCGTGAGCTGCTCTTTGCTGATGACGCTGCCCTCGTTGCACACACAGAGAGAGCCTTGCAGCGCATTACGTCCTGCTTCGCAGATGCCGCCCAGCTCTTTGGACTTGAGGTCAGTCTGAAAAAGACAGAGGTCCTTCATCAGCCGGCACCCAAGGAAGAGCATCGCCCTCCCCACATCACCATCGGCGAGTCCGAACTGAAGTCTGTACACCAGTTTACCTACCTTGGCTGCATCATCACGTCAGACGCCAAGCTGGACAAGGAGCTGGACAACAGGCTGGCAAAAGCGAACAGTGCTTTCGGGCGACTATTCAAGCGGGTGTGGCACAATCAACAGCTGAAAAAAGGCACCAAGATCAGCGTGTACAGAGCTGTCGTCCTCACCACCCTGCTGTACGGTTCCGAGTCCTGGGCCCTCTACCGCAGCCAACTACGACTCCTCGAACGCTTTCACCAGCGCTGCCTGCGTACCATCCTCAGCATTCACTGGAGTGACTATGTCACCAACGTCGAGGTCCTTGAACAGGCGGAAACTGTGAGCATCGAGGCTTTGCTGCTGCGGACACAGCTTCGCTGGGCGGGGCACGTCTCCAGGATGGAGGATCATCGCCTACCCAAGATCACTCTGTTCGGCGAGCTCGCCACTGGACACCGAGACAGAGGGGCACCAAAGAAGAGATACAAAGACGGTCTCAAGAAGTCACTTAGTGCCTGCCAAATCGACCACCGCCAATGGTCTTCGCTTGCTGCGGACCGTGACACCTGGCGCTCCACCATTCACAAGGCAGCCGTCTCCTTTGAGGACTCTCGCAGAGCTAACCTTAAAGACAAGCGGCTCAGAAGAAAAAACAGAGCTGTCGTAACTCAGAACCCTGACCAGACCTTCCCCTGCAGCCACTGCGGTCGAACCTGCCTGTCCCGGATTGGCCTCCGCAGCCACGAAAATGCCTGCAGACGACGTGGGCAAGCCCTATAGAATCTTCGTTCGCGAAGTCAAGCCAAGAGAGTGTGGATATACCGTACAGTGGAAGGTGTAAACATTGACATCTGGTGACCAGGTATGAAGGAGCCTTACAGTGTATCGGCACACTGGAAATGCATGGACACTAACGTGTCGCAGTAACTGATGCCCTGTTTACTAACAGCTACCTGTCATGCACGAAAGACATTTTTGGCTCATGTGCGAAGCAAACGTGAGTCTGTGTTCTGAGCCAGCGGTCGTCTGTCTGCCGTCGTGCGTGGTAAACTTTAACGTTGGCATTTTCTCGGAGACTATTGAAGCTACAGTCTTCAAACTTGGCCCAAGGATACTTTGTGGCAAGACCTTTCTAAACATGTCAATTTTAGTGACAGTTTCTCACAAAGGTCAAGGTCACAGGAGATCAGAAAATATATCAAAAATAGCTATTTGGGGACATAATTTCCTTTTCCTCAAATACTAATTCACAACTTCTAACCCAAACTTGGTACAAAGATACCTGATGAAAAGACCTTTATATGCACACTAATTTCGTTGATTCCTCGGAAAAGACAAGGGTCACAAGAGCTCAAGAAATATGTCCCAAATTACCATATTTTTACCCCCCAAAAAGTTTTTTCTCGCAAATACTATTCACAACTTCAAACCCAAGCTTGCTACAGCGATACCTGATATTGAGTGAATAAAATAGCTAATACAGTAATAGTGTGGATAAATGTCTTTATTTTTAATTTGTTTGCTGTGGTGTATTTTTTTCGTTGCGTGTTGCGCTGAAATGATTACACTAAATACACATTTTTAAGCAGCCCATTACACAAAATGGTCTAAGAGGGGTAGGCACCTCTGTGTATGCCATTACCATGCATTGAAGGCTCTCGTCACTGGTGTATTACTGTGTAGGATTGTACATGTGAGCTCTAATACAAAAGACCTTGATCCCGGCATCTTTGTCATGTTTCAGAGGTGGCTATTGCACCACAGCTTAACTCGACGTTAATACCTCCCCACGCCCGGTCGCAGGGCGCCGATGTCAACACCGCTCAGGGGGGGCAAGGCAACAAGGATGCGGCAGCCACCGTCTCCCCACCCGCAGGGGAAAACAATCCCGGGAACCAAGCGCAGGGGGCACAAGCAGCTGGGACTTCCGCATGATGAGGGCCAAGCGATTAGCTCCCCTTTTTATGATTCATCTGGCCAGCCTCGTTTGAGAGAAAAACAAATCTGACTTTGACCCCAGAATAATCTGACTTCTGACCCAAGAAAAGTGAAGAGTACTTGACCCTGGAGAAAACGGATTATATTATGACCCCAGAAGGAAAAAAAAAACAGACTTTATCTCCCTCTCTTTCTCACGTGGCAGCGGCCATCTCTTTGTCCTTGACTCCCTTGTGAATGCAGCCAGTGGTACTGTTCAGAGTGCTGGTGGCTGCATGTGCAAGGGGGTTAACTAGCTGCTGTAGGAAGAGAATTTTGAGTTTAGCTCGACTGCTCAGCACTATTTTCTGGAGGGATAGTGCTTGCTACGCATTTTGGCGAGCATCTCTCGATAATAGGTTGTTGGCATCACTTGGTGTGAGCCGTGCTACTTTCCTGTGTGTTGTTCGAGTGTTTTGGTTGGAGCAAAGTTGTTTTTGTTTTTTTTCGGTGCTGTTTGATTGTTCAGTACAAGTGTTAACAAATCATTCAGTTCTGAAAAAAAAACTAATAAGCAGAGCATAGTTACTTAACGCCTGATACGCGTTTTTTTCGATTGCTGTTTGAGAATACGTCGGTATACAGCTCTTTAGAAACAAAGACTGCAGTAAAATATAAAAGACCCATGATAGTTCCAGGAGCCAAGCTAATCTGACTCTGCCCTCGAACGATCATGGTCTGCTCATCTCCGATGACAGGTAGTGGTTACAGGAGTCTTTCACATTTGGGGTTTATTCGTAAGCATGGAGAAATGTTAACCCTTTGGCTGTCGGTAGTGCTTTTTGTTGCGATGATTCCTTGCAGGAATCATTGCAACAAAAAGCGCTACCGACAGCCAAAGAGTTAAAAACTGTCATTTGTTTGAGCAGTCAGAGCAAATTTGGGCACATCTATTTGAACTCAGTGACTGCACGATGATTATCTTTCGAAAGACCAGATAACTTTCTTTTTTTTTAATTGACTTTCAGACAGAAGCGGTCGCTGATAAGAAGTCATTGTTTTACTTGTAATTTTAGTCCTGTTTCATTTTTGTGGAACAAGAATGATGTCGGTCGAGTGTGGAAACATACAATGTCAGTCGAGTGTGTTTAACATGATAACTTCTTGGGAAAGAAGCCAAGGCTTGACTCAAGTGAACGATAAATTCTTAGTAGAAGATACCAAGACTTGAGTGATGTTTGTTTGCTTAGACTCGACTCTTTTTTTTTAACAACCACAGCTGTTTTAATTCTGTGGAGATTTTCGGCATTGATGGGATGAGGATGGAATTGGATTTCTGGGCAGATGAAGGGTAGGGGTGGAATCGACTTCACTTTGGCCGCTGTCATGGATGTTTTGTACAGTGAAAAATTTTCCTCGCTCGTTCGCCTCGGGATACCCTCATCCTCTGCTCACATCGAGACATGATTTGGCCATCCTTACCTTCCATACTCCTGTCGGTCATCTCCCATCGCAATTTTATTTTTGTCGTCGAACTGTTTCAGAGTCATTGTCATGTTACGAGTGGCAGAGAGATTGTGTATAGGTCGGCCTCAGTACATGGCGGTACCTGGGATAATTCTGTAAAAGTCAGACCGCGTTACTTGCGTGCACGCTGACATCTTTATGTGTGATGAAAAAGCTCCGAGTGAGTAAAAGGCCTTTGGGCTGACAGCTTCGGATGGCCCGTGCACAGCTGTGTGCGAGAGGCTAATCAGTGTCAGCCCAAGCCTAGTTGGCAAAGGTCCTTGGGTTGATGTTGGCTGTAGTGGGCACGTGCACAACTGTGCGCGGGCCCACTGCAACCAACATCAGCCCGTGGGGTCTTTTACTTATGGGAAGGACCTTTTTCTTGTGCGTAGTTTTTTTTTATAGAAGTCACAGATGTACCGGGTTTTGTGATAATGCTGGTGTGGGTAACACACTGAGGTTAGCCTGTATGTCATTTTTCTGGTTTATTCAGATTGTTCCTTGTTTGTTTTTTGTTTTGTTTTTTACTAATGTAACACTAGACGATAGGTCAAAACGTTTGTTTTTATGGTGGTTTGTCAGCAGCCATCAGTAACGGAAATGTGTGTGCATGCGTGCGCGCGTGTGCGTGTAGAAACTTGCAACGGTGTGTGTACATTTGTGTGCATGATTATTTTTACAAATACAGAATTGAAGTTTCATTATGGAGACTTGTAAGTATTAGCTACAACATGTGACATCTCTTTTTTAACCCTTTTGTGCATGCAGCCAGTTGTGTTGTAAACAGTACTGCTGGGTGCTTGCACAAAGGGGATTGATTTCTGCGAAAGATCTCCTCCTCCACATTCAGCTTCCACTTTCCCAAGTGAAAGAACAGAATTTGTGTCCAAGTAAAGTGATTGGGAAATACAGTCAAATGAAATTGATCCATTTTATTTTTGTAAACCTCTGCAATTTTGTTAACGGCCCCATTGCTGGAAAGTGCAGTGCTGTTTCCGCCATTTAACCCCACCCGGGTCTGCCCTGGGGGACTTGGGTGGGGTTAGGTATTTTTTAGTTCCCAGGGTCACCCTGGTCAGCCCCACAGGGTGGGTTTTTCTCTCTATTCTGGGGCATGTGTTTCTGTCTACCCTTTGTTCATTCACCTGTGTTTGACTTTTTAAAACTCTCCCTACTGTCTGCACTGCCTGTAGCTCGATATTGGATGTGTGTTGCTAAATGGTCTTAGCTTTATTTAGGCCCCATGTGTTAGGTTTATTTAATGTATTTGACCGGCTGGCGACATACATTCAATGTTCTGTTTAGTTTTTTTTCACAAGCAGTGCAGGCACGTCCTGAGAAAGCCTTGTTGCTGTCGGGACGTTAAGCAATGTACAATCAATCAATCAATGTTTCCGCCATTTTGCGGGCGACGCTGGCCTAGAGCTTAGTTGCAGAGGCTTTCATAAGCTTCCAGCCCGGCAGCCCCTCAATCGATAGAACAGACCTGTTTACCATACACATTTGGCGTATTAAAGTACACAATTTTGCTTTGGGGTACACATACATGTACACGTTTATACACAAAAATACACATTTTGGAGAAACTGACAACTCACTGGCTTGTGAATAAATACACATGTGAGGTCCAAAGTACACATATAGTCCGTTGAAAATACACTGACTGCACCCAGGTGGTAAACAGGTCTGATAGAAGAAAAAAGTTGCTTGTGACTGCCTTGAAAAGTCGGGCACCGTGCCATTCCATACCACTTATCAGCTGCTTATCAGCTGTCTCACAATGCGATGCAACTCTAGCGCATGCTGTGGTTGACATTTTAACCCGTTGGCTGACCAGGAAAGAGCTCAACCAAACACGCTACCGACAGCCAAATGGTTAACCCATTCAGCCCTGATGCACTACAGCAGGAAATGGGTCGACCATGATAATTCAAGGGTAGTGCCAGATTAGCTTGGCACCTGTCGGTGCCAAGCAAATCTGGCACAGCCCTTGAATTATCATGGTCGATCCATCTCCTGCAACTGGTGCATGGTGATCAGATGACGCCTCCAAAATTTGGGAAATACGGCCGTCGGGCTGAATGAGTTAATCCCCCATATACACGCAGGCATGGTACTGTTCCAGAACCAGACATTGTCTGCACAAGGGGGTGCCTGAGGAGTAGGGCATGCAGGCTTTTGTGATAAACCAGGGTAATGGCTTCTTGGTGCATCTCGTTGAGAGCTTCTTTTTTTCCTTTTTATTTTTTTTAAGGGGCATCCCAACTATTGTCATTTGCGAAAGTGCTGGTCTGTGATTTTGGACCTTACATCTCCAGGCTGTACGGTCCAGTCACAAACCAGCACTGTAATATTCACTCTATATTCACAGTGTGTACACTTGAATTTGGTCTTTTGTTTGGCAATGGCATGTTCATGATTGTGACGACCCTGGATGACCTCAGATTTTGGCACGATGATGCCTGGTTACTTGGCCTCCCACTTGATTGGTTTGCTTTGCTTTGCGAAAATTCTGTTACCTGTAGTACATAATAATTGTTGAAAGGTTTGATTTTTAACTGTTTGTGTGTCACTATGCGTTGTACACTTTGGTCGAGAGAGATGGGGAGAGTGTATTTTGGAGAAAAATAGTGTATGCCAGTCTCTCTGCGTGCGTGTATACACTTCAGTAGGGAGAGAGTGTGTATTTTGGAGAGAAATAGTGTATACCAGTCTCTCTGCGTATGTGTGTGTTTATGCGTTTTTTGTAAGTCTATTTGCGTGCATGCTATGTGAGCTGCCTCGGTCGTTTGTGAGGCATTTATCAAATGTTGTCACGAATGACTTGGACAATTCTTTTAGTAACAGATTGCATGGATGTGTTAACGTGCACATTATATTAATCACTCAGTTTTAGTTCTCCTCTTACATTCTCACCACTGTCTATGCCCCTACGTGTCACAAAAAAATGTCTTGAAGTTTTAACATTATGACTACAAGTTTTCATACCGCACGGAAATCGTTCATCGGAATTTGTGTGGTTGCATAGAAATAGACGATCCAGTTTGGGTCAAGTTGGACATTGTTATGTTACTGTACATGTGTTTTGTTTTCCAGTTGCGTTTCCTGCTTGCAGCACTTGGTCGTTAATTTTCTTGTGTTTGCGTGTGCGTGTCCGTTTGAGGGCTTTTTTTTGGACAAAACTTGTCAGTTTGGTTTTCAAGCCGTTGTGCATGTAACCATTGGCGCTGTTTACAGTGGCGGTGGCTGCTTGCACAAGGATGTTAACCCCTTTTCTGCCAGAGGTTAGGAAATGCATCTTTGTAACACTTGCAGTGTCACCATGTCTGCCTGCGGTACACCGATACAGATGAGGCGGGCGAGAGACGTAGATCTTCATGAGCCCCCCGCAGATGCGGGGGGCTCAGGAAGATCTATGCCTCTTGCAGTTGAATGTTGTTCGCTGTCCGGGCACTGTCGGAGTTAAATGCCAAACTATCACGTTCGATTATTTGGGACAGACTGACAAGTTTTGTTCGATTGTTTACTATCTTAGGGGTGGGGAGAGCGCTCGATTTCTCCCAAAGAATAACAAAAGTTACAGGCAAATAGAATGGCTACGTGTGTTTGTCGTTCTCGCTCTCTATTTTATGTTTTGGTCAGTCCTCATGCATTGTACTTGGCATGATTTATGTGTATTCAGGAATTCCCCATCAGCACACGCACACACACGCACCCACTGTTGGGCTTGGATTTTACTTAACACATTTTACCCCAGGACCGAAATCCCCAAATTTTGAAGTTGCCCTCTGAAGGAATGTATCACAATTCTAGAGACAGATCACGCATGATAGTTCATGGGTGGTACCAGAATAGCTTGGCGCCCGTAGCGCCAAGCTATTCTGGCACCACCCTTGAACTGTCATGCTCGATCCATGTCCTGCTGTGGTGTGTCGGGGCTGAATAAGTTAAAGTGTTCACACCCACATGAATGTGTGCCAATCTGCAACTTGGGGAGCTTGCGGCCCAGTGATGCGAGGTTCAAAGTCGCACACAAGCACGCGCTCCTGGTTAATGTGTTGCTCTGCAATTGTGGACTGCACTGCCTACACCCCTTGGGTCTAAAGTCACAGGTCTGCACATGGAGAAGACCATTTCCGTCTCGGCACCAACGGATGATGATGGTCTACCGCGATAGCTTGTAAGTAGGGCCGGGTCTGCTTGACACCTAAAAGTACCCCAAGCTAACAATGCTTTGTGTACGATCTACTACTGCTGTCCATCGTTAATGGTCTAGAAGTGCTTATCAGCTGGTTTTAACATTTGAGTCGCTTGTCCCTTGGTTGTTAAGGGGCTGAATAGACTTGTTTCCTTGCTGCAAACAATAGGAAAAAATGATTTTATTTCGCATAACAAAGTCAGTCACATGTCTGTGTACTTCGGTTGCTGTCGGAGAGATTGAGTTGGGTTTGTGTACATAGCCGTCAAATTGAACGTTCTACTATTTTTCTTTAATGTGAACAACACTTTTGTGCTGGCCTGTGATTTTGGACCTTACGGCCTATGGCTTAACTCATTCGAGACGTGCCGTCTTCGGGTATGCACGGCATATGCCGCGTATCCGGAGGCAGCACGTCTCAAATGAGTTAACCCTTATCATTCGAAATACACCAGTGTCAAATAAGTTTGACTAAAATAGTTAAAGGGTAGTGCCAGAACAGCTTGGCGCCTGTAGGCACCATGCTATTCTGGCACCACCCTTGGACTAAAGCCATTGGTCTAGATCCTTATCTGTAAGTATTTTAATGTAGCTTGCATGTGGCAGTGTACAAATTTGAAGCTTTTAGCCTCAGTATGATACGGGTTAAGGGTCCAAAATCACAGACCGGCACGCATCCGTTCGCCAGAAGCAACAGGCAGAGAAAATGGGACTCGGATGATTGTCCTTTTCTAATTGATACAGAGTAGTTTTAGTTATGTTTTATTTATTCCTATGGGATGAGAGCTTGTGAGTGTGTTTGTGTGTGTGTGCATGCTCATCACTTGTATGAACACCCTGTAATTGATTTTTGTTTTGTTTTGAGTCTGTTGAACAGTCACAAGTTTCTGCGAATCGGTCAACACTCACACTGTACGTTTTTTAACTGCCTGTTGCGTTGACTGGCCAAGTTGAGAAGATTTTTTTATGAGCTAATATTACGCCTATAAAAAGTAACGTGAACATTTTTTGTGATGATGTGGAATCTTTTGGTGTGACTGTAAAGGAAGCATTATCTCTAAACTGTGCGAGCCAGGTTGTATATCTGTTGATGCGATTTTTAATCTAGATCTTTTGACCACTGTCGCCCTTCATCAGATGAGGGGGAGCCCATTTCGGTGTACACATAAAGTTGCCCCAACAAATATCATGAAAGTGTCGTGCAGAAAAAGTTCTTCATTCAGTTTTAGATCAAGAATTGTGAAGTGTAGATCTAAACTATTTTCCACACTCGTCAAGATTTTGTGGCGGTAATGGGGGATGGATCAGGCTTGCTAGCTCAAGGGTAGTGCCAGATTAGCTTGGTGCCTGATAAAGCACCAAGCTGATCTGGCACTACCCTTGAATTGACGAGGCAATTGATTCCCCGCTGCGGTTTCTTAAAAGTGAGTGTCTGTAAACCTTGTCTGTTAGAGTTGAGACTACAGAAAGATGTTTCCCTTTTTTTTCTCTTCGTCTTCGTCAACCGTCATGGGAGAGGTATATCTCACTGTTTTACCGGTAGCAGCAAGACATTTTGCGAAGATGACAGTTTTGAGCTATAAGGAGTTTCAAGTGTATACCCATGTGAGAATGATTTATAGAAATGCTAAATGACTCATCAAATTGTTGTAGTCTGGGGACTGTTAAATAATTTCAAGGAAGTATCCACTAATTGTAAATGTACATTTCCATTTCTGTGGCATTTTTCCTTGCCGAGATGTTAACCCCTTGAGCGTGCAGCCACCGGTACAGTTCACAGTCCCAGTGGCTGCATGCGCAAAGGAGCTAAGCAGATTTCAACTTTTTTTACCTTGCCGAAGAAATGTTGAATTTGCAAGAAGCGCTCGCTCGACTGCATGAAAGGCTTTGTGCCAAGACTTTTCGCAGTGTGCCTAAAATTGTATCTGCGCAGATGGGGGCGAAAGGACTTGAATTGTGTACACCTTGTTAGCAATAACGTGTTGCTGGCACTTTGAATGAAACCCACTTTCTGTCTTTTGTCATGTCTGATCATCGGCCATGAAGCACACTTGGAAACGTGTCAGTCTAGATGTAGGCGTACTTGTGTTCTTTGTATGTAAACTGTGTACAGTACAAAACAGTAATTAAAACACAAAGTTCACACAAGGACCGTTTGTGTCTCGTTGCCTTTGAAGAGCGTGTGTGTGATGGGTCGGTTGTACATTGCTTAACCCAAATACTGAGGCTAGAAGCTTTCAAATTTGTACACTGCCATATGCAAGCTACATTATAGTACTTACAGGTAAGGATACAGACCAATGGCTTTAGTTCAAGGGTGGTGCCAGGATAGCTTGGCGCCTAGAGGCGCCAAGCTATTCTGGCACTACCCTTGAACTATTTTAGTCAAACTTATTTCACACACTGGTGTATTCCGAATGATAAGGGTTAACACAAAACCCCAAGGCCGCATTTCCAAAATTTTATTTAAAATGTCGCCTAATGACTGTACCAGTTGCAGGAGTTAGATCAAAAATGATACTTACGGTTAGTAGCAGATTAGTGCCCACTCAACAACCCCAAATAAAAACAGTGGTACAGAAGCTAGAAGAATCCATAAATCTTAAGCTACCAAATAAAGCACCCAACGCACCAATAAGCGTACCACCATGGAAACTACCCCAAATAGAAGTAGACCTGGACCTAACCAAGCTCAAAAGAGAAATAGACGGGCACAAAATGAGACTAGAGTTTGACGTAAAAAGAACAACCACGTACAATAAATACACCATCATCTACACAGATGGATCCCACGACCCACGCAACTGGACTAGGTATCCACGTTCCTCACAAATCGGACAGAGCCATCAAATTACCGGATCACACGGCGGTCTTCACAGCCGAACTCACGGCAATCCTAGGAGCCATCAAAGTAATAAAAGCAGACCTGAATGCAGCTAAACAAATTCTCATAGTCACTGACTCCCTATCACTGTATCAGCGATCTAGGCGATCCAAAACTTGGACTCCTCCCGAGAAGACCTAACATATCTTATTAGACTCAAGAGTAGCGGAACTCACAGAATTAGGCCAGGAAATTAAGTTCATTTGGGTTCCCTCCCATGTAGGGATCCCAGGTAATGAGAAAGCAGATAAAATAGCGAAGAAAGGCCTCGACCAAGAATCGACCTACCCCTGTCGGCAGCCGAAAGATCAAACGCCCTCCGGCCAGCCTTCCAAAATCTATGGTAAAAAGAATTTCATCACGCAAAAAGAGGTAGACGTAAAGGCCTCACGAGGGTCCTAAACAACGTACCCATCCTACTCTCAGGCAAAAGGAAAGACCAAACCCGACTAACAAGAATCAGACTAGGGGGCTAGAGATACCTGGTCCACCCCAACCAAGTCATATGTACATGCGGCCACACACTCACAACAGAACATATACTCCTAGACTGCCCTACCATAAACCACGCCAGAGCTAGACTAGAAGCTAAACCCACCTCTCACACTGGAAGGTCTCATAAACCCCACCCCAGGCACTTGGCACACCACCGCAAACCAGACAATACAACTACTTAACAAACACCCCCTGATCCAACACATCTAAACAAACGACCCGTCACTGACGACAAGAACGAAGGAGAAACCCCCCCCCCCCCCCCCACGACTCGACCCCCATAGGGCACGGGCAGCCCCCCCCCCCCCCCCCCCCCCCCCCCCCCCGCGACGAAATCAGCGCCAGCTGGAAGTCTTTGTCCGTTCAATAATAGTATAGCATAGTGCCAACTACCCTGGCACTATCCTTGAATGATCCATCTCCTGCTGTAGGGCGTTCGGGCTGAATGGGTTGACCCTTTTCATCCTGATCATCATCATCATCATCAGTCCCTTGCCCGAACTGGGCGTTGGGGGGACTGAAAGGCAGCAGCAACAGACAGTGCTCTCCACTGAGTTCTATTTTGGGCGGTGGCAAGCAAGTCTGGCATCTCGAGTTCGGTCCATTCTTTTATGTTTGCGACCCAACTCTTTCTCTGACGACCTCGCCGACGACTTCCTTCGAGAGTGCCTTGGAGGATAGTCTTGGACAAGGTGTTGTGTCGGGTCACGTGGCCAAACCAAGCAAGCTTGCGCCGTTTCACGGTTGCCAGAAGGGGTTCATGTGGGCCCACCAGGGAAGTGACGATGCTCCGTACATATTCGTTGGTCTTGTGCTCGCGGTACGAGATGCGGAGCAACTTCCTCAGGCACTTGTTCTCAAAGGCCTGGATTTTCCTTTCTGAGTCTGCAAGCAGTGTCCAAGTCTCACAGCCGTAGAGTAGAATAGACACTACGAGGGACTTGTAAAGCCTGTACTTGATGGTGAAGCTGATGGAGTTACTTCGCCATATCCTGTCCAGCCTGGCCATTGCGGATGTTGCTGTACCTATCCTGATACGGATCTCTGCTACGCAACTACCGTCTTTGGACAGGGTGGCTCCCAAGTACTTGAAGCTATTGACCTCTTCTAGCTTCTGGCCGTTCATGTGAATGTTGCTGCTGCTGTCGCTTGTGGTGTTGATCATCACTTTGCTTTTATCCGTACTGATCTCCATGCCATAAGACCCTGCGCTACTTGAAAGTTTGTCTGTCAGGTTTTGGAGCTCACTATTGCTGCCTGCCATGAGGTCAATATCGTCTGCGAATCGAAGATTGCACAGGGATCTGCCACCAATAGAGATTGAAGTATGGTGGTCGTGGAGGGTTTCCTGATACACCCATTGATTAAAATAAGTTCGACTACAATAGTTCAAGGGTGGTGCCAGAATAGCTTGGCGCCTGAGGCGCCAAGCTATTCTGGCACCGCCCCTGACCTAAAACAGTTGAACTAGCCCCTAATCAGTAATGTAGCCTCCATAGAGCAATAAGCAACTTTTAAAAAATCAGCCTCAGGATGAAAAGGGTTAACGTCCGATAGCAACAAGACATGCATATGAAAAAAACACTGAATACTCGATGTATGTTCCCTGCCGGTCTAAAATGCCACATAAACCAAAGACCGTGTGTGTGTGTGTGTATAAACGTGTATGTTGTATAAACAATCCAGACCAAAAAGGTGCCTGCCAAGCGTGTAAAATGCAAAGAAGTACCCAACGGAGAAAGAAACACGCTTAGAAAAGACGGGTACAACACAAATTGTGGTGTATGTTGCATTGTGCATGCATGAAGCAAAACTACATTTTAAAAAACAACACGATACAAACTTTTCATATTTGACGTTTTATTGATAACTTTCAAAAAAAAAAGCAGGTGTTGTTAAATGACCAAGATCCTTCATACTTGAAGACTGCAGCCCAAACCCACAAGAATGATTCCTCAAAAATGCAAATTTATACAATGTCACAAATTCTGGTGTTTTCTTTCTCCTAGCCCACACGATCCCCCCAAAAAAGGGGAGGTGGGGGGAACTCCAGATAAATGCGTGCTGGTCTGTGATTTTGGAGGGCCGTAAGGTCCAAAATCGCAGACCAGAACTCTAAAGATCAATATTAGTTACAGCCCGCTTTCCTTATAAACAAGGTCAAATATAACAAAAGTCGGATATAACATTAACGACACTGCATTAAGAGGTCCGGCCGCACTTTTCCTATACAAATTACTTTCGCTTATAAAAAAAACTTCAGATACAACAAGACAACGTGTCCCGCAGGTGATCTGCTACATCCAAAGTTGACTGTATTACAAAACAGCTGCTGCTTTTTGGGAGCTTGCATAATAGCTTTGGCATAACGCTGCCAAAAAGGACTTGCCTCCAGACTGAAATTCACCCCTTTAGCTGACAGCGATCCCAAAATGTGCATCTTGACACGACAGCATGCTGACAGAGACGCTCGCAGACGTAGTAAGTGTGGCCCAAAATCGACATGAAGAGACATAAATTGTCATGAGCCCCCGCAGCCGCGGGGGCTCATGACAATTTATGTCTCTTGCAACTGGGTAGCGATCGCCTTGCCCCGACAGTGAAGGGGTTAGCTCCCTTACGCATTGTAGCCACTGGTACTGTAAACAGTACCAGTGGCTGCAGGCACAAGAGGGTTAATGTGCACAAAATCCATTGAAATAAAAACAGTTTAAAATGCTTACTTTTAACAAACGGACCAGCTACAGGAATGCAACGAGATGAAGCAATCGGTACATTACGCGGGCTAACCGAAGCCATCTGTCGTCACAAGTCATAAGTAACCAGCATTACATTTTGGCAGAAGTTACAAATGCCACAAAAACTGTGAATTACCAAGTCACAGGTTTACATCGGACAAGATGAGAAGCAACTGTGCTAGCTTCACTACGCATGCTAGCAGAAATTTTCTGTCGCAGCAGCATCATGACCCTTTCGAAGATGTCATAATGCCACAAAATTGAAATTTCATTGTTGCAAGTTTACAGCAATGCATCAAATATGGAATGAAGCAAACAAAATTGCTTCATACACGTGCCAGCAAGAATTTTCTGTCAAAGCATTACAGTGGTTTCATAATTAATATTTTAGGTTTTATAATGCCACAAAACTTAAATATGAAAACAAATGCTACAAAATTGTTTTGACCGTTCTGTAGTTTCCATAATGCCGCACAAACTGATGAGTACATTGTTACAAGTTTACAGCTCTCCTCTCCTCTCCCCCCCCCCCCCCCCCCATCCCCTCCCCTCAAGTTGATAACTCTACCCCCCCCCCTCCACCCCCTCCCCTTTACAAACAAACAAACAAACACTGAAATCGTTTTCAACCCATTAACAAACACAAGGGTGTCAGTGCAAAAAAGCTTCAGAAAACTGAAAAGTCTTCAGGCTGCCTACTTCTTCTTCTTCTCGAACGCCGTCACACTTGGAGTTTGGCTCTCAAAATGAAATCTGTGGTCTTCTGTAGCACTTCCACAGGCCCGTACAGTTTCTCTTGTAGAGTGGCGGGCTTCTGCCATATATCTCCTCCCTCAGCAGCTGGTGGTTCCCACAGTCCTGGAGGATGTGCTCTGTGGTCTGCTCTGCTTCTCCACAAGGGCACAGGGGAAATGGCACGAGGTGAAAGCGTCTGTGCTGGTAGAAATTGAGTTGGTTGTGCCCGGTCCTCAGACGGAAGATGGTCACCTGCTCTTGTCTGGACAGCTGATGGTAACTGTCTAGGGGCCGTTGTGGTGGTCTGTACACAGACTTAATGATGGTCTTCATCTCTGTAAAGCTGACTCCATTTTCGTCTTGTTCTTTCTCTGCGCCCACTTTTGCCATTCTGTCAGCTTCTTCATTGTCGTAGATGCCACAGTGTCAAGGGATCCACTGCAGCACCAGTCTGGTGCACTTGGATGTTTTGCAGTGCCTCTTGTAGACTTGGCAGTTTGCTTGCTGTTGCTGCCTCAAGGACAGACATGGCATCAGTCAGGAAGACAATCTGGGCATCAGGGTCTGCAGTGCCACTAAGGGTGTTTGCAGCACGGACCAGGGCTTCCACCTCAGCTCTGTAATTTGTGCAGTGAAGGCCTGTTGGTACTGCCTCTGCCTGCCATTTTCCGTTTGGGTACTGAATGTACACCCCAGCCCCTCCATTCTGAACTGCATCTGTGGCTGATCCATCGGTGTATGCCCGTATCCATGCTTCCTGGGGATACTTTTCTTCGAGCATGGCCAGTGTCAGGGCTTTCTTGCTCACAGTAATGTGGTAATGTAGGGTACCGTGGAAGAGATGGTGGTGTTTTCTGGCTTACTTTCCCAGGGTGGAAGGTCACTAGCAGGATTCAGAGCCTCTACCTGCGCAGGGAGCTTTGCCTGGTGTTTTCTCTGCAGAGCTCTCGTCTCCTTCACAAAGCTTGATCTTTTCAGTCTCCCTGAGGTTGGCTGTTTCATCCTGGCATTCATAGGATGGTCTCTGGAAGACTTAACCTTTGTGGACTGTATCAAGGCTTTGCAATCTCTTCTCATGCTCAGGGGTGGGATGCCTGTTGTCTCTTCCATCTTTTCAATTGATGTGGATCTCATTGCGCCGGTGATGATAAGCAGTGCCTGGTTCTGAACTCTGTCAATGGTCTGCTGGCGTGACTGGGCTGCTGTCAACCATGCATTGGATCCGTACTCAAGATGTGCCTTGATATACATTTTTGAGGATCTTTTCATTGGCTCCCCATTGTGTTCCAGCCAGCTTCCTCATGATGTTCAGCTTTCTTCTAGCTTTCGCTTCTGCGTTCCAAATGTGCGGCTTCCACGTCAGCCTCTTGTCAAGGGTGACGCCCAGGTATGTCTGTTGGTCATCATACCGCAGTGGGGTGTTGCCCAGTGTTAGGTTGCCAGCCTTTGCTTTGTTGGAGAGAGAGAAGAGTGTGGCTGATGATTTTTCTGTGTTGATGGTCACACAACAGTTGTTGGTCCAGTCTGTCAGCCTGTCCAGGGCTAGCTGCATCCTGTATGTAGCAGTTGTTGCATATTCTTCTGTGCACCAGAGTACCAGGTCATCTGCGTACAGGGCTGCGTGGACTCCTTTTGGTAGCTCTGGCACAAGGTCGTTGATGAAGAGTAGGCTGTCTACTATGGTGCAGGGACAATTAGTATTTCATACTTGTCAAAAAACAAGTTCTCTGTTCCACTGTAGAGTTAAGCATGGATCTGCGGATGTAAATGTGGCTGATCCATGCCAGCAAGAGACATAAATTCTCACAAGCCCCTGCATGTGCAGGGGGCTCAAGAGAATCTATGCCTCTTGCAGATACTCACAAACCAGATAGGTGAGGCTTGCACATAGAACAGGCAGGCTGAAGAACTGTTCTGTCTGAACAAAAAAAGCTGAAATTCAATTTTCTGTAATTTTTAAAGAGCCGAGTCAGTCTCCAGGACTGAAGACTGTCAGACCAAACACATGCAATGAATGAAGAAACTCTGACTGCTTCACTTCACATTTTAAGAGTAATTTTCAGTACAGTAGGTTTCATAATGCCACAAAACTGAGAAGTACACTATTTTACAAGTTTACAATTCCCTCCCGTATACTTACCCCCACGCCCCCCCCCCCCCCCCCCCCATCCCTACACTACCCTACCTCCAAATTAACCCTTTTCATCCACTAATTGTTCAAAATAAATTTGACTGATAGTTCATGGGTGCTGACAGAATAGCTTGGCACCTCATGTGCCAAGCTATTCTGGCACCACCCTTGAACTAAAACAGTGGATCTATCTCCTAATCTGTAGTCTTCATAGGACAGTAACCAAATTTTTACAAAATTCAGCCTCAGGATGTAATGGATTAACTTACAATGATGATAAAAGAGCAATACATTTGGCAATCATGATTAACCCTCTGACTGTTGGTAGTGCTTTTAGTAGTGATGATTCCTGCAGGAATCATCGCCACACAAAATGCTACCGACAGCCAAAGGGTTAACAATTTCTATGGCATCCCTGCTCTCTCCCAGCAGAAAACTGTCACCATGCCATGCCATTTCAAAGTACAAGTACCAGTAATAGGATACCTCCTACCTAGCTACAAATTCCACCAAAATAATTCTTCACAAACTGCATGTATACATGTACCACCAAAATGTTTAATAAAATACTTGAAAGATAATGCTGGAACAAATTCTAGCACACACCTTCAATAGTCAGCAAATCCTAGGTCAAAAAGCATAAAGTCTAGCATAAAAAACAAACAGGGAAAAATATGGCACACATCATCACCAGTTTCAACAAATAACAAAGCTTACCACACAAAAAGAAAATACCCTACTACATGTAGTTCTCCTCAAATTCAGAATGGGTTAAAGTGCATTATCAGCTCTGCGACTTATGGTCTCGGGACTCACAAATCACCGACTAATGGAGACTGCTGATGAAATTTTGCAGCAGAAACAACCCGACGCGCAACAAACTGTCGATTTAGTATTTAACTTTTCGCTGCTGCAACCTGGCTGAATTTCACAAGTCTTTGTTAACTTCATACCAAAGAACCCCAGCTGCTCAAGGGATTTGGATACAAAGTGGTGTCAGCAAGCAACATAGATCTTCATGATCAACTGCGGGGGCTCATGAAGATCTATGTCGCTTGCAATCAGATCCTATCCAGTTTTTCTTTGTTTTTCTGGAACATAGTTCTGCTCTTTGCACTTATGCTGGCATCTCTGATATCACAGCGGACATCGACTCCCTACCAGGTTAAATACACTGTAACAAATCACAGCACAGACGCGCGCACAAAATCACGTCACATCACATTTCATAGAGAAAAAAAACACGTGCGTAAAAGTGGTACACCAAACCCTACGTAACGCGCTCAATTTGAGGAAAAGTTGAGGTCGATTGTTGGTCTAAAAGAGGCATAAATTCTTATGAGCCCCTGCATGTGAATTTATATCTCTTGCAGATGGAAGACCCTACATCTATATCTCTTGCAGATGGAAGACCTTACATCAGGAATACACCAACTACAGTCACGCCTGTCCACGGCAACTACCCAAGGGACTATTAAACAGTGGTTCCCCAAGGCAGGTGGTCTCTTTACACAGTCAACTAACTAAAAGGAGACCTTAGGACCAAAATTGGGTGGCCTGCTCAGGCAGGTGGTCACCTTGACAGGTTTGACTGTACTAATACTGGATAACCTCCCTTTAGTCAGGCGCATGAATGCATGCCAGCAATGTCACCAACTGCTCTACTATGGAAGACATTAATCCATGATGAGCACAGCAACAAAGCACACAAAAATAACACAAAACGAAACTCAGAAATTAACAACCAACCAACAGAAGCAAAGAGAAAGGATTTTTTAAATGCGTGCATGGTTATGGCTCGTTAGTGTAATACATGTATATGAACACCGTAACAACCACAATTTGACGTGCCATTTCATGAGCTTTAGAAAAGATCTGAAACCAGTGAAAACTGAAGTACACAGTGTGTCACTCTAATGCCCATTCAAACTACAAGGTGAAAGTTCCTTTTCGCATCATGAATAGTATCCAAATTCACTGTCAATGGAGGTGTTATGGAAATCAGACGTTGGTCAAAACTGCACCTATTGGGCAAAAACAGTGAATCTAAAAGCCCTGAGAAATGTGTGGCATCTCATGCTTGTCCTGGATTTAAACTCTTCGCTGCTAGCAATGACAAATTCCATGTCAGGAACGACTGCACATGGATCAACATTCACGTGAAGAAGACAGATGTAAACGTGGCCAAAATAGACACAAAGAACACAGGACTAACAAGAGACATAAACCCTCTTGAGCCCCCGTGACTGCGGGGGCTCAAGAGGGTTTATGTCTCTTGCAGCATGGGCATTATTCGCCTAGTTCCACCAGTTAAGGGGTTGATGCACTTTTGCGTCCAACGTGTGCAACTTTTGACCTACTTCTGATTTCCGAACTATCTCCATTACTCACAATTTTGTATCCGATTTCCATAAATGTACGCATATTCATGTGTGTCTACAATCCGCTACATGGATGATTTGTTCCTATGTTGATGGCACGCAAATAAGCCTGTGACAACACGTCGTGCGCGTAACAACCGACATATTTTTAGTCAAGAAAACCGCACTACAACAGAAAATTAGTTCTTTTTGAGATTCCGCTATGAAGACATTGTTGTTGGAACACTGGCATTTCTCGCAAAGTTTCCTTTTCACCAGAATAGCTAATCTATAGAGGATTTTCATGTGTATGTCCAATAGTATGATTGATTGATTGATTGTACATTGCTTAACGTCCCGACAGCAACAAGGCTTTCTCAGGACGTGCCTGCACTGCTTGTGAAAAAAAAAAATAAACAGAACATTGAATGTATGTCGCCAGCCGGTCAAATACATTAAATAAACCTAACACATGGGGCCTAAATAAAGCTAAGACCATTTAGCAACACACATCCAATATCAAGAGCTACAGGCAGTGCAGACAGTAGGGAGAGTTTTAAAAAGGCAAATACAGGAGAATGGACCTCGGGTAGACAGAAACACATGCCCCAGAATAGAGAGAAAAACTCACCCTGTGGGGCTGACCAGTGTGACCCTGGGAACTAAAAAGTACCTAACCCCACCCAAGTCCCCCAGGGCAGACCCGGTTGGGGGGGTCCAATAGTATGTCCAGTGTCATGCCGAGTGTGACAAAAAACATTTTTCTCTGCCGAGTGACAGGAATACATTTGTATTTCTGTTATCTCATCTAAGGACAATGACTGAAGAACGTTTTTGGTAAAATGCAGTAATCACACAAAGAACTGTGTTTTTGTGATTTAAATTGACTGAGTATGTCCACCATAACAAACAACAATGATTGTGACAAAAAAATTAATTTCAAAATGAATAAAATACTCTTCATGCATCCACTCTTGAGAACAGGTTATACAATTAATTTATTTTGAAAGAGAATAATCAAAAAAGATAAACTGACTTAATGTGATCATATTTACCACCATATGTCCACCATAACATCATTTTCAGAAAGGGCCAGATTTCATTATTCACTACTAGAAATCATCTGTTTCTGCATTCAAATGAATTAATTTCAAATGCCCACATGCCAGATACACCAAAACTAACCAGTGCCTAAAATAAG
This sequence comes from Semisulcospira habei, assembly GCA_036245525.1. Classification (NCBI taxonomy): domain Eukaryota; kingdom Metazoa; phylum Mollusca; class Gastropoda; family Semisulcospiridae; genus Semisulcospira; species Semisulcospira habei. The sequence continues at coordinate 83,687,167 of BTPG01000003.1, forward strand.
CCTATTTTAAAGACATCCCTGTTGTTATTTTGTACATTTCTGTTGGTTGTTACTTTTGGTACAAACAACCTTTTGTCACAGGCTCATGATAAATGCATAGCACAGATCTGCTTACACTGTGAATGCTTGATAAATGCATAGATACATCTTGCCACAACACAGATTTCCCCATAAAAAAAACAACAACAAACAGGAATTCTATCTAATTTAAAATTTCTTGTAGATTGATAAATTTGTCTTATAATCTGAAATACAACAGAACCAGATTTCAGTGACCACCCTCATGAGAGATCACCTGTCATTAAATACAGCCACAGCCACCTAAATGATGGTCTTTAATGACAGGTGACAATTTCTGCCCTTCAAGACTTCTCGAGAGAGAGGACGCGTCTTTAAAAGACCACTTTTTCTTGCAAATAATGGGGCTGCACAAAACAGGTTCTACTGTATTCCAGGTCGGGAGACAAGCGTGTTTTGGTCTGTGATTTTGGACCTTAAAGCCCAGAGCCGTAGGGTCCAAAATCACAGACCAGCACACAAATTTCTGTCTCTTGCAATAAAGGGAGTTGCTGGTTTTCAAACAGCACAAGAACGCTCGTTCACTTTTGTGACTTTCTGCCAAGACTGACTGTTAGGTGGACTCAGCGAGCTGCAAAACGTGTGCAACTAGGCTGCTATGTTTTGCCGACTGACAGTTGGTCATACAGTTGTTAAAATTTAACCCTATCTTTTTTAAAATCTGGTAAAATAACACTCAGGCAAACGATCCTCCGCATCTTTCAAAACCGCAAAGCCGATCAAACCACTAGCATCTTCAGAAAATGGCATGCCAATTTATTCCAAATGCAGTTAAATGTGCTGAACTTTATTGTATCCAAACGCGAAGGCATTTTATCCATGAAAACACTGTCGATATTGGGCGATTTCACGGCAAGAGTTTGTTTAGATATTATGCGACTGCACTAAAGAGTTTGTTGAACTGTAAGATTCGTTTTGCTGCTCACATTGCCTATCGCTCATAGTCACGCCCTACTTATGCCCACCACGTTTTCTCGCCTCCCGTGCTAGTTTTGCAGAACCAACCAACTCCCTTACTGAAAACAACAGAAACTATTACCATCACAACAAAATACAACATAACCAGGCCCGAGCGACCACCCTTACCGGCGGTCACTTGTCATTAAAGACCATCATTTAGGTGGCGACAGCCACCTAAATGATGGTCTTTAATGACAGGTGACACTCTGCCCTTCAAGACGTCTCTTGCGATAGCACCTGTCTTCTAAGGCCACTTTTTTCTTCCTGGTTGCTCAAAACACTAAACAGGTTCTACAGAAAAAGCTATTTTTAAACAGCAATGAGGTTTCAAAACTGGATGAAAAAGCATCCAGCAATAAAGAGTTTGCACATTAAAAGTCCTTTCCTTTCCTCACAGAGGAAAAGAATACACCCATGCACTGGTCTGTGATTTTGGACCTCACGGCCAATCGCGGACCAGCACACGTGAATTCAACAGTCGAGACGCACTGCATTTACATATGCAGCATAAAGTTGCATATTCTCATGAGGCCTGTCTCGAGCTAGTTAATACATGGGTGTGCATAAATTTCACTTTCATTTTTCACTTTCATTCTTGCACAATTTCTTTCTATGCTGCAGTCTAATTTTAGACCAGATTTGGATTTGGAACAATACAAGTTGTAAAATCACACGCATTTCCTTGTCTGTAATTCTGGACCTTGTGCCTTGTGGTCACTGAGTCCAAAATCACAGACCTACCTGAACTCAATTTTCACTTGAATCATCCAAGGTTGACTTATCTCATTACCTTAAAGCCACCTTCTCCAGGCAATTGGTTTCAGAGATAAAACGTGCCAATGAAACAGGTTATCAATGTTTGTTTTTCCCTAACAAAGACTTTTCTCCCCATCTTTTCACAAACCATGTGAGTACGTTTACACAACAGAGGTGTGCTACTGCACTGCCCCGTGTGTGCAATTGGGGCACTCTCCTGCATAGCAAAGAGAACAAGAGCAGAAATATTTTTCAATTTACAACATTCAAACTTCATAAAGAAACAAAAGTTAGTTCTTTGGTGCAGCATGACTGCAACACATACCAAGAACATTTTTCAAGATGATATTGTGAACTATGAACCCTTAACCCATATCATACTGAGGCTAAAACTAGTAAAAGCTTCAAATTTGTACACTGCCATATGCAGGCTACATTATAGTACTTACAGATAAGGATATAGACCAATGGCTTTAGTTCAAGGGTGGTGCCAGAATACAGTGATAATTATTACGCATAAATGTGCGTATCTGACCCTCTAAAGCCACATTTGACGCACTAGTGTTCAGTGTTCTGCGTCAGACTGACGTAACAAATTTTACTCTGACTCAGTAAGCTTTATCTTTACGCACTGAAAAACTCACCAGTGCGTCATCGTGAACACGTTTCACAGCCGCGCGTGCAGAGCAGAACCACCAAATATTTGTGAGAGCGCCGAACGCCAACGCAGCAACATTGATTGATTGATTGTACATTGCTTAACGTCCCGACAGCAACAAGGCTTTCTCAGGACGTGCCTGCACTGCTTGTGAAAAAAAAAAATAAACAGAACATTGAATGTATGTCGCCAGCCGGTCAAATACATTAAATAAACCTAACACATGGGGCCTAAATAAAGCTAAGACCATTTAGCAACACACATCCAATATCAAGAGCTACAGGCAGTGCAGACAGTAGGGGGAGTTTTAAAAAGGCAAATACAGGTGAATGGACAAAGGGTAGACAGATACACATGCCCCAGAATAAAGAGAAAAACCCACCCTGTGGGGCTGACCAGGGTGACCCTGGGAACTAAAAAATACCTAACCCCACCCAAGTCCCCCAGGGCAGACCCGGGTGGGGTGCCAACTCAGCAACAGTAGCAACAGTACCGCATGTGCGCAGCAACAGAAATTTAACAGATATAACTCTTCCGCGGCGGAGCCGGTCAAGTGGCTATCGGCATTTCCTGTGGCAAAAGCATGGCCGGACTCACTCGTGAAATTCGGGTTCTCGAGCTCAAAATCACAGTCTTCTTCTACACAGTCTGAAGTTCCTATAAGCAAATCGGATAGTGAAAAAAAAAGACGGCTCGCGTTCTTTCCAGCACGTTTGGCTCAGGCAATTTAAATGGCTGCACAGTCGAAAAACGTCATGAAGGGACCGATAAATTTTCAGCGCTCAAAGTATGTTGGTCGATCCGTGGCGCGACGGTAAAAGCGCCTGCCACCAATGCAAGATGCAATGCGAGGTTCGATACCCGGTTCCGGCGTCGGACTTTTCTCCTCTAGTAAGTGTCACCATTAATTCAGGCGGACTTTCGGGGGTTCTTTCTCCGCGGCTCTTTCCTCCACCACTCGGTATTAATTTCAGTCCACTTAAAGTTCAAAAATGTTTTTAAAAACGCGATTTACATTTTCAAAATTTTAGTAGCTCGCTTGAGCTTTCCCGTAGCAGCACGTGAATGTTCTGTTTATCTACAGTGTATGAGGGAATGCGCGCGATTCATGTGAGCATGCTTGCCGTTTGGGCTCAGTTCGCGGAGCCCCATGTCCTGCGCATTGAGTTATATTATAAATATGAGAAATGCGCCATATAAATACTAAAATTTGGTATTAATTTCAGTCCACTTAATCAAATTTCAAAAATATGAAAAACGCGATTTAAATTTCCAACATTTCAGTAGCTCGCTTGAGCTTGCCCTTAGCACCACGTGAATGTTCTGTGTATCTACAGTGTGAGGGAATGTGGTGTTGGGTTCAGTTTGTGGCTATGTCCTGCGCATTGCGTTATATTATTATAAATATGAGAAATTTTAATTCGCCATATAATACTATGTATTATTATTATTATCATCTAAGACTTCATCATTTCTGTGACCCCCTGGGAAATCCTGCTGACCCTCGGGCAACTGTAAACTGAATCTGCCGCGCTAGATCTGACCCCCTACATTTAAGAAAAAAATTAACACTGGAATAGCTTGGCGCCTCTAGCGCCAAGCTATTCTGGCACTACCCTTGAACTATTTTAGTCAAACTTATTTCACACACTGGTGTATTCAGAATGATAAGGGCTAAACTCCCAGAACAAAATGACTTCCATTCTAATTTCTATAGAATGGAAGTCATTTAGTTTTGCGAGTTAAGAGTTATCCCTTTCTTGCCTGGAAAAGGTAGCTTTTAGCTATTTTTAGGATTATATTTTTCTTTGAAAATCAAACATTTAACTTATAAATGATCTTATCAGTACAAACAAGAACCATGATGTTCCCCACTGAAGTTGCCAAACAAACAAAAAACAATCTGCAATTTGAATTTAAAACAGAAATTAATTTTTTTTCTTTAAATAAAGGCTGGGAAAAAAGACAAGATCTATTCGGTACACAAGAATCCACAAGGCTTAACCAGTAAATCTTTGGTGAACATAAAACACGACCAGAATAAATTAATAATGACTTAGAAAAATACTTGTGACAAAAAAGCAGTGAATACCAAATTGAGGATTACATTTACAGGCATAATGATAAAGACTTATGGTGCCTCAAGTCAAAGGTCAACACATACTCTTCACATAATTGCCCGAAACCCTCTAAACACCTCACACAAAAGACATACCTTTGTATTCAACAAAACTACTGAAGCAGTCAAAGTATGACTTGCATGCCTACCAGTACCATTCTAAGCAGGCAGCAAGTCTAAGCTAAAGCCCCTCACGCTAATAGTCATCAGCACTGTTAACCCTTTGCATGTCAGTAGTCATTTTTCTCACGATTCCTACAGGAATCATCGCACCAAAAACCGCTAGAAAAACCAAAGGGTTAACAGTAAAGTGGTTTAACACATCTGTGATTTTCTGTATCTAGATACATGGCACCAGATACACATTTAAATTTTAGGCTGCATTAAATGGGTTAATTCTAAGCATTAAAGGAACGTACAAATGCAAAGTGGCTGTCTAGAAAAGTGCCAACATTTCAGCCGTGCTGCATTCAGATATGCGGCTTTATGCCACATATCCGGTTGCAGCACATTTCAAATGAAATAATTTACCCCCTTGTGCATGCAGCCGCAAGTGTCATTTGCAGTAGTGGTGGCCGCACGCACAAACGGGTTTAAATGCAATGCCTTTCTGCCCTCAATATCAGCACATCAACGCAACACCACCACTCAACTGATGCCACAGGATCCTCGAAACATTTTACCAGCTTATTATCCGCTGGTAAAAATTCTCCGACATACAGCATTATAAGCTTCTGTGAAACTTTCAGAGCCATACAGTCACAGTAATCATGATGCCAAAATTTGCCCTCTGTCTGTCGGTAGCAGTTTTCGTCGCGATGATTCCTGCAGGAATCATCACGACGAAAACTGCCACCAACAGCCAAAGAATTAAAAGGGTGTTGTAAATCTGTGCTGGTCTGTGATTTTGCTTCATAAGGTCCAAAATCGCAGACCAGCCTGAGTCTTATGCATAATTTATCGTATCTGTTATATAGCTCCTTGTGATAGAATTCTCACATACCGAGGTATTTTGTGTCTGGGTGTAGCCACCAAATTTCTCTTCTCACGAGATTCAAAGAACTGCTGCAAATCCAATGAAGGCACAAAGCACAATAATGACTCCGTAACACGGATAAAAGTATGTGTGCTGATCTTTGAGTCTGGATTTAATGGCTTTAACCCCTTGACTGCTACTGATGACATCGTTCGGCAGAAAAGACGCAAAACGTAGTTACGTGTCGTTTTTTGGAGGCCGAGCTATATCATCAGTAGCAGTCAATGTGTTAACCTATAAAGTCCTGCTCAAGATCTGCACAAACACATATCTACTACAGAACAACTTCTAAATCCAATTATATTAATGACATACACAGTCCGTCGTCTTGAATACCAGAAATGCTAAAATCTCTGAAAACTTTCCATGAAAACTTTTAAAGTATGACCAGCACAGGAAAGTCTGTCAGTATTATGGTTCACAATAATGTTCTGTGTTCAGATACATGTGTGAGTGAGATTAGTGCTGCGCAAGCCACTCATCAAGGTGCTCTGCTATAGCGGAGCACCTTGACGAGTGGCTTGCGCAGCACTAGGCTTACTCATGTAAATGAGCCCAGGTCTGTGAGTTTGAATCTGTGGGCTCTAGGCCTTAAGGTCCAAAACCACAGACCAGCACAAACATGTAATATCTCCCAGTCAATAACACAGATAAGCATCTTTACAATCACCAAATTCACTTTTGTAGCAATATTTATTTAATCTGCCTTGCATAGACACGCATCCACATTTTGGATAAAAAAATCCACATTTTGGATGAAAATAAAATTATGGCCAAAGCTCAAATGTGTGCTGGTTTGTTATTATGGACATCACGGTTCAAAATCACATAACAGAGCACAAATTAAACAGGAATTTACAATTCACCAGCACACCTTTCACAAGCTGATAAAACATCCGTGAAAAAAATGTCTTCATTTCATTCAGCACCTTTACTAATTTCAGATACTTTTGAGTATGCTCGTAGAACTAGAATTTAGAACCATCTGCTTTCCCATGGAGGTAGCAACATAAAACTGTGATCTACCTAAAACCCAAGAAGCACACATCGAAATTCCAAAATCCTAGTTTCTCCTGCATTTCCAGTGAGGTAGGAAAATCCAACTGTGATCTATCCAAGAAGTACACGGCGCATCCTCTCCTGCGCGCTATCTTCATCTTCAGTGTCACTGTCTTCATAGCACACTCTGGGGTCAGAGGTGGTGCACAGCGGGGAGCAGAGGTACTGCAGCAATGGCAGACGGTACTTGCCGCAAAAATCCACAAACTTGACGTGTTCAAACCGGGAGGTGAAGTAGACACCTGGAAAGATAAGGAATATTTTGGGTGCTGGTCTGCAATCGTGAACTTTACAGCTCTTGGCCATAATGTCCAAAAATCACACACCAGCAACAGGGCGGTCCAAATCCACTCGCCCATCACCAAATGTGATTTCTTGTCAGGCAAGGCAGAGTTATTATGACTGAAAATTTCATAACAGAAACATAGAATTTAAAAGCTACGATTGCGATGTATTATGGGTGAGCGTGCAAAAAATTTTAATGACTGAAAACAGTCTACAGGCTATGCCCCCATGATCCATTACCAGCAAGAGATGTAAGTTCTTTTGAGCCCCTGCGGACGAAGTGACTCATGAGAATGTATGCCACTTGCAGATGGAACAGGATGGCTGAAGTGTTGTTTATCTGAACGAAAATGCTTAAATTCAGCTTTCTGGGATTTGGAAAAAGATGAATCAGCCTTGAGAACTGAAGACTGTCATCTCTGGTGTAAGTAATTGATATTGTTGTTTTTAATCCTAGACTGTTTCAAGCTTAGTGATTAAGAGGCATGATAATTGTTCTAGGACCCTAATACTGGGTATCCAAATGTTCTAGGAACCTAAGAGCTATGTGCACTACCATTCAAGTGAAATATGGGAGCCCAAATCTGTTTTCAGGCAGCCCTTCGTTAAACTGACATGTTTTGTTGACCTTTGTTCCTGTTCTACAGAAAGATTTGCAAAAGCGACAATAAAACTAAAATTATAACACAAAACAGACATTTTTCACACATCTGCTGACCTCTTCTGAACTCTGACCTTCAAGTGGGCTCTTTCAAACTGTCATGCTTTAACCCTTTTCATCCTGATGCACCCATTGTTTAAAACAAGTTTGATGATAGTTCAAGGGTGGTGCCAGAATAGCTTGGTGCCTCAGGCGCCAAGATATTCTGGCACCACCCTTAAACTAGAACAGTTGAGCTAGCCCCTAATTTGTAATGTAGCCTTATTAGAACAATAAGCAACTTTTAAAAAAATTAGTCTCAGGATGAGATGGGTTAAAAGAACATCTTATCTGCAGGTATTTATTAATGTACCAAGTCTGGCTTTGCACTTGAAAAAAAAAACATCTGAGGACAACCAACCTTTGTCAAAATACTTTTTTTAAAAACCAATTTATTGGCCCTATGACCTTGACCTTTAAAAGAGGTTATTTGAATAGGTTTATTTCAAAGAGAAGTCTAGCCACAAAGTGCCCCTGGGCCCAGTTTGAAGTCTATGGATAAGTATCGGAGAAATTTCTTGAACGTGGAAGTTTCCCATGGATGACGGTGGACAGACACTGGATGGCCTGGTACACCGACTCCCTCTTGCTATCCCACATGAGCCCAATATTGTGCTGGTGTGAGATTTTGGATGGTATAACAGCAAGTTGTAAGCTCCAAAATCACAGACCAGCAAATTAATAGAAAGGATACCCGTACCTTGTTTCCAAAAAGACATCTCACCTTTGCAGAGTGGGTTTACACAGCGCTGAGCTGAGTTAAGGTAGCGCACAAGATGTTTAGGTAGGTCCTCCTCTGAATACTTGATTTTCTCTACTTTGACACAGCGTCCTGACAGCTCGAGCAAAGATGGTGGGTCCATCACTAAATCCTGTGAGAAAAAAACAAAAACAATTCTTCAAGCATTTTTACAAGTTAATTTGTACTTTCCAACTTTTTCACGTCTTTTTAAAAGACACACATAGTCCCACTTTCATGAACTGCATTTGTGTTGCGATACACGATCACTGGTCAAGCCACTCTCATAAATACACCGTCCTGCAGTTAATGTCGGCAGATGGTCTTTTTTCAAAACTCGATTATCAGTCTACTTTTGACAAAGAAAAGAAATGAGCACATGATCTGAACAAAAGAAAACAAAAATGAAAAAGTGTAAATTCCTTTCTACATTGTCCACAATCAATTCTAAGCCCAAAATGGGTGCTGGTATGTAATTTTGGACTTACAGATATATGGCCATAAGGTCCAAAATCACAGCCCAGCACACAACCAGCCTAAAACTAAACTGAGAAAAACATGCGACATTAGAATCATGAATGTTTCTGACGATTCCAATGAGGTTACATTTCTTTTGCTTGTCGGTACAGTAAAACCAGCTAGCTCTCACCTGAACAAAGCGGTTTACAAGTGGGTTCTTCCTCAGACTGAGTTCCACCAAGTTCAGAGAAACAATCTGCGGTGGGAGTGTCTGCAAGCAGTTGTTGTGCAGGTTCAGTGACTGAAGTTTTCGCAGCGAGGACAATGTTGGGGGAAGACTCTGCAGCTGGTTGTCGGACAGGTTGAGACTAACCAGCTGACTCAGGATGCCGACTTCAGCTGGGATCTCAGTCAGCTGGTTGCCTCCCAGATAAAGAACATGAAGTCTGCGGAGAAAGGCAGATTTTGATAAAAGAAGATAAATAAAAATGCAAGTGTACTGTTCTACTAAACAGTACCCTAAGCCTGCAAAACAAACAGATTCATAAATAAATTATCCCATTGTCAACGTGGTACCTTTGATCTTTACACTTAGTCATTTCTCCATGGTAATCATGCGAGTACAATTTGTGTCACAAAATATGTGTCAGATGACATCAAACGTTCTTTATCAAGTCCCACGAACAATTTTTATTTATCCAGCTTTTTGTTACTTTTCCGTTTCGAATACAGTCAGTACGTGATAGGGCCTTCGCTTCAGTTGAAATTTCCTGTCGATGATATTATCGAAATCTCCAATTATTCAGTTATGTTTTGTATAAAAGCAGATGTCTTTCTGCCCAGCAGTATCACAGAACACCTATACATATAGTTCTTTTTGTTGTGTAGCCCCCTAAATTATTTATTTATTGACATATTTTTGTTTAGAGGTTTGGCTGAATGAAGATGAGGGTGTGTTTGTACCAAAAAATGTGATTGGCTGAAGATTTATTCAGGGAGAGAACGCTTTGCTAAGCGTGTAACATTGTCATCGTAACATTTTATAAGGGAGTCTACTTATTATGTCACCTTGGTAGCATATATGACAAGGGGACTCCCACTGCCTTGAGAACAGATGACCAGAAAAAAATCGAATAGAGCCAGGCCAATGAGAAAACGTGTAAAGAAACTGAAAGACAATGTGGTTTGTCTCTTTTTATTAAATTTGTTCCAGTTATCATTTATTATTCCATAAATCACTTATTGGTGTTATTTACTTACAGGTACAGTCACTATCAAACTTATTCATTATATACAATGAATAAAATGCACTAACACACACTGATAAACTGTGTACCGGGTAGTCCAGTTAGGCCTATAGTCACATACATGTATCACATGTCACTACAGATTGACCTACAACACATACACAGTCCTAGTATGCAAGTCATACATAAATGCCAATACATACAGTGATACACACACTGACACAGGTCTCCTTGAGAAAGTCTTTGAAGAAAAAAGCCTCACCATTTTTCATAAAAAATAAATACATCTCTAAAGTAAGTAAACATAATCCATAAAAAAAAAACTTTCTTCCCCTCTCCAGCATTACTATTAGTACTAGTATTAGCACAAAAACGTTGAAGCCTTGAAGTTGGAAACATTGCTGGACAATGAACTAGATGCACTATGCAGTGGACCATTTCAAAAGGCAGTAAACATGACCGAATGCCCTGAGTACACCCATACCTATCTGACCTGACCTGCCATGTTATGCAAGTTTAGTCCCCAGTTTAGCTGGAGAGCTGCAGCTTATTTCACTTCCAGTGTCAATGGGAGATGATTTGCCCATGGTGCCGGCTCAAGGACAGTGCCTGATCAGCTATGTGCCTATCAAGACACTAAGCTAATCAGGTCTACCCTTTTAACTTTCATGCTTTATTCATTTTATGCAAATGATGGGGTCATACATTTTATTGTTAAGCAGGTTCTGACCAGCTGTCATCACTCATGATCATCTTTAAAAGCAAACATAATGTTTAATCCTGTGTAACTAAACATAATGTTTAATCTTGTGCAACTGTCAACATCAAAGGTCATTCTGGTCACAAAAGTGAGAAATGTGCTGTACATTTCATTTTTAAATGTGAACCGTATACATATATTCATTTACTATCAAATTATTTTGTATACTATATACCAGAACTTTACAGATCTATGAGTGGCAATCTTGTTTGGCTGTTTTTTTCAAATGGTGATTTACTTGCACTGTACAGCCCTAAATTGGTGCATTGGTATTTCTATACAGGTGTTATATATATTTATGCACACTTCAAATAGTGCTTCAGTGACCTAGCTGGTTACCCCTCATCCAGTTTAAATCACTGATACTAGGCTGCACATACTGATACTGGGACAGGCACCGACACAAAGACCTGCTGTTAATGTAGGCTTCCATGCATGGCTACCTGATCTGCTCAGGTACTGTAAAGGTTTCGCAAAGAAACAAAGTACGTACCATTTGACATTATTGCAGCTTACACTTACAAATTTCTGGCCATCTCAATTTCATGATGTGAAAATGCGAGCATTTACCTGAGCAAGTTTTTCACGGCACTCGACAGCGCTTTTAGTCTGTTGCCACCCAGGTACAAACACTGTAACCTTTCCAGTTCTGTCAACTGAGTTGGAAGTTCTTCTAAAAGATTTCCACTGAGATTCACTACTTCTAGTGACTGAAGTTTGCCAAAGTCTTTGGGAAGAGACTGCGAGGTCAGCTGGTTATTTTTAGCAATGAACGTCCGCAGATTCCTAAGCTCGCACACCTCATCACAGATAGTCGTCATGTTATTGTTGGAAACATCCAGTGTGATTAGTCTTGAAAACAGAGAGATAGTCTCTGGTAGCCGTCCAATTTCATTATTGTGCAGCTGTAAACTTATCAATTCTCCAGCCCGAGAGAGGACGAACTCAGGAATGGTCTCCAAATGTCCATACGACAGATCCTCGGAGTTATCGTTGTGAAACTCGCTGTCTGATGAGGAAGTAAGCGCTGACAAGTACTCCGCCATATTCGGTACCAACAGTTGGTCTTATTTTCGATTCCCCAGACATGAAAAGTGCTGTCACAAAAACATCGCTTTTCTTGCAAGTGACTGAGAACGCAATGGATAGTAGCAGAAAAGAAGATAAAGAAAGCGGTCGTTTGATTGGCCCTTTTCAACCAATCAGAAATCGCATAGCTGTCCACATAGTGTGTGCGTGCCTATTATAATAACTGTTTGTCAAGGCTACCTCTGGAGTAACTCCGCCGTTGCCGGTCCCAAGCCCGGATGAGAAAGGAGGAGGGGTCAACTTAACATACAAACCTACATCAAAACTACAAGTCCTCGATCACTTTTAGTACCAGTGGGACATAAAATTGGAATGAACAATAACAACAAGCCTCTAGAGTTTAAATCCGCCATTGCCGGTGTGGCGGTCTGATAGGATCGGTCAGAGACAGGCTCATCGGAGTTGTGCGCATGCGCGGTAGCAGACGACTTTTAACGCCCTGTTTCAGACTGCACCTGTGGCGGTCTGACATCGGGCCAGTCTGAAATAGGGCAAAACCAAGGAGTACGTCTTTAGTACTCCTTGGGCAAAACGCTAACTAAGAGCTTCCCGGCGAATTCATGTCTTGTATTGTCAAATAATTAAAAGTATCTTTGATAATTTTTTGTTGTATTGTCAAATAATTAAAAGTATCTTTGATAATTTTTTGTTGTGTTTATGATTTCAGCTACAAGATACTTTGCAGTCTTTAGTTGTGTTTACGATTTTGTTTCGTAGAACTGCTTGTAAAATTATTCAGCCTGAAGCTAAATTGCGATATTTCCGAAAGTTAATAGACGTTCATGGAGTTGACCCTTACGATATTCCAAAGTATGGTCAAATTCGGTCGAAGATTTGCCTGCTGTAGATTATGCAGCCATTGTAAATTACTTCGTGTTGGGCTATTCTGCTTCCCCTTGTGAAGATTTCAAAGCCTACAAGAGTCTTCAGGCTTACAAGTTATTCATTGTCAGGCTGGGTCAGGAACATACACATGTTCAAACCAGATGGATGTGCAAATGTTATTGTAACGGCAAAGGTCAGCATTATTCCATTAACTATAAAAATGATCATGCTTGACTTCAGTCTGACATCAGGCCAGTCTGAAATAGGGTGGCGGTCTGAGATCGGGCCAGTCTGAAACAGGGTGATCGGTGTTGTGCGCTAGTCTGCTTTTGAACTCCCCTCGCTGTGAAATCCAGTCGACAAGTATACGATCAGCCGGTTCATTTCTTCGGCAAAGCGAGATAGGTGGTCGGAGACTTCTTCCATTTAAAAATTTCCCTCGTGGACAGCGAAGAATGAAATGCAACCGCACGATGTTACTATTCGAATTTCGTGGGATCAATGAATCCCATCTGAGCACGGAGGAAGTGACGTAGGGTAATCGTCTGCTACTGCGCATGCGCACAACTCCGATGAGCCTGTCTGACCGATCCTATCTCAGACCGCCACACCGGCCCCAAGCCCGGATGAAAAAGGAGGAGGGTTCAACTTACATAAAAACCTACCAAATCAACAAAGTCCTCGATCACTTTTAGTGCCAGTGGGACATAAAAACGAATGGACAACAAACAGCCTCTGGAATTCCATTGCCGGTCCCAAGCCCGGGTGAAAAAGGAGGAGGGTTCAACATAACATAACCTACGTCAAAACTACCAGTCCTCGATCACTTAGTTTAGTGCAGAGATCTGTATATCTCTGGTTTAGTGTCAGTGGGACATAAAAATGTGAACAACAACTGCCTCGATCTGGACTCGCGTTTCGGCGGCAGCAAATAACTTATGTGGTGCAACCCACACTGGTTGCCTTCGTCGAATCGCTGTGCTGCAGCCGAGGGAGAAAACCAGTGTGGGTGCAAACCATGCCGGAATGCAGCAACAAATCTGGCAAGATCTCAATCAGTGCCGTACGCCAGTCGCTTTGTCCAGGGCCGGATCCAGGGAGGGGTGGGGTGCTTTGGCCGGTACTACAGCAACCCCCCCACCACCACCACCACCACCACCCGGCTGGCCGATCAAACAATAAATAAGTGTGTTTAAAATTGAGTTGCAATGCTTGTATTTCAGTGCCGTACGTAACACCAGTTAGAAACTTTCAAAAACGTCAGAAGAACAGTTTTGGTTGTGGCCGTGTTTTAATATATACTAGACCCTGGCAATAGAAAAAATAAAAGTTGAGCACCACCCCACCCACCCCCCCTGAACACTGATTGATCCGGCGCTGGCTTTGTCAGTCTGTCCGCTAGCACTTATGGTTGTTGTTGTTTTTTTCACCCAGCCGCTAATAATAGTAAGGGCCCTTACAGTGGATATTTGAGGTTATACTGCACATCTTGTAACAAGCAAAATCTCTTTTGTATATTGTATTCTGGATATTAGTGATTAATTTAAGCGAGGGAAACACGTTGTCACTCAACTGGAAGTGGGCGTGGCTGCGTCCCAAAGTAGGCCACTGTAATATTTCAATAATTTTGTGAGAACTTGGAAATTACTATTATTTTCTGTCGAGACAACATCAGATAAGACAAACTAATGATCTTTTGCATTCCTACATACTTGAGTTTACTAGCGATGTAATTAGTATCCGACAGGAAGTGCTAGTTAGCACGCAGTAACTAATTAGGCCATGGTGACCTACTTTTCACGTAAGTTTTCTTCTGCATGGGTTAATACGCACATGCGTTTTGAAATGTGCCTATTAACTGGGCATAATAATTGTGATTGTGTTGGTGTAATAAACATTTTCTTCATAAAGCCCAAGGATACACAGAAGCGGATGCAGATGAGGGTCCTGTTCTCTTTTGACAGAGCAACTAAAGTGAAAATTCTATGAGTTTTTATGTTTGTACAGATTTTCACGTTAAGAAATGACAACAAAATAATAACACCAAATGTGTCACATATCATTGTACCCCCAAAAAGATATTATGAAGAGGAAATAATAAATAACCAAAATGATGCACTATATGCTACTATTTATTAAGGTTATTTTGACCTGATTTTTTTTTTCTTCAAGTGAACACATTTTGTAATATTGTAACATTACGCTGTTCTCTGAATTGCACTAGGCGGCATCTGAAAATAAACATTAACGCAAAATATAAAACGATCACAAAAGATCGTAGAGATGAAAGAAAATAATGCACAGATGGATCGCAACGAAGCAAAACTCTGTTGAAAGAAAAAATCTGGACACCTATTTACACTCAATTTTTGACATTACTGGTGATTTTGCTGTACTCTTCTACACTCGATCTAAATCAAGTAGATGTAAAATGTACAATCAGTAGAAAGGCAGACCCAGATCATGGGTGCCATGTCACGGCTATGTGCACAGTAGTTTACGGCAGTCTCTTGTCTCATGAACACTATACACGTATGATTGGACAGTCGGTTCATAAATTCAAGCAGTATGTGCATATATATGCTAAACAAAATAAATAAAATAATAACCCAGGTCAAGTGAGATGGGCGTGGAAGATTTGATTTAAAAATCCGGTAGCCTAGTTGGATTGTGATGCACTGCGCTGCGTGGTGTGATGTGTTTTAGCAGACTCCTCCCAGTTGTACAGAGCTGTATACGCTAGGCTGATTTTGTTTTCTGCATTTGCATCTTCCAGAATGACATCCTTTGTTGAGGACTGGCATCCTTTGTTGCAAGAACATATGATCAGTTCATAGCACGACTATTCTGCTTGCGGCAGTGTTGTCCATAGATATACTGACGGTAAATGTTACGTAGTGCTGACCTGCCCTACAGCTCCAGCTTGCTTGAAGAGTCACTTGAGTATCCATTTTCCGACCCCATAATTTCGCGGGACCTGGTCGTGGTGTTTTCTCCAAGGCACGTCCCCATGTGTAACCTTAAAACATCCACCGTTGGCGATAGGTGCTCCAGAAATGGTTGGGGACTCGATGTTTTTTTGTTTTTTTTTAAGTCAGCAGTTCGGATGGTGTGGACAGGCTGCAGCACGCACAACTCGGCTTGATCAGGAAGCAAACTGAGCTTGTTCCTTTTCCATTTAGTGCTCGCACCAGGGCCTCAAACCTGAGGGTGCTCCATCACAAGTCTGCAAATACTTGAAATATGCTTCTTGCAAAACAATGTACATCGCAGCCGCTGTAGTTTAATGTGCATGTCTGGTTCTGTCCTTGTGTGACACTCTCCGAAACAAGTCAGTCACCCGGCCAGAACAGTTAAACTATGCCGCATGCCGTTAGGACACTTGGCCATCCGCTCCAAGTTAGCCAGACCCAAGGAGCCTGAGTGCTGCAAGTTCAATGTACAGGGGCTCTCCCATCATGATGACATCCTCAGATGGAAATACCCACTGTATCTCTTTTCCGAGGACAAACAAAGCCTGGCTGGCTGGACTCAAATTAAGATGCTTGATTGCAACCATGACAACATGCACTGCATGCTCATTTATTGTCGCTGTGGAGTGTGCATTGCCCAGTAGAATAAACAGAATAGACAGGGGAAAAAAACAGAAAAGGAAACAGTAGAATCATGGCCTTGGCAATAGGCCTGCCCACGGTGTTTTGGCGGGAACTATGAAATGCAGGCAAGGATACACTGAGACTCTGGGAAAGTTAGTTCATCACAACTGCCTACATGTGCTTAAACTAACAATGTTCCCAGATGCATGTTTCACTCACGGACAGATCAATTAAGACACCTGACTGTGATATAGCCCCACAACGGCCGTTCAGTATATCAGATCGCCAGCTACTTTCTGTTTTGCTCGAGGACCTGAAGTTTGGGAGCTATAAATAGCTTTTACCTCAGCTCTGAGGCTTGGTGTAGTTGAGCAGCGTTACGCTTCAGCGGAAAAACGGACACAAAGTGGTGCAATCACGCAGTTATCAACGAAATAACAACCGTAACCATTCGTTAACTCCGCCATGGCCGGTCCCAAGCCCGGATATGAAAGGAGGAGGGTTGGGCGTGGGGTCAGCTGCCCCACCCCATAAAAACACACATTGCTACAGAAACGCCAACAAGGCAGCATTTCTCCAGCTAAAGAACGTCTGGACTTCAAGAGATCTGTCAGTCAACACCAAGATCCGACTGTTCAACACCAATGTGAAACCAGTACTCCTCTATGGAGCAGAGACCTGGAGGACCACAGTGTCGACCACCAAGAAAATACAGACGTTCATCAACAACAGTCTGAGAAGGCTCCTCGGGATACGCTGGCCGGACAAAATCAGCAACGAGGAATTGTGGCAGCGGACAAAGCAGAAGCCTGCAGAAGTGGAGCTTCAACAACGCCGCTGGAGATGGATAGGTCACACACTACGCAAGCCAGCAACCAACACCACAAAGCAAGCCCTAAGATGGAACCCACAGGGAAAAAGGAAGAGAGGTCGGCCACGAAACACCTGGCGACGTGACCTGGAGACAGATACACCTGGGGACAGCTGGAGAGACTCGCCCAGGACAGAGACGGCTGGAGGGACCTTGTCGGCGGCCTATGCCCCAGGGGGGGTGATGGGCGTAAGTAAGTAAGTAACCATTCGTTAGGAGGCCGCATTATAGCATACTGGATATGTATCAAGTGTTGATATTCGTCAAACATGGAGAATTCTCCGGGAGCGCTTAGGGTCACAGTCTTTGACACTTCAGCTCCAGCCACTCATATTCAGGAACTGTGTTTCTGGTGTGATATCTGGCACTGGATGTTCATGACATGGCCGTGGTACATGATAATGCTCTCCAATTTTTCCTCCCAACAGAGTTCTGCTTGTTGCGTATGGTATTGTGACCCCATCCTGGATCCGTCTGTGCGTTATTTTCTTTCATCTCGTCTACGATCGGTTGAGTGACAACGTGTTTCCCTCGCTTAAATAAATGACTAATGACCAAAATACAATATACAAAAGAGATTTTGCTAACCTGAAATATCCACTATAACTGAGGGCCCTCACTATCTCTCCACCCCCCACCCCCCCCCCCCCCCCCAGTTCAGTCCGACGCCACTGCCGCATTAGCCCGGCCTTCACTGCCATGGCCAGTGAGGACCGACGCTGATTGTTTTCAGTTCTAAAATCAGTCTGTGTAGCCCCCGGTCCACACCAAAAAGCCCGAGGCGTCCAAGATGAGAAACTGCCCAGATTCAAAATGGTGCCGGCAAGAGGCATAGATCCTCATGAGCCCCCCGCAACTGCGGGGGCTCATGAAGACCTATGTCTCTTGTGGCTGTAGATTTTGTTAACCCATTCAGCCCTGACGCACGGCTACAGCAGGAGATGGGTCGACCATGATAATTCAAGGGTAGTGCCAGATTAGCTTGGCGCCTGTCGGCGCCAAGCTAATCTGGCGCTACCCTTGAATTATCATGATCGATCCATCTCATGCAACAGGTGCATAGTCGTTAGAAGACTCCTCCAAAATTTTGGGAAATTCGTGCGCCGGGCTGAACGAGTTAAGCAGAAAGGATATCATTCAGTCGTGTAGTGCTGCGCAGACTGCTGTGTCATCCTGCCGGCTATGCTATCTACTGACATTGACCCAGTCATACATGTCACGTTGTTAAAAAAAAAAAAAAAAAAAAAAAGTTAAATGACACAGCAGTGGAAAGTTTCCTTCGCGGCTGCCACTCGATGAGAAAACGGTACTCACCTCACGTTATTATAAACGCGATGACGTCATTCCCGCAGCAACGTGATACCCCTACGTTATAAAATATTTTATTGAGATAGATCTACAAGCGCTTGATTTCGTGTCTTCGGCAGTCACGGCATGTTTCACTATATAAAGCCGTTAGTCGGCCATGTGACTCTGAGGTAACGTTATGCTCACAGTGGACACTAAACACTTAGCCTGAATGTCTCGTATTTGCTTTGCCGGCACGGACAGAGACAGGGTCAGTGGCGTTGGCAGATTATATTTTATCGGGGGCCCGGCCACTGAGCGTGTCTCCCAGGTTACCTTACAGCCTTCAGGTAGGGGTGGGTCAGTGGGTAGGTGGGGCAGGGTTCACAATCATCCAGCCTGACAAAACGTCAAACTTTAACTTTTTTTCTCCAAAATTTTATCTCCAGTTTTCACCCAAAATCAATAAAGGGGGGGGGGGGGGGGGGGAATTGGATACTCTACCCCCCTCCCTACATTTTCATGCTTAGGGGGCAAAACCCCACCCCCATACGCCCCCGGCCATCTGCCCCTCCCTCCCCCCCCCTCCACTCCCATCGCGGTTGGCCTGTGCGGCACTGAGGCTACAATCACAAACGCAAACACACTCACACGGTCAGAGACTGACAAGTATAAAATTACTAAAGAAAAAAACCATGAACTGAAATCAGAGGTACCCAATGCGCAAAAGGCCGTCGGCCGCCGTTGGCCCGCGCACGACCTTGCGTGGGCCGACATCGGCCCGATGGCCTTCGCGCACTGGGTAATTTCTTGGTGATAACCACTTCAGTGACTCAGTAAGCCTGGCCGACTCGGTGAAGCAAAGCCTGGATGAAATTGGCTGACTTCTATCAGTCCGGACACACACACACACACACACACACACACACACACACACACACACACACACACACACACACACACACACACACACAACACACACACACACACACCGTCATCACACACACACACAGCACACACCATCATACACATACACACACACACACACGGCACAAAAAGTGAAACCGGTCTGACACACCTGGAGACACCCCCGGGAAACTGACAACCTAGCTGTGAACTGAACCAGCGAACTGGGGACAGGGGGAATGTAAGGTGTAGCACAGTCTTTGGAGGTATATCACTCCTTCGGATTTTTTTTCCTCATGTGCCTGTGCCGTTGTAAAACTAGGTACTGGGTCATACGGATCGCCGCTGACACGACCGCCTCACGAGGACAACTAACCTTGATATGAACGTCAAGGGCCTCCGCCGAGGTATATGCTTGGCGCGGTTTCGTGAGACCCAAACGGCGACTCCCAACAACGAACGAGAGGAAAATCACAGCTTCTACGGCCACGAGCATAGACAACGCTCCAAACATCTCCAAGAGACTGCCATAGATCCTCATGAGCCCGAGGGATCATGAGGATCTATGCCTCTTGGAGATTTTTGGAGTGTTGTTTATGCTTATGGTTGTTGTTGTTGGCATCCTTCTGTCGGCTCGGAAGACATGATGGAGTATATGCGCTTAGTGCTGGGTCAGTCCGTGTGACTCCTCTCCAGGGCGCAAGCCTGGGCGAAGTGTATGGAGATCCTGGGATGCCCAGTCGTCAAGATCCCCCTCTCGGCCTCGCCGATGTAGCCCAAAGGAATGCAAAGCAATACGTTTGGCCGGCACCAGTTTGGCTATGGTACAAGCTGGTTTAACCCTTATCATTCGGAATACACCAGTGTGTGAAATAAGTTTGACTAAAATAGTTCAAGGGTGGTGCCAGAATAGCTTGGCGCCGCCTCCAGGCCTCACCACCCTTAAACTAAAGCCATTGGTCTATATCCTTATCTGTAAGTACTATGATGTAGCTTGCATATGCCAGTGTACAAATTTGCGCGGAAGCTTTTAGCCTCAGTATGATATGGGTTAATGCCGCCGTGACCTCTTGGGGCAGGCGGGAGCACTGGTCTTCACATGGCACTCAACTCTCACAGCTGGCTCCAGGTCCTTTACCTAGCCAC
This sequence comes from Semisulcospira habei, assembly GCA_036245525.1. NCBI lineage: Eukaryota > Metazoa > Mollusca > Gastropoda > Semisulcospiridae > Semisulcospira > Semisulcospira habei. The sequence continues at coordinate 83,707,743 of BTPG01000003.1, forward strand.
ACCCCGGTAACCGCTTCTGCTGGCGGGCGAAACGTTGTGAGGGGCTGACGCGTTTCTCAGTCAGTTGAAATACTTGGAGAGGAGACGGGCGCCGCCAAGTTCGCCTAAGCCCATTGAAAGGACTGATGGACAAGCAACAGAATAAGAATAACATGCCGGATCGGTCGGGGCCCGGATCACCAACGACCGCGCACCCCATTGGAGGTCTCCAGGGTGGGGGCGACAAGTGTGTTACTGGAACCAAACCCACCATCAAGCTGCCCACGCAAGGAATAACTATCGGAACTTGGAACGTTCGCACACTCTACCAGTGCGGCAAAGTGAAGGAACTCACCCACGAGTTGAAGCGCTATCGCTGGGACATTGTAGGACTTGCAGAAGTTCGATGGACAGGCTTCGGAGAAACAACAACAGATGAAGGCCATAAAATCTGGTTCAGCGGAAAAGAAACCAAGCACGAACATGGCGTAGCTTTTATCGTAAGGAAAGAGGTGGCTGGAACTGTCATCAGCTGCACCCCCGTGTCAAGCAGACTAATCTCCATCCGCATCTCCGCCCGACCGCACAACATCACTATCATTCAAGTATACGCTCCAACAGCAGATCATGATGATGAAGAATTAGAAGAATTTTACGAACAACTGGACAACATCATCAAGAAAACACCTAAGAAAGACATTCTGACTGTCCTCGGTGACTGGAATGCAAAGATCGGCCCTGACGCCTACCAACAATGGGCAGGAACAGCTGGCAAGTTTGGCCTTGGGGAAACAAACGACAGAGGCCTGCGACTTTTAGAGTTCGCACAGAGTCACCGTCTCACCGTTGCTAATACCCTCCATCCACACAAGAAGTCAAGAACAGTGACATGGCAATCGCCAGGAGGCCTGGTCCATAACCAGATTGACTTCATCTTGCTGCCTCGACGATTCAAATCCAGCATTAACAAAGCACAAACGAGGTCCTTTCCTGGCGCTGATATTGGCAGCGACCACAACCTCGTCCTTACTAGCCTCAAGTTGAAGCTGGCATTGAAACGAGATAGCAAGAGCCCTCGCATCAGATTCGACCTCCAGAAGCTAAAAGACCCGGAAGTAGAAGAGCTCTTCCAAGCCCAGGTGGGAGGCAGATTTGCAGCCTTGGCTACTTTGGACTGTGACGTAGACACCCTTGCTGGAAATATAAAAGAGGTGTTACTTTCTACAGCAGAAGAAGTGCTGGGGAAGCAGAGGAAGCGCAAACAGCCCTGGGTCACCGATGACATCCTCGATCTCTGTGATGAGAGGAGAGCCTGGAAGAAAAAGAGAGGCCAAGACCTCACATCAGCAAACAAGTACAGACTTGTCAACAAGAAGATCAGGAAGAGGATGAAAGAAGCCAAAGAAGATTGGATTGAAGACCAGTGTTGTGGCGTGGAAGAGGGCATGGCAAACGGCAACAGCAAGAAGGCTTATGAAACGCTAAGGACCCTCACCAAGACTCAACAGCGAACAGCCACAGTCATCGAAGACAGCAGCGGCCAACTCCTTACGGAAAACACTGCTGTACTAAACAGATGGACTGAGTACTGCCGAGACTTGTATAACTACAAGGCTGAGCCAGACACCAGCATCCTCCAAAACAACCAGGCTGGGGCCAGGAAGGCTGAAGACCTGCCAGTGTTAGCTGAAGAGGTGGAAGCAGCCGTACGCGGCCTGAAGGGAGGAAAGTCTCCAGGTGTAGACAACGTACCTGCTGAACTGTTGAAACATGGAGGAGAAGTAACAACGAAGGTCCTCACTACACTCTGTCAAAAGATCTGGGAGCAAAAGAAATGGCCAGTAGAATGGACACAGTCTCTAGTGATCCCGCTCCCCAAGAAAGGAAACCTGAAACAGTGCCAGAACTACAGAACTATCAGTCTGATAAGTCACCCTAGCAAAGTAATGCTTAGAATCATTCTCAACCGCCTCAAAACTTTCGCCGAGGAACTGCTGGCAGAAGAACAGGCTGGCTTCAGAGTTGGAAGAAGCACTGTAGAGCAGATTTTCAACTGCCGCGTCCTGATCGAGAAACATCTGCAGCATCAGCGCGAACTCTACCACAACTTCATTGATTTCAGGAAAGCATTTGATCGCGTCTGGCACGACGGACTCTGGCAAGTCATGAGATCGTTCAACATAGAGGAGGGACTGATCCAAATGATAGAAGCGCTTTACAAGAACGCCTGCAGCGCGGTTCTACTTAACAATCAGTCAGGCGAGTTCTTCAGGACGACGATCGGTGTCCGTCAAGGATGCCTGCTCTCTCCTGTCCTTTTCAACATATTCCTGGAGAAGATCATGCAGGAAACCCTCCACGACCACCATACTTCAATCTCTATTGGTGGCAGATCCCTGTGCAATCTTCGATTCGCAGACGACATTGACCTCATGGCAGGCAGCAATAGTGAGCTCCAAAACCTGACAGACAAACTTTCAAGTAGCGCAGGGTCTTATGGCATGGAGATCAGTACGGATAAAAGCAAAGCGATGATCAACACCACAAGCGACAGCAGCAGCAACATTCACATGAACGGCCAGAAGCTAGAAGAGGTCAATAGCTTCAAGTACTTGGGAGCCACCCTGTCCAAAGACGGTAGTTGCATAGCAGAGATCCGTATCAGGATAGGTACAGCAACATCCGCAATGGCCAGGCTGGACAGGATATGGCGAAGTAACTCCATCAGCTTCACCATCAAGTACAGGCTTTACAAGTCCCTCGTAGTGTCTATTCTACTCTACGGCTGTGAGACTTGGACACTGCTTGCAGACTCAGAAAAGAAAATCCAGGCCTTTGAGAACAAGTGCCTGAGGAAGTTGCTCCGCATCTCGTACCGCGAGCACAAGACCAACGAATATGTACGGAGCATCGTCACTTCCCTGGTGGGCCCACATGAACCCCTTCTGGCAACCGTGAAACGGCGCAAGCTTGCTTGGTTTGGCCACGTGACCCGACACAACACCTTGTCCAAGACTATCCTCCAAGGCACTCTCGAAGGAAGTCGTCGGCGAGGTCGTCAGAGAAAGAGTTGGGTCGCAAACATAAAAGAATGGACCGAACTCGAGATGCCAGACTTGCTTGCCACCGCCCAAAATAGAACTCAGTGGAGAGCACTGTCTGTTGCTGCTGCCTTTCAGTCCCCCCAACGCCCAGTTCGGGCAAGGGACTGATGATGATGATGATGATGATGACTTTCGCGGCTCTCGTTTCTGTTGGGAGTCGTTCGCCGTAAACGTTGCCTCACTAATTACGTGACAGTCGACTAAAAGTAATTAGGTATAACCGGCCCACTGACGTCATGAGAGTGATCCGCTGGCCCTATCATATCTGGGTTACCAGGCCATGGCGTAGAAAGCTATTTCATTTTCATAGGGCCGGGGTCTCAGAGGGACGGGGTCTCAGAGGGCCAACTGATGTGCCTGAAATGTTACTTTCGGAACAGCCGTCCCAAATATCATACAAGGGGTGGGGGAGGCCGGGTGGATAGTGGAGTTGGTGTCGAGGTGGGTGGGTGGGGGTGGGGGGATGGGAGGCCAACTTGAACAACTTTCAACCTCCTAAAAATCATACAGGCGGGGAGTGTGGGGTGGAGGGTGGGGTGGGGTGGGGTGGGGAAGCAATAATTGTCCAAGCAATAGAATGGCCTAATAAAATCAAACATAAAAATCGAACCCTATGCTTTTTATCTCCAAAATTATTGACTTGATTTTCCCGGCGGCTCCAACTGTTCTTTCAAGAGATTCAAGTTCCAAAAATATTTTGGTGGAGTGGGGGAGGGGGGGGGGGGAGGAGGGGGCCTGATTCAGTTCTTCGGCCTCCCACCCCGATCACCACGACGTCATAGTTATAAGGCTCGGGAGGCTGACGTCATCACGCTAGTCGTGGCGGCCATCTTGATAGGATACGCGACTCATGCGCTCATAGGGAAACGGCGCTGTCAGGACAATGTCAGGAAAGTCCTGTATAGGCCCAATAACAGCATGTCTTGCCATCACCGTAGGAAACCGCTAACCAGAATCAGTCTGTTTTTGTTTGTTTCCGAAGAGGAAGAAACATGAAAGTAAAACGCGTTGAAACACAAAGGCACTACTTCGCTACTATCTGAAGTCTATCAGTCGCCAGGCGGCGCGGGAGTCGACGTTTTTGGGCAACGCGGCGGCCGGAACTTCCAGAGTCCTGTACGCTGCTGACTTTCTAGGGACACGTCAGTTTGGTTCAGCCGTGTCCGGCGTCAGTCAAATATGGACGCTGCACAGTGAGTGTATTTATGATGTCGTTTGCTGCCTCAGTTGACTGACGAGTACCAAGTCTGAATTGCCGGCGCCGGCCAAAGGCCGCCATAGGGCCGATGTCGGCTGCCGTTGCGGGCCGGCCGCGCACGGCCGCTGTGTACGGGCCAACGGGGGCCGACGTCGGCCCTATGGCCTCTTGTGCATTGGGCCGTACTCCCTGGACACTGACCGGCCACGGCCGAGGAGCGCTCCGCCGTGCGGCAACAGGGCTCGGGAAGCTGACGTCATCACTGCGCTAGTCGTGGCGGCCATCATGAGAGGATTCGCGACTAAGGCGCTCATAGGGGAATCGCTGTCCGGCAGGACAATGTCAGGAAAGTCCTGAGAGCTATAGCCGAGGCCGGCAATAACTTGACAGCAAGTCTTCAAGTGCCGGCCCGGCATCCAGTCACCGTAGGTAATGAACCGCTAACCAGAATCTGTTTTTGTTAGTTTCCAAAGAGGAAGAAACATGAAGAAAAACGTGTTGAAACACTACTTCGCCGCTACTATCTGAAGTCTAAGATGGCGGCTGACGCGCCGACGCCAAGTTCCTAGGCAACTCAGTGACGTGGCGGGGAAAAGGCTTACCCCCCGAGCCCTACTGTGGATAGACACTGAAGGTTGGGCTTGGTTGGTTGTTTGGTTGGTTCGGGTTTAACGTCCACAGCACCTGACGGGCGGCAGGGAAATCTAACGGCCTGAGCTATTTCGGACTCTAGGTGGGGCTCATCCCCCCTTCCCCTAAAGATATGTCAGCGGGGGTGGGGGGGGGGGTGGGGGGGAGGGAGGGGGAGAGGCGGTGTCACTCAAGGGAGGTGGGGGGGGGGGGGGGAGGCCGGCCGGGCGGGGCCCCCGCCACCGCCTACCGGCCGCGGCCGCCACGGTCCAACTCCGGTGACCGTGGGGCGGCCGTCAGTGTACGTTAATTTTGCAAGCCAGGCCAATGTCGCTCGATCTCCAGAGACTGTAGGGCCGTGGGTGGCGGGTAGAAGGGGCCTGGCCAAATCAGAAAGAGTAATCAGTTATATTCATAGTAGGGCCGGCTCGATGACGCGGACAGTAGCTTTAACTAATCAGTGCAAATCCACTGCGCCACCGCATGCGCGCCACCCCCGCCTACTAATGCTCAAGACAAAATTTTGTCTTGAGCATTAGTAGGCGGCGGTGGCGCAGTGGATTTGCATTAGTCAAAGTGTCATCGAGCCCCTATGGTTATATTATACCTCAGTACGCATTAATTAAAGTTAACGTCATTGGCCGTTCGCATCACTGGAAACACTTTTAAATTGTGTGTTGTAATGTGACACTTTTTCACAGGGTTCCCATAGTCAAAAGCATAATAAGATGCCAAGGGAGGTAATCAAGGATAAGATCCGGTTTCCGGAAAATCAGAGTCCGAAAGAAAGAACGAGTAGACTTCTGTAAAATCGACTATAAGGTAATTTGATCGTTTTTGTTAAATGTGCAGTGATCTAAAGATTGTGTAATGTTAGCATAATGTGAAGTATTTTTTTTAGGATGGCAGGGAGACTAATTTTCTTTGGTATCGTAAACACTGTCAGTGTCGTCATCCCGGATCCTGCCACTTCCCAGCGTGAGAAAACTGAATGAAAATTAAATGACAGTAGGGTCAAACAGCCTATTGTCGAATGAAGTAGATGAAAGCAGGGCACAATCTAAACATACATGAAGAAGAATGAGATTTCTATAACGTCTGCTTGCGATTCTTTATGTTCCCGTTATAAATTATGGCATGTGTTCTGTGCTGGACCTTAGTCATTTCTAACACAGTTCACAGAACAATTGATACACAGCACATACACATGATACAGTATGCAGCGTATTGTACAGTATCTTAACCCATTACATCATGAGGCTGATTTAAAAAAAAAAAAAAAAGAGTTTATTGCCCTATGAAAGCTACATTACAGATTAGGAGATAGACCAACCATTTTAGTTCAAGGGTGGTGCCAGAACAGCTTCAGACGCCAAGTTATATTGGCACCACCCTTGTACTTTTATAGTCAAATTAATTTCAAGCAGTAGTGTATCAGGATAAAAAGGGTTACGTTTTATTTGGATGGCTACCAAAATATATTAATACACTTTACAGTAATCTGATTTTTTTTTTAATCACTCATCATAGCACATATATTTGTCCGAATTGTGTTGCAAATTATTGTCACATTTTACATTCATTTTCTTCATTTTAATGTCCCACTGGCACTAATAGTGATCGGGGACTAACAATACATTTTACAGGAGAAAGATCAGTTTTCATTTGTAGCTGTAAAAACAAAACTACAGTTCCAAAAATGATAAGTATTTTCATTATTATATTATTATTGTCTGATTTTGATTATTATTATATATTAATAATTCAATTATGACTATTTTCGAGTGCAGCAAATCTCATGTTCACTGTTAGCATTGTAAGGAAGTTACGGCTGCCTGTTTAATAAATTTTGACAACAAAGTTGATTCAAAGGGGAAATTAATGTGACGGGGGTGACGGTATCATCTCCCTTGTCAGTAATATTACAGCAGTGTAGGTTGTCTTCTTGTTCTGTCACTTTGGCAAGTGTTGTAAGATACCTGTAACTTTATTGCTATATTCTGATATTTGATGGGGTCAGTGTGAATTTTCTATTGTCTTGCTTCATTTTTCTTTCTCGAAGGCTAAGCTGGCAACTAATTTAGCCCAAATTTACACCGTACTTGAATTTGAAACTGAATGACCACCAGCCATAATAGTGTCACCTGTGTTTAAAGACCATCATTTAGGTGGCTGTCTTTAAACACAGGTGACACCTTTTGCCATTGAAGACTTTATTTTGATGCAGCACCCAGGGTTCTAAATACTTTTAAAAAGTATGGGGCCCTTCTGGTCCCCTGTTAGTAAAAGTAGGGGCCCCCACAGGAAAGTAAGGGGCTCATGAACCATTAGTCATACAGGTTAAAAAATATAAACAAAATGTCTGATTCTGCAGAACATTGTTTTGTTTTTTTATTTTGAAGGATAAAATAAACACACAGAGTTCACAAATCTGCAAATACGGACAAGACAGCGAAACACAGGAACTCTCCTTTCGTGGGAGGAAGCGGCTTTAGCTGAAAGAAGAATACCACTATGCAGCAAACAGAGGTTGATGCAATATGTATCATGCTAAAAATAGCCAGCCACGTGTGTTTGGTGAAAAGTTCATGACCTGTGTTGGGACCACGCTGATGCGCTGAGTACCACCTACCGCTGCTTTGAGACAAAGTAGTTCTGAAAAGGAGGGGGCATGTCAGGCCCCGTGGATATGAAAGTAGAGGGCCTGAGGCCAAAATAATGTGTGTTTTTTTTGCCTGGGCCCCTAGTTATTTCAAACCCTGGCACCTGTCTTTAGTTTTAGGACATCTTTTTATGAAAAGGTGGTTGCTCAGTGATTGCCTCATTCATTATGCCGTTTGGAGACAAAAGACAGAAAGTCCATTTTTGTGAAAAGTGATATTTTCATTTTTGTACAGTGAAAATCTCACTTTTCACAAAAATGGACTTGCTGTCCAGGGCAGCACTCTTTATTCAAACATTGCATTTTTACTACTCAGGTCAGCATGATGGCCCATCTGAGCAGTCAAGAACCACACCCATCTAATACTGCGACTGCCAGCACCTATGAACAGTTTTACAGTTATGAAGACCACATCTCTGATCTTCGAGATATGCTGCAGAAACAGTGGAACTCTCAACAAAACTGTGACTTGGTCATCTGGTGCAAAGGTGTGCCAAATAAAATCTCTTTACATGCCTGCGTTGCAGCATGCTTCAGTCCGAAAATCAGCACCCACCTTTCAATGGCCAGCAAAAAAGGATCTTTGCGAGCTGATTTTCATTTCCCTGTGGTGAGAGAGTTGGTGAGTTTCATGTACTCTGGTATGATGCGAGTCACGTTTTGTAACGCCAAGGAACTGTTGGATTGTGCTGAGTGGTTCGGTGTGACGGCTGCTGTCAAGTTCATTGAAGATTTTATGCGGACCTGTCCACCCACGCAAGCAGGTTATATGGCATTCAAACGAGACACTGACCCTGAATATTCGCAGACGCGTGGACAGCTTTCAAGCTTTAATGATCTGCTGCGTGAGAATTCAATGTACACCGCTGCCGACATCAATACAGCCATGCTTGTCAGGACTGCTGCTGCAGAGATAGGGTTTGATTGCATTCAGCGTGAATTTGGTGTAGCTGGTCTAATACAGTCATCTTTGGTCAGAGCTCAGGGTGAGACTATGGTTTTCCCAGGGAATGATCGGGAACCTGAGCAGGTGGTGGGAGAGGTTGTATTCCCCGAGTTTAGCAGCACCAGAATGTCACAGAACAAAGTCCAAGAGAACGATTGTGCTTCATCGTTTTGCGTTGCCCCAAGGGGTTCTGAAACATGTGGTACGTTCACAAATGGGAGGCAGAAAACTAATAATACTGATACAGCGCAGTTGGATGTTACGATCGGCTCTATAAGTATGGCAGAAAATGAAACCAACACCAGAGCTTGCTCACATGCATGCAACTTATGTGACCATACTTCCACCTCCAGACAGGCACCACACGACCACAGTGATGACGTTTACTTGAAATATAAGTGTTCAAGATGTCCAGAGCGATTTCAGAGTAAAAAACGCCGCATTAAGCACTTCAACGCTTACCATAAGAATGACTTCAAGTGTCGCCACTGTGGAGAGACCTTCACATGGAAGACACAACTCAAGCAGCACAGCAAGGAAGCACACGGTGATGGAAGGGTATTTGGCTGCAGTTTGCCTGGCTGCAAATCCATGTATGAAACTGGTGACAAACTGTCAGTTCACAAATGTAATGTGCATGATGCTAAGCTGGCGGTGTGGTGTAAAAACTGTGGTGAAATGTTCACTGACAAAGAGTCGTATGACAGCCACAATGTCTCCTGCATCAAAAGCTCCGCTGACGAGGAGGGAAGAAAGGAGGAGTTGGAGCCTTCTCTGAAGCACAAGTGTAGTGAGTGTAGTGGGTATTTCATCTCCAGACATGCGCTGCACGCTCACTACACCCTTGCCCACTTGACCTATGCCTGTGAACACTGTCCCCAGCGCTTTAAACAGCAAGGGACTTTGACACGCCACATATTGAGGTGCCATAAAGAACCCAGGGAGTTCAACTGCGAGTTTTGTGAGGGCGTTTTCAAAAAGCCGAGTGAGTTCAAGAAACACAACTTGGACCTCCATAAGAATGACAGGCCATTTTTGTGTGTGGAACCTGGTTGCAACGCACGCTTTTCCAAGTTGTGCAACTATCATCAACACAAGGAGAATGTCCACGACGGCTTACGCCCCATTGTTTGTGGCACTTGTGGCAAAAGTTTCAGTAGAGAGGTGTATATGGCCAGCCATCGGTACGCCTGCGTCCATACAGGACAGTTCCTGTGTCAGGAATGTGGAGCAGTCTTCAACTTAAAGGACAGTTTGAGGAAGCATGTGTCTGGTGTCCATCGCAGGGAGGGGAAGTATGTCTGCAATAATTGTGGCAAGAGATTCAACCATCCACGCAATCTCTATCGGCATACACTTATCCATGACAACATCTATCCCTACACCTGTGACCAGTGTGGAAAGAAGTTCCGTCACACAAATACACTGAAGCAACACAAGGAGAGGTTACACCCACAGTGACATCTATTCACAGATATTTGCTGACAAGCAAAAGAAATGCAACATTATTGGAACATTTCTTTTGCTCGTCACTATTAATGAGACATTTTTTTAACCATTGCAAACACTTTAGTGTTTCTGATGGTTCTGAAAGTGTCACATTTCGTTTGCTTGTCAGTAAGTAGATGAATCTCTTGTGTTATGTGCTTAGGCTAAGCATAGGTGCTCGACTTTCCTATGTCACACCTCTTGTGTGTACCATCACCCTGTGCACGTTATAAGACTATAGTGTGTAGATGTCTTACAGTATGTACAAGGGGTTATGGGCTTGCAGTTGAGCTCCTGTAGGCCAGGTGAGCAAGTGTATCAAATGGTGTTTAAATTTACCGTATTTCGATCAGAAATATACATGCATGACTTCGTGGGTGTCTTGTAATCTAGTAAACTCCTTCCGTGTATGTTTTTGGTGTACTCACCCATACTCACCATAATGTGCTGTGACATGGCGTGTACATTTTGGGTGTGTTCTTACCCATGCTTTCTGTGTAGGGCCATAAGGTGCCATTTGTAGTGGGTGTGGGCACACCCATACTTTTATAAGGGCAGTTATGTAGAACAAAAACCGTGACAATAACCTAACTATTTTTAACATTAGTATGTGTTTTTGTGTTACAGTACTTTTGATAGAGTCATAAAGTGATGTTTGAATATTTGGATGAATGATTCAGATAAGTACAGGAAAGGTGCACGCACCCCTGACACTCCACATCACAACCACCAAACCTGCTTTTTTATTTTTCCGGCCAGTAATGTGTGGTGGGAAGGTCCAAATGGCTCGCACATGCTTGACACCTTAACACTCCCACCCACCACCACCACCCCCCCCCCCCCCCCCCTATTTTGAAACCACCCTTCCTCCCCAGCTGTTAAAGTGTCATGCACTTTTTTTTCATGTTATATGCATTTTGATCAATCCTGTGCGTCCACACACAAAACGGAAGACACCAGCGTGACCCCTGGTTCCAGAACTATACACCTGAGCCACATACCATACATTAACCCTTTAACCGTTATGATCTGTCACGATAATTCCTGAAGGAAGCATCATGATGGGCAACGCTGCGGTCAGCCAAAGGGTTAGCTCCGAGTCCCTACAGCGGGAGATTGATTGACCATGATAATTCAAGGGTAGTGCCAGATTAGTTTGGTGCCTTCAGGCACCAAGCTAATCTGGCACTACCCTTGAATTATCATAGTCAATCCACCTCCTGCAACTGGTACATAGTCTTTAAGTAACACTTCCAAAATTTGGGAAACTCAACCCTGGGGCTAAAAGGGTTAAGAGGTCATTAGTTGTTGTTTTGGTGGGGATGAGGTGGGGGTGGAATCGTTCCTTTGCGCGGTACTCAAGTTGTACATTCTGGACTTTACTATACATAAAATCCTCCTTCAAATACTTGCATGACATTTGTAAGGTAATTCACTTTTGCTACTTGTTTGCTACTTCATATTTTATATATATATATATATATATATATATATATATATATATATATATATATATATATATATATATATATATATATATATATATATATATATATATATATATATGCATGTGTACAGTGTTGTTAGGCATGTACAGATTAGTTCCAATTCTCATCGTTGTTTCTGGGTGTTTTGGTGTTAAAGTGTAAGACGTGTACTTGTAGATCTCTTTGAGCAAAGTCTTTGTGGTACTTGGGTACACTTAACTCAAAGCCCTGGCTCGATACGACAGGATGTGGATTGACTGTGATAGTTCAAGGGTGGTGTCGGAATAGCTTGGCACCTGTGGGCGCCAAATTATCCCAACACCACTCTTGAACTATTTTGGTCGGTCTGTCCCCGGAACTGTCACGTAGACCTCAGAGGATATCTACAACATTTGATAATTTTGTCCTCAGGGCTTAACAGTTAACTGGTTAATGTACTTTTATGTAGTGAGTTTAACCCTTGCTGTGCGTTTTGGATCTGTTTTCATGTGTAGTTTCATCATTTGTACAATTTCTTTTACCGAACTTGTATGAATGCCTCTAGCACCGTATCATATTCATACCTGTGTACTCAAAAATGTACTTTTGTGTATTTTTTTAGATCTATGTAAATTTGCATCCTTGTCCATACGCCATGGGTGGAAATTTCACCACACAGTTGACATCAAATGCTCCATACTGATTGTATGGTGCGATTTCTACACAACACTGATATTCTCGTTTGCAAGTATTAGTATGTCGTGGGTAGAAATGGCACCATACAATTTACGTACACAAGTCAGTTGACTTGCATGGTGCAATTTTACCCATGACGTACAGTTAACCCTTATCATTCGGAATACATGAGTGTGTGAAATAAGTTTGACTAAAGTAGTTCAAGGGTAGTGCCAGAATAGGCGCCAAGCTATTCTGGCACCACCTTTGAACTAAAGACATTGGTCTACATCCTTATCTGTAAGTACACTAATGTAGCTTGCATATGGCACTGTACAAATTTGAAGCTTTTAGCCTCGGTATCATGTGGGTTAAGGCAGTAAAAAGTGACATCTAGCAAAGGTTAACATTTTCACAGTTCTTTTACTTTGTTTTCTTCAATAACTTCTTTAGCATTAAGATTCATAATGTACAGATTTTATCGTAAACCTTGTAATTTAACGCTTTGGCTGTTGGTCGCGGTTTTTGTCACGACAATTCCTGCAGGAATCATCCTAAGAAAAACCGCCACCAACAGCCAAGGCATTAATAATCTTTAGTTTGTGTCATTTGTGACTAGGTTGTAGTTATGGCATGTGTAAATGTGACTGTGTCCCATATGTGGGGGTGGGGGGCAAAGGGGAGGGGGGTCAAGGGATCCCTATTTCTCCCTCCCAACCCCCCCCCCCCTCCCAACCCCACCCTTGAGGTAAGGGAGCAGGGAGAAACAGGGAAGATGAACTAATGTGACTGTGTCCCATTTTTGTAGGGGTAGGGGGCAAAGGGGAGAGGAGGGGATCAAGGGATCCCTGTCAAAAAGGGGGGGGGGGGGGCAAGGGAGCAGGGAGAAACGGGGAAGATGAACTAATGTGACGTGTCCCATTTTTGTTGGGGGGTGGGGGTAAAGGGAGGTGGGGGGGTCAAGAGATCCCTATTGGGAGGAGGCAAGGGGGCAGGGAGAACCACGGAAGATGAACTAATGTGTGTCCCATTTTTGTGGGGGTGGAGGGCAAAGGGGAGGGGGTGTCAAATGATCCCTGCTCCCTTGCCTCCCCCCATTCCGGCGGAGGCAAGGGAGCAGGGTAAAACCGGGAAAGGAAAATCTGAGGGAGGGATATTGATTGGTTACATCGACATGTTGTGTATCATGTTTATGTTTGTGATGCAGCACAACCTGGCTTGATGGACCACCCATTTTGCTAAAAAAAAAAAAGTCGGTCTTTCAAAAAAAGTGCGGATAGGCAAACAGTGTCACTGGTCATGAAAGACCAACATTCAGGTGGATGAAGCCACCTGAATGATGGTCTTTAATGACAGGTGATCTCTGATGTTGATGAGGGTGGTGCTTGAAGACAAGTTGTACTGTACTCGCATTCAATTATGTCTTTCTTTTATGGCATAATTTGGAATAAATGGTTTCATGTTTACTAAATTGTGTGTGTGTGTGCACTAAATTGTGTGTGTGTGTGCTTGTAAGTGTGCGTGTGTGTTTGTGTGTGATAGCTGTATGTTTCTTTTTCTGACAACTAGTGAACTATGCACAAAACTGTAATTGATTGGGGCTTTTATACTGGGACAGTCGTTCACACACTAACATTTGACAGATCAAATAGTAAAACTGTTTAATTTTGACAGTAGTCTTTAGGATAATCAGGAGGTTTGATGGGTTTCACGTACACGACCAGATCTTTGATCAATCAAAACAACAAAACGCGTTATCGTAGTCAAAAGTCGTGAGGCCAGGTTTCCACAGGAACTTTCCGCTGAGTCAAAGAATCTGGGCTCAGTGTCACGAATGAGCTTAGTCCTATGCAGGCCACTAAGCAAGGTGCTCCGCACCTTGCTTAGTGGCCTGCACAGGGCTGAGCTCACTCATGCAACTGTATCCAGATTTACGTCGACGGCTCTCATTATTAGGTCCCTCAGCAAAATCCACACTGAATTGTGAATGTACAGAAGTTCCGTGTATTTCATTCTCGCATAGGGGAGCCAATACTGTTCAATCGGCGCTGTACCAGGCTCCAGAATAATCTGGAAGCAGAGGTACCAGGAAGCCCCACTTAACCGAATATAATTCTTTAGTCTCACCTGCAAAAAGCATTGTGGCTGCATGAGTGAGCTTAGTCCAGCGCCAGCCACGAAGCAAGGTGCTCCGATATAGCGGGTCACTTTGCTTGGTGGCTGGTGCAGGACTAATGTCACTTGTGCAACTAATTCCTGGTTGCTAGCGTCCTCTCAAGATGGCGGCGCGGCAGCGGTGACAGGTCGTTTCGGCGGTAATTTTTTCGGCGACACCGCCGAAACATAGGTCCACCGCCGAAAGGGCCAGCCGCCGAAACGCCCAAATTAAATTACCCTCAAAACGTCCACAAGGTGAAATGAAGTAGAAAAAAAATGCAATGATCTATATAACAGATAATATTCCTTGTCAACGGTCACTCAACCCTAACCCCTCCTCCACCGACCCCCCCCCCCCCCCCTTTCTAAAAAAAAACCCCCACATGTTCCGACTACTACCGCAAACAGGAAGTAGCAGTTTTTACGAGCTTCCGCAGAGTCGTAGAGTCCGCAGATTCGTACCTAATCAAGAACTTAATCCCGAGTCAAGACCCTAAAACTTAAAAGTTCCAAAGCAGGTCTAGAACGAACTATCGCCCAATTGAACTGCCGCCGAAACGACCACACGCCGAAACGACCAACTGCATCGCCGAAACGGTTTGTCGCCGAAACGACCTGTATTCGCGGCAGCCGACGCTCCTAGGCAACGCGGGGGGGGGGGGGGGGGGGGGGGGGGGGGGGGGTTCCGAGCCCTATGGATTCGGTGCCCTGAGTCCAGCGCTTTGAAACTCACCTTTTTCGTGGTGGACCGTACATTTAACGTTTTCATTCACAATAAACGTGCTCAGTAGCCCGCACTACACGTCAGTGCCAGCGCCTTAGGGTTTTCCATGACCTTAACCCATTTAGCCCATTTATACAAATCAAAACATGACGGTAACACAGTGGGGCGTCTGACAACAAGCACACGCACGGGAAGTGTGTAGTGACAAAGTTTCATGGGGTACACACTACTTTAAGGGAAGTGACTCTAAATGCACACGAAAACGAAATGACGCTGGCAAGGAACATCATAGATAGTCATATTTTGTTTTAACTTACCTTCTCTGGGACAGACTGCATGGTAAGTACGTGTAGTCTGAATGTAGTGTAGATCTGAATCAGGCGGATATTTCTAATGTTTTTGCGAGTTTATCAATGTTTAGAAACTTAGTCAAGAAAAGGTCTGGCTGTGCAGGTGTTGCTTGTGCCTTGCGAATAGGACAAGTTTTTAGGAGTGCTATGTTTTTCAGTTTATTTGTTCTGTTTCGTACGGGATTTAATTTATGTTTATTATCTATTTATTCGACTTATGTAATATATCATAGTTGCCCATTTATGCTTTTGTTAAAGTTTGCTTATTTTATAGGACGGATAAATTACATATCGTGTGGCTAGGAGGTACAATACTTTATTTGGGACCATTAGCGTCAAGCAAAAGGCGAACACAGGCCATACCGGGCCCTTGCTTTTCACCGGCTAAAAGATCCAAAAGAGGGGGAGGGTTAAGGGGTGTGTGTTGAGGCAACAAGCGTGTGTGAGGGGGGAGGGGATGGTGGTGGAGGCATGTGTGTGCATCTTGCATTACTCTCTCTCTCTTGGCTTGACTTCGCGAACGAAGATTTTATAGGAGTTGCCCACGACGTCTGCAGGCTTGTTCGTGGCTGCGGAGGCCAATCCGAGACAGGCAGGTTCGACCGCAGTGGCTGCAGGGGAAGGTCTGGCCAGGGTTCTGAGCTGCGGCATCTCTGTTTTTTCTCCTGAGCCGCTTGTCCTTAAGGCTAGCTCTGCGAGAGTCCTCAAAGGAGACAGCTGCCTTGTAAATGGTGGAGCGCCAGGTGTCACGGTCCGCAGCAAGTGAAGACCACTGGTGGTGGTCGATTTGGCAGGCACTAAGTGACTTCTTGAGACAGTCTTTGTATCTCTTCTTTGGTGCCCCTCTGTCACGGTGTCCAGTAGCAAGCTCGCCAAACAGGGTGATCTTTGGTAGGCGATGATCCTCCATCCTGGAGACATGCCCCGCCCAGCGGAGCTGTGTCCGCAGCAGCAAAGCCTCGATGCTCACAGTTTCAGCCTGTTCAAGGACCTCGACGTTGGTGACATAGTCACTCCAGTGAATGCCCAGGATGGTACGCAGGCAGCGCTGGTGGAAGCGTTCGAGGAGTCGTAGTTGGCTGCGGTAGAGGGCCCAGGACTCGGAACCATACAGCAGGGTGGTGAGGACCACAGCTCTGTACACGCTGATCTTGGTGCCTGTTTTCAGCTGTTGATTGTGCCACACCCGCTTGAAAAGTCGCCCGAAAGCACTGTTCGCTTTTGCCAGCCTGCTGTCAAGCTCCTTGTCCAGCTTGGCGTCCGACGTGATAATGCAGCCAAGGTAAGTAAACTGGTGCACTGACTTTAGTTCAGACTCGCCAATGGTGATGTGAGGAGGGCGATACACTGTCTTGGGTGCCGGCTGATGGAGGACCTCTGTCTTTTTCAGACTGACCTCGAGTCCAAAGAGCTGGGCAGCATCTGCGAAGCAAGACGTGATGCGCTGCAGGGCTCTCTCTGTGTGTGCAACGAGGGCAGCATCATCAGCAAAAAGCAGCTCACGAATCAGTTGGTCTAGGGTTTTCGTGTGGGCCTGCAGTCGTCTGAGGTTGAACAGGCTGCCATCGAGACGATACCTGATGTACACTGCATCGTCATCATCGAGGTCCACTGTGGCCTGCTTCAACATCATGCTAAAAAAGATGGTGAAGAGGGTCGGTGCCAGCACGCAGCCCTGCTTTACGCCGTTGAGAATAGGGAATGGTTCTGAGAGGTCATTGTTGAGTCTGACCTGGCCTTGCTGGTCCTCGTGTAGCTGGACAATCATGTTGAGGAACTTTGGGGGACAGCCAAGTCGCTCCAGGATCTGCCACATGCCTTGCCTGCTCACAGTGTCGAACGCTTTTGTTAGGTCGACAAATGTTACGTACAGCCCTTTGTTCTGCTCGCGGCACTTCTCCTGTAGCTGTCTCAGCACAAAGACCATATCGGTGGTGCTCCTGTTTGCTCTGAAGCCACACTGGCCCTCTGGGAGTTGGTCTTCAGCGATGGCAGGTACCAGCCGATTCAGGAGCAGCCTTGCAAGGATTTTCCCAGCAATGGACAGCAGGGTAATTCCCCGATAGTTGGAACAGTCAGACTTCTCACCTTTGTTCTTGTACAGGGTGATAACGACTGCGTCACGGAGATCTTTTGGTAGTGTTCCTTCCTCCCAGCAGCAGAGAAAGAGGTCATGGAGCTTGTTGTGCAGTGCTGTGCCTCCATGTTTCCAGATCTCTGGCGGTATTCCATCAATGCCTGCTGCTTTGCCACTCTTGAGCTGGTGGATGGCTGTGAGGGTCTCTTCAGCGGTGGGCGGTTCGTCCAATTCAACCTTTACTGGGAGGTGTGGGATTTGTAGGACGACTGCTTCTTGAACAGTGCGCTCAGCGCTGAAGAGGCTCTGAAAGTATTCCGACCAGCGGTTCAAGATGGAGGTATTATCTGTGAGGAGTGCCTGGCCATTCGCGCTTCGCAGGGGACTTTGTACCAGGTGCCTGGGGCCATACACTGCTTTCAGTGCTTCATAGAAGCCCCTGTAGTCACCATTGTCAGCACAAAGCTGGGTCCTCTGTGCAAGTCTGGTCCACCACTCATTCTGGAGATCTCTGAGCTTGTGCTGGAGACTGCTGCAGACGAGGCGGAAGGCAGACTTCTTCACAGGGCAGGAAGGCTGGGCTAGGTGGGCCTGATGGGCGGCTCTTTTTTTTGCTAGGTGTTCCTGGATCTCTACATCGTTTTCGTCAAACCAGTCTTTGTTCTTCTTTCTGGCGAAACCCAAGACTTCTGCAGAGGATTTTGCAATAGCAGTTTTCAGTTGTTCCCAAAGTGTTTCAGGGGAGGAGTCTACTGGGTCCGCTGTGTCTTTGAGCCTGCACTGTAAATCTGTCTGAAAGGCAGCTTTCACATCGTCACGCTGAAGGCTGGCAACATCAAGCTTTTTCTTGGGGGGCCCCCATTTCTTGGGTTTTGGCTTGAAGTGGAGCCTGAGTTTGCAGCGGACAAGGCGGTGGTCAGTGTGGCACTCTGCGCTGGGCATCACTCTGGTGAGGAGGACGTCACTGCGGTCCCTCTGACGCACTAGGACATAGTCGATAAGGTGCCAGTGCTTGGAGCGAGGATGCATCCAGGTGGTCTTTCGACTGTCCTTTTGCTGAAAAGTAGTGTTGGTGATGACCAGTTGCTGCTCCGCACAGAACTCCAATAGTAGGCGGCCATTGTCATTGCAGTTCCCCACGCCATGCTTGCCAAGGACTCCTTTCCAGGCTTCAGAGTCCTGGCCCACTCTGGCGTTGAAGTCGCCAAGGATGATGACTTTGTCGTCTGCAGGGGTACTCTGTAGGAGGCTGCGCAGGTCAGTGTAAAACTTGTCCTTTTCAGCAGGCTCTGCCAGGAGGGTTGGGGAGTACACACTGAGAAGGGTGACGTGCTGCTGGTGTCTCAGTGGGAGGCGCATGGACATGATGCGGTCTGAGTGGCCCGTTGGTAGGTTTTCCAGCTTAGTCGCAATGGATGTCTTGACCATGAAACCCACGCCTGAAAGCCGTCTTTCTGATGCAGGCCTGCCTGACCAGTAGAGGGTGTACCCAGCACCAAGTTCTTGGAGGCTGCCTTCGTCCGGAAGGCGTACTTCGCTGAGCGCGGCGATGTCGATGTTTAACCTCCGCAATTCATGGGCAATGAGGGCGGAGCGACGTTCAGGGCGTCCGCTGTCTGCTTTGTCGAGCATGGTTCGGACGTTCCAGCATGCTACGTTGAGTCCGGTCGTGGTCGTCATGAGAGTGGATCCGTTATTCTTTCTTGTTTTTTGACCGCAGGAGAAGATACCCGTTGACCGCGGCTAGCCAACTGGGGTTGCGAGGGGACGAGCTTTGGTTAGGCCACCTTTTCTAGGCCCCTCTCCGTGTGGAGCAAGCAGTGCTGTCCCTAGAGAAGGCTGCTTGGTCGTTCAGGGTGTGCCGAGTGATGTTGTCATCCCCAGGTCAACATCAGGCGACCAATATCCTAAACCGCCTGCATGCAGGTTTGAGACTGCGGCTTCCAGTGACATCTTTCACCTGCCGTTTCGCCCCTCGCCCGTCGCTACAGGACTTGGAATGGTCAGTGTCATGGTCCGTGGACGTTTCCTAAAGCCTGCGCGGTGGAGCTTTTTGGTGGAGTGCAGTGTGCGCAGTACTGGCCCCACCCTTTAAACCCTTGGTTCATCTGCCATGGCCTAGCAAGCTGGGACGATGGCATCGAGGTCCTCGGGTCGTAGGTTTTATATCAGACTGTCCTTGTCCTAGTCTCTGCATCTTGCATTAACACTTACAGGAAATAAATTTAATGATAGAGGAGTGGAGTGGGGTCTTTTTCAAACTCCCAAAAAGGAGCGTTGATATGTTATTGTTAATATAATTTTTGTTTATGCTCAGCACCATCTTTTTTGTTAATGTTTTTCACTCCATTGCAGGAGCACACACAGAGAATATCACTCAAATGAAAAATGAGTCTCCACAGATGGATCTGTAATGTCTCATGCTGACCATATCATTCATATCTATGTGGCACAACTTCTAACATTTTCCATCTTCTGTCATCTGCAGATCTGAATCATGGCGTCCGATTTCATCCAGTTCAGCAGATTCAGAAACAAGAATGGTAGGCAGCATTCATTTTCTGACTTTTCCCATCGTGAGGAACGTGTGTATGAGTACATGGACCACCAATCCCGACTACAGAAGTGTTTGTACCTTCAGTGGGTCTCCCGCATAAATTGTGATCTTATCATTCAGAGTGATGGCTGCAATCTTCCAGTCCATTCCTGCGTTATTGCCTGCTTCAGCACAAAAGTCAGTGGTCATGTATCAAATTCAGGCACCCGCTCTTCAAGCCCCGAGACAATGGAAGTTAACTTTGAGCCGGATTCAGTGATTGAGCTTATAACATTTATGTACACAGGGTCCCTTCGACTGAAATGCAACACTGCCAAGGAGATGTTGAAATGTGCACAGTGGTTTGGGGTCACTGCAGCTGTCAAATTTATTCAAGAGTTCATAAATGATCTGGCCTCCATCAAAGCAAAACAGACAGAACAGCTTGTTAAGTCAGTGCAGAGATATCTTAACTCTCATATGCATGCAGCCAGCGGTACTGTAAACAGTACTGGTGGCCGCGTGCACAAAGGGCTCAATCCCACGGCTTTCCAAGAACCGGTCAACATCGCAGGCATATCTTCTCACAGACAAACAGGAAATCAAAATCAAAGACCTAAGGTCATCTCAAAACAAGCGTTGACGAACAGCTGCAAAGCATTACTTAGCCCGAGACACAAAGCCATTGCAGCCTCACCGAAACAGATTCCGAGCAACAGCCCCAGGTACAAAGCAATTGCAACGTCGCCAATGCAGTTTCCTTTCAGAAGCCCGAGACAAAGGGCAGTCGCAACGTCACCAATGTACTTTCCTTTCAAGAGCCCGAGATACCAGACGATCACCTCCTCACATATTCACACCCCCATAAGAAGTCCAAGGTACCAGGGAATAGCAAGCTCACCAGCCCAGACTCCATTCAGTAGTCCCTTCAGACTTCAGGATGTGAGAAAGGCCGGCATGTCAGAGTTCAGCTTTGACCCCAGTATGGCTGCTAATGAACTGCTGGATGGGCTGGACTACTTCATGGCAGAAGAAACAGTGGAGACGGAGACCGAAGTCACCACAGGAGAAGTGACAGTGCGGGCAGGAGGTGAGCAGGAAGGTCCATCAGCCCAGCAAGTGATTTTATCTGAAAAGGGTAACAAAATTTTATTTAACTCCCTGGTGCAGGCTGCCACTGGTGCTGTGAACAGCACTGGTGGCAACATGCACCAGGGGTTTGGTTTAATGAACCACTGGCCTCAGACAGCGGGCAACAGCTCTCAGCAAGTGTCTTTTATCAAACAGGCTGACAGAACCGCAGTTTTAACTTCAGACATCCAGGGGCAAGCACAGACGTCGTTTGTAAAGGTACCTTTATCATACCTACCTGTTCAAATCATCCTGACTTCTTCTACTGAAGATGAGTTGGCCCAGGATGTTTTGGTGACAACTGAAAACTCAGATGGGGAAACCGTGGAGCTGTCAGTTGTAGATGGGCTTCCGGGAACTTATTTTACCCAAGAAGATATATCGCAAAATATACAACTGATTTCTTCAGTGGAAGGGTCAGCACAGGAAGTGACTCTGACAACAGATGGTGTTAACCCCCTTGTGCGTGCAGCCAGCAGTACTGTTGGCAGCATGCTCAAAGGGGTGAACAGACAAACAGCGCAGATATCGGTTGTATCGGAAGCACCGCAGACATTCTTCACGCAGACACCATTTTCTAATTTGCCCCAAAGGATACCACAGATGGCTTCACCCAGGGCGCAGCAAGGATCGACACGGACAAATAGTCCACAGGAACAGCCGATAGACTTGTCCGGTTTTCAGCGTGTAGCACAACAGTTTGTCAGACGTGTGGTTTTGTCGCGCTCACCTGGCAGAGCACAGTCATTTTCCCCAAGGGTGCAGGGTAGCGTATCTTCCGTGAATGCTCAAAACTGGCATACCCTTGACACCTCACATCTACAGGAGCTGGAACAGATACATTTTGAAGAAACAAAGTTAGCAAGTACGGAAAAAGGGGTGTCAGTGTCGGGAGGCAGTGGAGACAAAAGTCTGACGGCATACAGAAATATTTTCAGCAGCTTTCAAGCTGAAGACTTGGGTGACGATGATGCAGAGCCTGGTGGTGATGGTGACCTGGACTCACAGGAAGGAGATGGTGATGAAGAAAGACCTAGTAAGAAGAGACGCAGACGTTCAGAAAGAAAGGAAAAAACAGAAGCCAAGCTGATAGCAGAACGTACGTGCACCTACTGCGATATCATTTTTGAGACCAAGAAAGAAATGAAACAACACGTACGCTTTGTCCATGGCTCGTTCTCTTGCTCTGAGTGCTCGGAAAGTTTCATTCGACAGGAGTCATTGACACGCCATGTGCTAAAACACCACAAGGGTCCTGTCAACCTGCAGTGTCCTCACTGCCCCGAGAGTTTCAAGACGCAGTCCAAGTTTGAGGAACACTGTAGGGGAGTGCACAGCGAACGCAAACCCTACCACTGTCATGTTGAGGGTTGTCATTACAAGACCTCCAGGCTCAAGTCCCTCAACTGTCACACAGAAAATGTTCACGCTGAAGAACGCAACTTTGTTTGTGGAAAATGTGGGGACAGGTTTCCCTCGAAACAGTACCTCTATAACCACGAGAGGAACTGCGTTCACACGGGGCAGCACTTGTGCCAGGAATGTGGAGCTGTTTTCAATGTCGCCCAGGCGCTGAAACACCACATTCGAGTCAAGCACCTTGGCGAGGTTCCTTATACATGCAAAGTTTGCGCCAAGAAGTTTGCTGATCACAGAAACCTGGCACGTCACATGCGCATTCACAACAATGAGTACCCATACTCGTGTGGCTCTTGCAACCAGAGATTCCGGCACAGCAACACGATGAAATACCACTTGGAGAAAGTTCACAAACCGGGGCCTCGCGCCACTTGTCTACAGCAGCCTCCATTTGAATCTCCACCAGTGTGTCCGTACTGTAAAGAATCATGGAACTGTCACTGTCAGTTACTGCCCTAGACAGATCCCGGGCTGCTACTTGATTCGTCATGAAATAACCCTTGCTACAAATTGTAGCAAGGGCTGTCTCGCAATGGCAAATCATGGTCGCAGCCTAAGTGTGCTTATGTCGCGTATCTGTAGGCGGCACGTCTCGAATGAGTTAACCTTTAATTCCCAGAGTTAACCCTTATCATTCAAAATACACCAGTGTGTGAAATGTGTTTGACTAAAATAGTTCAAGGGTAGTGCCAGAATAGCTTGGCGCCTCTAGGCGCCAAGCTATTCTGGCACCACCCTTGAACTAAAGCCATTGGTCTGTATCCTTATCTGTAAGTACTATAATGTAGATTGCATTATGGCAGTGTACAAATTTGAAGCTTTTAGTCTCAGTATGATATGGGTTAAACGACTTCCATCTTTAGGATCAATCAGTCACTTGTAATGTAACTGGACAGGTGTCGCTGCCAGAGAATACAAACCATAGATTAACACATTAACAAACTTGCAGCTTGTTAACCCTTTAACTCCCAGGGCTAAACGACTTCCATTTTTTAGAATGGAAGTCATTAGTTCTAGGAGTAAAAGGGGGAACAATCAGTCATTCGTAGCTTGACACGTGTCACTGCTAGGGAATACAAACCATAGATTAACACTTGTATTTGAGATGTTATTTTGCACATTGATTTGGGAATGAGGCAGTAGTTATTTCTCTGAAGCGCATAGAGCTCCCTGCTTCTGGGGATTTAGCACAATATAAATGCTCTTTATTATTATTATTATATAGTTAATGAATGCCTTGGTCCATGCATCATTTAGCCACTGATACTGTTTATCTGGTACTGGTAGTTGCATCTGAATGCATGCATAATGCACAAAGGAAGGGTGGGGGGGGGGGGGGGGGGGGGGAGGGAGGGGGGGTGGATCTGATTCATTTCAATTCCTGAGAGTACAGAAAATACATTGAGCCTCTTTTGTGTGCAGCCACTGGTACTGGTAGCATTACCCATGCACCCCGGCCCACATGCACAGAGGGATTAGCACGTAACATTTTTAACTCATTGGAGACGTGCTGCATTTGGATACGCAGCAAATGCTGCGTATCCAGATGCGGCACGTCTCCAATAAGTTAAATATTCTGCATTCAGATGCATTTGCATCTTTACGCCGCGTGTCTGGATGATGCACGTCTTGATTGAGTTAAATCCAGCTCTAAAGGTGGACTGCCAAGCGTGCTATTGTGAACCCTTTGCCTGTCGGTAGCGTTTTTTGTCGACATGATTCCAGCAGGAATCATGGCGACAAAAAGCGCTACTGACATCCAAAGAGTTAAATGCCAGGATACAACCAACAAACTATTTAAAAGAGAGTTAAAATGTTACATTCTAGGATACAACCAACAAAGTAAGAAAGACACTTTATAAAAAAAAAAATTGGGCCTAGGAGTATACATGTTTCTTTCTCGGACGGTTATCCCATATCATACTGAGGCTAAAAGCTTCAAATTCATACACAGCCATATATATGCACGCTGCATTATAGTACTTGCATATAAGGATACAGACAAATTACTTTAGTTCAAGGGTGGTGCCAGAATAGCTTGGCCCCTAGAGGTGCCAAGCTAGTCTGGCTCCACCCTTGAACTATTTTAGTCCAACTTATTTCACACTCTGGTGTATTCCGAATGATATGAGTTATTTCAGTGCTGAGTAAGTGACTCCGATCTCTTCCAAGGAATACAGTATCATATTACCACCCCCCCCCCCCTCCCCCAGCCGTGTGTACTGTTCATAGCACATGTTTTTGTGCTCACCATGTATTGGAGCGACATGCACAGTGAATGATGTTTTACTCTGAATTTTTTTCTGCTCAGTTCCGAGAAATTCTGAATACCACCCACTTGCAAGAGGTATAGATCCTCATGAGCCCCTGCAGTTGGGGGGCTCATGAGGATATATGCCTCTTGCTGACACCACTTGCAGTCTGTGTTCTTTAGAAAATTAGGACACTTTGGTGTTGAATTAACAGAGAATACAGGAACACTGGCACTGAACAGGTTAAACGTTTATGGTTGTTTGGTCTTCCACGTTTTATGCATAATAGTAATACTACAGCCGCCTTATTTACACTTTACTCACAATGACTTTTGTAATTTTTGGAGTCATATATGTATAAGAAATGTATATTATCATGCACCCCAAGTGAAAATAAGCAGTGAAATATACATGAGTGTGATAGTTTGATACGTCTGAACGGAATCAGAAAACAAAGAGACTCGTGACACAGTGAGTGTGTTGTGCTTTACACGCAACACACTCAGTGTGATAGTTCTCCTTCATAACACATTCTACTTTAAATGACGTAGTGTTCATGGCGTCAAATCCTGCACACAATTTGTAAGGTGTGACATTACATGTCTGTGTTGCTGGTGTGACATCACATGTCTGTGTTGCTGGTGTGACATCACATGTCTGTGTTGCTGGTGTGACATCACATGTCTGTGTTGCTGGTGTGACATCACATGTCTGTGTTGCTGGTGTGACATCACATGTCTGTGTTGCTGGTGTGACATCACATGTCTGTGTTGCTGGTGTGACATCACATGTCTGTGTTGCTGGTGTGACATCACATGTCTGTGTTGCTGGTGTGACATCACATGTCTGTGTTGCTGAAAGGGTGAGCTGTGCTATTTTTAGGAGTAAATCCACCCTGAATGTGCCTGTCAGAAATTTTTCTAATCCACTGCAACAGACGTGAAAATTTGTGATGCTGCGATTTCACTCTTCGACATAAACCTACTCAGTGTGAGTTCGCACAGCAAGATTCCCACCACGTGTACGAATTCACAGAGGCTTGAATCTGTCCGACTAAAAAGTCTGAATAGATGCAGGATAAATTTACATGTAGACCCCCGGCCCCATTTCCCAGATCCTGGAGATGTTGCCTAAAGATGATGTACGAGTTGCAGGAGATGCATCGACCATGATAATTCAAGGGTAGTGCCAGATGAGCTTGGCGCCTGAAGGC
The DNA here is from genome assembly GCA_036245525.1 of Semisulcospira habei. Lineage (NCBI taxonomy): Eukaryota > Metazoa > Mollusca > Gastropoda > Semisulcospiridae > Semisulcospira > Semisulcospira habei. The sequence continues at coordinate 83,733,750 of BTPG01000003.1, forward strand.
GCCAAGCTCATCTGGCACTACCCTTGAATTATCATGTTCCATCCATCCCCTGCTGTAGGGTGTTGTGGCTGAATGGGAAATTCAAGCTTGGATGGATTATCGCTAGGGTACATTTTCACTAGGTAGATTCACGTTGGATAGATTTACATTGGCATGTGGCAGAGTTGACCCCTTTAACGTTGGTGTTCCTGCTGGCAAAATTGTCCGGTCTGATACTTTGTATTTACCCGAAGAAATCTGAAGTGATGGTGTAATAAATAGCTCAACTGATATGATCTCACTATTTACTAATAAAATAAAACATTTAATTGTTGCCATAGTAGGTGAGCTGTGATCTTGTTTGCTGCATCAAACAGTAAATCCACTTTTGATTTATTTTCTCGTTTACAAGTAGATCATGCCAATAATGGTATTATTATTATTATTATTAATTAAGCTGTATGAACTAACTGTTGGATATGGCTCAGCCTTGCTAGTTCAAGGGTAGTACCAGATTAGCTTGGTGCCTGAAAAGGCAGCAAGCAAATTTGGCACTACCTGTGAAATAACAAGGAATATTAATTAACCACTATGGTATCTTGTGAGTGAATTTGTTCACATTGTTGTTTCTGTGCTCCTATTCAGTACTCAGACTTGCATCTTTACTGTTGTTCTTGTGGTGTTTTTTTCTTTTTTGAAGTAGCTTTTTGTTTACAAGATTTAAGAAATCCGTGAAGCGAAGAACATGTTCATTTGTTGAGTGTTTAAAACATAAACATTTCTTCTGTGTTCCCCTTAACCCTTTTCATCCTGATACACCCATTGCTTAAAATAAAGTTGACTTTGATAGTTCATGGATGGTGCCAGAATAGCTTTGGCGCCTTTTTGGTGCCAAGCTATTCTGGCACCACCCTTGAACCAACATGGCTGATCTATCTCCTAGTCTGTAATGTAGCCTTCTTAGGACAGTAAGCATTTTTTTTTAAAAAGTCAGCCTCAGGATGTAATGGGTTAATCACTATAATGATTACTAGTTCATCTTTAGCAGTTGTTGAAACTGAGCATAACATTGTGTTTTTGTTAAGCCATATCATACCGAGGCTAAAAGCTTCAAATCTATACATTACCATATATGCAAGCTACATTATAGTACTTATGGATAAGGATATAGACCAATGGCTTTAGTTCAAGGGTAGTGCCAGAATAGTTTGGCACCAACGGCACCAAGCTATTCTGGCACTACCCTTGAACTATTTTAGTCAAACTTATTTCACACACTGGTGTATTCCGAATGATAAGGGTCAACCTGTTAATTCCTAACACAACAGCAAGAAATAGATCAACCAGGATAGTTCAAGGGTGGTGCCTGCGGGCAGCAAACTATTCTGGCACGACCCTTGAACTATTGTGGTCTCTTAAAGTGAAGTCTGGAAATGTCGTTTGTGCTCAGTTTGTGAACAGAACATATCAGAATTGTTATGACTGTACATAGTTCTTGTAAAAAGTCATTTTTTAAAATTGTCTCTACTGTCTGCGCTGCCTGTAGTCCTTGATTTTGGATGTGTGTGTGCTGTAGGCCGTTTGACATCGGTGCGCACAGCCATTCTTCCAAATATCTCCGCAAAGAAATATTTCTCTGTACCACTTAAAGAACAAACATCATTTAGTGCCATTTGACCTAATATGGGCTATTTTTACTTAACTCCTACATTTTGTTAATTATGCTGTACAAGAAGCCATTTCCAAAACCCTAATAGAGCCCTTATGGGAAACGGCCTGATTGCAATATTGAGGTCAAGCATGCAGACTTCGTGTGTATGCCTGCGCTGTTTCAGGTTTGAAAACTTGGGCAACTTACTCATTCACATGAAAATGCATCTTTCCTATATTGGGCTGAATATATCAGGGGCACATTATTTTAAGGATGTAAAAGCAGTCATTTCATGAAAAAAAATTACAAATTTTTACGACTGTGCAGCAAAATTGATTCATTGTTCGAGTTTCTGGAACGTAGATCGTATCATGGTCAATTGCCACTAAAAGATATTTGTTTTAAGATTGGTATAGGAAAGTGTTTTTTGTGAAGATATTTGTGAAAAATGTTGTGAGCTCCAATGTCAAATGACCTATAGCTGCACCTAAGAGTAGAGATGATATGCCATTTGTTTGCAGTTAGTCACTTATTGCTTTTATTATCATATCATTTCCCAGTACACATTTTGTAATTTTAACCCTCTTAGCCCCAACATCCTACAACAGGAGATTGATTGACCATGCTGATCTGGCACTAACCTTGAACCTTCAATCCAGCTACTGCAACTGGTACATAGTGGTTAAGTAACACTTAAAAAATTTAGGGGCTAAAAGGGTTAAAGATTTTCTGCACTTTTTTGTAAGCATGAATGGGCAGTGTCCCTAGCATTGTGCTTGTTTTTCAAGCTGGTGATGTAAATTCATTCTATTTTGTTTTTTTCGTTGTGCAGCGCAGGCACATCCAGAAATAGTTTTGTTGTTGTCAGGATGTGACGCAATGTACAACCATTCAATCTTTGGTTTGGTTGGCTTGTGAAGAATCGTCAGTACCTAGACAAAACATTTGTCTGTGCCTGGACCCCAAAATCACTGTTGTCTAAGGGAGGCGACTGAGCTTTGTTAGCACAATTCCCCTTGGATTGCAAGTAATTTCCCTGCATCCAGGAAAAATAGCAGGTGTACGTGTATATTATACATCACAAATCCACCCCTCCTCCCTGTCATTTTATGAAACTTTTTGAAAAATTGTGGGATAAATGCATTCAAGATGTGTTGCATTCAGATATGTGGCATTAAGCTGCATATCTGAATGTGACACATCTTGAATGTGTTAAGTTTGTTAACCCTTATCATTCAGAATACACCAGTGTGTGAAATAATTTGGACTAAAATAGTTCAAGGGTAGTGCCAGAATAGCTTGGCGCATCTCTGGCACCACCCTTGAACTAAAGCCATTGGTCTATATCCTTATCTGTAAGTACATGTACTATAATGTAGCTTGCATATGGCAGTGTACACATTTCTAGCTTTTAGCCTCAGTATGATATGGGTTAAGGTGGTTTGCTTGCTTCATTGCACAGCCCCAATTTTCCCTTTGGTGAGAGGGGCCAGGCTCCATATACTCCCATATGAACCTTCTTTTCTCAGCATGTCAAAGTAGAGCCAATGTATTCTGTTTTTTCTCTACTGTATTGAAAATTTGGTAGACTTTGAAATGGGGCTGGCCTTAGCCCGTTCAACATCTAGTACACGATAACATAGGTGGGCAGGCATCACACTGTAAAAGTGTAGTAACAAGATAACATTACGTCACTTCTAGCTACGCTAGCATTGTTGTTGAACGCAGATCTAGGGCCAAAGCGCCGTGTGTGTGTGTGTATGACATCGACTAGAGGCCACGTTTGTGGACAAATACGCTTGAAACTTCAGGATATTGTCTTTAAAGAAAATTGTCACAAGGCAGTTTTAAATTTTTTTTAATTTTTATTAGTTTACACAATATTGACCAGAAATGACCACAAAAAAAAACACGGTTGATCCGCATTAAAGTCTGTAATTTTTTCTTATTCTTACTAGATATTTTGCATATAGCTAGACTAAAGGAAGACATTGAATAAGTTCATTAGTCAGTATTATACTTCTTCAACTTTTGGAATAATAATTCTTTTTTGAAATTTTTTAAACCACGTTTCACTCCCACAAAAGAGTCAGCCCTGGAAGATCCTGTGTGGAAGAGACCCTTGTGTGCCTTTCACAACTCAATGACAGTGACGTAAAAGCGCCAAACATGTCAGTGTTGTACAATGTTCCTAACTGACACAAAGCACAAAAAGTCCGTGTTTTACACGTGTATGGGTTGAAGCAATGCTCTCCCTTTCTGACAATTTGATTTATATTCCGAATGATAAGGGTTAAATGATCATGAATGGGGCATATGAATTTTGTTGTTGTAAATGTGCTTGCTTTGTTGTTGTATTTTTGAAACTGTGTAAAGCATAATTCTCATAGTTTTGTTTGGCTCAGTCATTCACACCACAGCCCTGTGAAGGCAAAGGACACTAAGTCCGTTTTTGTGAAAAGTTAAATTTTCATTGTATTACAATGAAAATCTTGCTTTTCACAAAAATGGTCTTTGCCTTCACAGAGCAGACCTACTACTGACTTGCACAACTTTGGAGGTTGAGTAGTATCAAGACCGTGCACCATCTGTGGGAGTTTGAGGGTAGTGCTCTGAAGGGCTTCAGCCCAAAACAGCTGACGAACACCTGCACAAGCACACCTGATCGCACACACGTATGTGTGCGGGTGTGCAGGCGCGCATGTCTGTGATTTACATGTATTTATTGGAAGCAGATAAACAAGTGCACAATGTCATAACCATTTTGTATAATGTGGTCATAAATACACAGCTAAAAACATTTCCTGCTGATAATCGCTTTGTTAACGATGCACAGTTTTCTGTGAACTTTTATAGATTAATCCTTTTGTTTGCCTGTTTTGCCTTGCCATAACATTATATATTTTGTTGAGATTATTTTAACTCTTAAACTCCCAGAACTAAATGACTTCCATTCTATAGAATGGATGTCATTTAGTTCTGGGAGTTTAAGAGTTAACACTTAACTTTTACAAGCGTTTTTGATATATTTGATATATTTTTGTATTTTTATGTATACAATATATTTCACGTGTATTTTCTTTGATGTGAATAGAAATGTGGGCTTTTGAAAGGTAAATTTTTGTTCTTGTAGTTGTAGTTACTTGTTTGTGACGTGGAGTTTTGTTAACGACCAGGAAGGAGCAACGTTTGCAGCTTATTTATGGTTTATTTTTCTCGTTTGAACAACTGGTAACGTACATTCCATGTTGTTTTTTTGTCCCTACATTTGTCGCCGTCATTTCGCGAGGAAGTTTGTTTTTGTTTTTCATTGAAAATTAGAAGTAGGCAAAGTTGCACATGTTTTGATGGAAACAGATGATTGAACGTCCGCACATATGATGTTTGTCTGGGCGATTAACTCATTTATTATTTGTTATGATGTGTGCGAAATGCATGCAGTCTAGAAAAGGCTTTTTGCACATGGGTCATCCCATTTCTTCTTCTTCAGAAAGGCTGTGGCATCGTCAGCCCACCGAATGTATAACTGACGCCATGTGTGTCAGTGTTTGTGCAGATCGGGGGGGGGGGGGGGGGGGGGGGGGGGGGGGGGGGGGGGGAGGGAGGAGGAGGAGGGGGGTGGGGGGGGGGAGGAGGAGGGGGGTGGGGGGGGCAGTTAGGGTGGAGAGAGATGAATCAGAAGGATAAGCTTAAAAATAGTAACAACTCTGAGTGTTTCTAAAGAAAATCGCATGTGAACTCAAAACAATACAGTAAACATTGGGAAGAAATCCACATCTTGTTTATCCCTTTAAACCTTCAGCTGTCGTTTGTGTTTTTTGTTGCGATGTTTCCTGCAGGAATCATCGTGACAAAAAAAATGCTATCGATTTCCAAAGGGATTAATTTTAAAAAAAATAGTTTTATGGGCATTGCCAAACATTTTGTTGTTGTTGTTTTCGTATCAAAAGAGTTGTGTTTTTAAATTCATCTGGGCTCAGAGAGAAAACCCTTTCAGTTTAACCCATTACATCCTGAGGCTAATTTTGTAAAAATTGCTTTTGTCCTATGAAGGCTACATTACAGATTAGGAGACGGATCAACTGTTTTAGTTTAAGGGTTGTGCCAGAATAGCTTGGCGCCTCAGGCGCCAAGCTATTCTGGCACGACCCTTGAACTATCAGTAAAATGTATTTCACGCAATAATAGGTGTATCAGGAAGAAAGGGGTTATTGGAAGGATTTTCTTTCTGCACGGATATGGATGAAAAATCAAAACTCCAGCACGCTTTATATTGGATTGGATAACAAAACATTTTTGATAATGTGGAAAATGTATTGTTTATAACAGAATAATTTAACCTATATCATACTGAGGCTAAAAATGTCAAATTTGTACACTGGCATATGCAAGCTACATTATAGTACTTACAGATACTGATAAGGATATAGACCAATGGCTTTATTTCAAGGGTGGTGCCAGAATAGCTTGGCGCCTAGAGGCGCCAATCTATTCTGGCACCACCCTTGAACTTTTTTAGTCACACTTATTTCACAGACTGGTGGTGTAATCCAAATGATAAGAGTTAAACAATGTGATTTACACACAAAGAAATCGCTCTGTATGCCATCCTACTGGAATCGGTTTAATGTTGTTTCTTAATTTTTAATGTAGACAGGTGAGTCATGATAAATATTGGATAAAATATATGTTGTTTAATGGTGATCAAAAAAGATTCATCGTGAACATAATATTTACTATTTTTGGATAGTAATATTTTACAAATGTTTATTTTTGTACAGGTTGTCATTGATCTGATGGCGAACAGGGCTGGATAAAAGAATTTTTAATAGTGGATATGTTATGTTTGTTTGTAGTTATAGTCTTCATTTTTATGATTGTACACAATTCATATTTTTGCATTTGTAATGAGAAATATGTGCATTTATGTTTGTTTTTTTTTTTTGTTTGTTTTTTTTTAACCCATATCATACCGAGGCTAAAGCTTCAAATTTGTACACTGCCATATGCAAACTACACTATAGTATTTACAGATAAGGATATAGACCAGTGGCTTTAGTTCAAGGGTGGTGCCAGAATAGCTCGTCGCCTAGAGGCGCCAAGCTGTTCTGGCACTACCCTTGAACTATTTTAGTCCAACTTATTTCACGCACTGGTGTATTCCGAATGATAAGGGTTAAATGATAATGAATGGGACATACGACTTTTGTTGATGCAATGTGCTTACTTTGTTGTTGAATTTTTGAAACTGTGTAAAGCATAATTCTCATAGTGAAGTAGGTAAGAGCACTGTCAGGGGAGAGAAGTGTGCATGATCGACCAGTGATCATAGATCTACTGTGGCCAAAGCACAAAAAAAAAAAAAAAGAGATAGGAAAGAGGGTGCGCTAAGAAAGTAAGTAAAGTGCGCTAAGAGCACTGGCAGTCTCCGCTTTTCTTTTCATAATTCTCATAGTTTTGTTTCACTCAGTCGTTCTCACCTCATCCCTGTGAAGGCAAAGGATAGTAAGTCCATTTTGTGAAAAGCTATATTTTCATTGTATTACAATGAAAATCTTGCTTTTCACAAAAATGGTCCTTTGCCTTCACAGAGCAGACCTACTAATGACTTGCACAACTTTGGAGGTTGAGTAGTATCAAGACCGTGCACCATCTGTGGGAGTTCGAGGGTAGTGCTCTCAATGGCTTCAGCCCAAAACAGGTCACGAACACATGCGCAAGCACACCTGATCGCACACACGTGTGTGTGCGGGTGTGCGTGCACGCGTGTCCATGATTTACGTCTATTTATTGGAAGCAGACAAACAAGTGCACGATGTCATAACCATTTTGTATAATGTGGGGTCATAAATACACAGCTAAAAACATTTCCTGCTGATAATCGCTTTGTTAACGATGCACAGTTTTCTGTGAACTTTTATAGATTAATCCTTTTGTTTGCCTGTTTTGCCTTGCCATAACATTATATATTTTGTTGAGATTATTTTAACTCTTAAACTCCCAGAACTAAATGACTTCCATTCTATAGAATGGAAGTCATTTAGTTCTGGGAGTTTAAGAGTTAACACTTTAACTTTTACAAGCGTTTTTGATATATTCGATATATTTTTGTTTTTTAATGTATACAATATATTTCAAGTGTATTTTCTTATATATATATATATATATATATATATATATATATATATATATATATATATATATATATATATATATATATATATATATATATATATATATATATATATATTCGTTCTTGGATACATGTCAAAATGTGACTAGAAATGTGGGCTTATGAAAGGTAAATTTTGGTTCTTGTAGTTGTAGTCACCTGTTTGTGACGTGGAGTTTTGTTAACGACCGGAAAGGAGCAACGTCTGCAGGTTTATGGTTTGTGGTTTATTTTTCTCGTTTTGGACAACTGGTAACGTACATTCCATGTTGTTGTTGTTTTATTTGTCCCTACATTCTTCGCCGGCAGTTCGCGAGGAAGTTTTGTTTTGTTTGTTTTGGTTTTTGTTAGCATGTTTATGGACCATTCACGTTTTTATTGAAAATTAGAAGTAGGTCAAAGTTGCACATGGTTTGACGGAAACAGAGGATTGAACGTCCGCACAAACATGCCCTATCGCATGTTGGTCCGGGCGATTAACTCACTGCAGACGCGTCTTATACGGATGCGCGGCGATTCGCCGCGTATCCGTATATGGCGTGTCTGCATTGAGTTAATCCACTGCTTTCATCTAAACACATGCAGTTTTGATTGAGTTCAGATTTCCAAACAACGTTCATTCAGTGTCCAGCACGTCTGAACGGGTCGGCAGCGGTTGTTCCTAAATCAAAAAGAGGTCCAACATTGCACGGACTTTAAACATTCCATGGATGCATCTGCAAGAGGCCTATATTCCTATAAGCCACTGTAGCCGCAGGGGCTCATGAGAATCTGTGCCTCTTGCTCGCAATGAGTTGCTTTATTAACATCCACAGTCTGAGGTACTTACGCAATATTAACTCTTTCGAGACGTGCCGCCTCCGGATACGCGGCGTATGCCGCGTATCCGGAGGCGGCACGTCTCGAATGAATTAACGGTAGGTTGTTACGAGAACGCATCCCGCATTAATTAAGCCGGCCCTTACTGTAAAGGGTACAACCAACTGTCTGTCTTCATCTTCTTCTCAAACGCCGTCACACTTGGAGTTTGGCTCTCAAAATGAAGTATGTGGTTTTCTGTAGCGCCTCCACAGGCCACTGTCTGTCTTTTCTATAAAGGGGCTCAGCCTACCGTCTTTGACTGGATTCTGATTTACATGTATGCTTCATGTTTGCAGAGTAAGCCCTCCGCGTCGCACCCTTTGAGGCGCGGATGTGTTCATGTTTATTTGACTGCGCAGTTGAATATCAAAAATGTTGCGGGTCACTCTCTATAAGCTGTGTGCTAAAAGTGTGACATTGACCACAAAAAAATAAAATACCTCCGAATGTTTGTTTTCTTCTTCTTCTGTGTTTTCTTGTAAATAAAGATTCAGATCATCAAGTTCTGTCAGGAAAAAGGATTATTTGCTTTCATGCAAGTTGTTGTGAGGTGGTAAAGTAGCGAAAGTGTAAATATGTCCAATGCAAGTATGAAGGAAACAAAATTCAGTCGAGCTTCGCGCTCTCTTTCCGAACCTCTTTAACTCATTCGAGACGTGCCACCTTCGGATACGCGGTTCAAATGAGTTAAAACTAACAGAGTGCACTGGTAGTATTCAGCTGACAACCGGAAGCTATTTATATACCATGCAAGATAGTTCGTGGGCTGTAGTTTTTCTGTCGTAAAATGCGAAAATGATGTAGTCCAACGTAGCAGCGGAAACAGGAAGCGATAGTCGATTACCATTTCAAAACCTGAAACAAGTCTGTATTTGTTTCATTCATAATTTCAATCACCGACCTACACGTTTCTTACCCATCCCCCAAGGTCTCGGGATAAAAATAGTTCCGTCATCATACGTCAGTGTAGTGAAAAGAAGCGGTGCCTGTTGGTTGACATGTGTGGTGGAAACAGGCGTTACGTTGCCGGACATCTAAAAACGCAAGGTATCCGAATTAATTTGTGGAGAAAATAAATCACACACCCACTTCAGCTCACAAACAGCAGAAACCAGCAGGTTTAGATCAGAGTTGGTACATAAAACAAGGAAGGGTCTCAATGCATGGCGGCACACTTCCATCCGCCATTTTGACATTTCAGGCGTAAAAACACAAAGAAAGACGTCGTATTTTGAAGTGACTTTTATTTCAATTCCCAGTCTGTTCAATTCTCAGCAACACAGCCGATCGGTAGGAAAGGTTTACAAAAACACTCGTCTGAGAGTATGACTCTCTGTGGTACAATGGAGAGTGACCCTTATGTACTAAAATGAATATTCAATAATGCAAAATATATATTTTTTATTATGACATTTATATATCATTTAGTTTATTAACACGTTTTTACAAACTGTTGCTAACTCATTAAATATGAGGGGAGAAAAAATTACCCACGTCTTCTGAAGTGTTAACGGAAGGTGTGTGTGTGCGTGAGTTTGTGTGCGTGCCAGTGCGCGCGCGCGTGTATATGTATGTGTGAGACCCTGTAAGGTATCTTATGTAGGTTGCTGCGTGCCTGTTTTGTTTGTCTGCGTTTCGCGAGTAGATTTTCGTACTTGTTTAGCACAAGTTATCATTTATGTGTGAATGTCTTTTGGGGTTTATTGTAAACTTCACACGCGTGCTATGTTTGCAGTGTAAAATTAACGAAATATGAGAAGTGTGCGTATGATGCCGCATCGATCAAAATTCATAAGACGATTTCTTGTACTCGTCAGTACCCCAACCCCTTCCCCCCCCCCCTCCCCCCGTGTCAGCACGCAAAAGCCATCTGACCAAAGTACCGAAAAGCGAGGGGGAGGGGGGATGATAGAATTTAAGGAGCGGCAACAGATTTCATGTTTCATGGAATAACCATGACGTTTTCACGGTTCACGAAGATCTTATTTTGCCTTTCACGTGTCACGAAGGCGAGTCCCTTCTTTTATGGACCACGAGGGTGTGACAAACTTGCAGTCCGCAATTTGGTACAAATTTTTAATTTTTATTTATTTTATTTTATTTTATTTTTTATTATTATTTTTATTTATTTATTTTTTATTTTATTTTTTTTTTTTTTTTAATTTTATTTATTTATTTATTTATTTTATTTTATTATTATTATTATTTTTTATTTTTTATTTTATTTTTTTTTTTTGGGGGGGGGGGGGGGGGGGTCACGTGCGATAGCAAAAGTGAGTATGTAATGGGCCATCCGGCGTCTGTCGTCCATAGTAAACTTTAAACGCTGGCATTTTCTCGGAGACTTGTGACGGGAATATGCGAGAAGGAATGCCTGGTTTAGTGTTGTCCTGCACTTACGTGCACCAATGGGGAGACGTTTACAGAAAAGCCGAACTTTTGGGGGTTGCCGCTGGCTCACGGCGCTGCATTCATTAAAACGCCATTAACCCAAATCATACTAAGGCTAAAACATTCAAATTTGTACACTGCCATATGCAAGCTACATTACAGTACTTGCAGATAAGGATATAGACCAATGGCTTTAGTTCAAGGGTGGTGCCAGAATAGCTTGGTGCCTCTAGCTATTCTGGCACTACCCTTTTACTATTTTAGTCAAACTGATTTCACACACTGGTGTATTCCGAATGAAAAGGGTTAAGAGATGTGGGCGGATTTTGGGAACTAAAAAGTCACTTGAGCTTTTTTAAATTTATTTATTTATTTATTTTTCATCAGTTTACAGAAATAATCTTGCATTACATCAACATTTTTTTCTGTACGATTTCAGACATTGTTGACGTATAATGAAGGTCTGCTGTGATGAGGGTATGCATTGCATGAAGCGTTATGCGCGAAAGAAAGATATCTCATACGTCACTTCGTTCATAAAATGTTATTTTGCTTCCTACTATTGTCAGGAACACTTAGATACGACACCCCATTGCTGTTTTGTGCAATCAGATAATATGTAGAAGACTTGTGACTCGGAGCGCATAGACATCACTGAGCACAGTAAAGTCAGTTAGTTATTTGGGTTTAACTGATTCAGTCCCGACACACCACAGCAAGATATGGATTGACCATGATAGTTCAAGGGTGGTGCCAGAATAGCTTGGCGCCACCATGATAGTTCAAGGGTGGTGCCAGAATAGCTTGGCGCCTATAGGCGCCAAGCTATTCTGGCACCACCCTTGAACTATCATGGTCGATCCTTCTCCTGAATTGTAATGCAGTCCTCCGAGGACAACTCCAAAATGTGGGTATTTCGTACCTGGGACACAATGGGTTAGGCCATCTCACGGCGGGTCCGAGCACAGTAAAGCCATGTAACAAAACAAGTCATTTTTCTTGAAACTTTTGCTCACCCACACAATACGTGACACTTGATGAAACAATATCACGCGTTGCTTTGCTTGGGTTCTTCAGTGTCTTGTAATAACACATACTGTAAAAAAAAAAAAATCACGGGTTGCTTTGCTTAGGTTCTTCAGTGTCTTGTAATAACACATGCTGTAAAAAAAATATCACGCGTTGCTTTGCGTAGGTTCTTCAGTGTCTTGTAATAACACATGCTGTAAAAAAAAAAATCACGGGTTGCTTTGCTTAGGTTCTTCAGTGTCTTGTAATAACACATGCTGTAAAAAAAAAAAAAAAATCACGGGTTGCTTTGCGTAGGTTCTTCAGTGTCTTGTAATAACACATGCTGTAAAAAAAAAAAAAAAAAAAAATCACGGGTTGCTTTGCTTAGGTTCTTCAGTGTCTTGTAATAATACATGCTGTAAAAAAAATATCACGCGTTGCTTTGCGTAGGTTCTTCAGTGTCTTGTAATAACACATGCTGTAAAAACAATATCACGCGTTGCTTTGCGTAGGTTCTTCAGTGTCTTGTAATAACACATGCTGTAAAAAAAAATATATATATATATATATCACGCGTTGCTTTGCGTAGGTTCTTCAGTGTCTTGTAATAACACATGCTGAAAAAAAAAGAAAAAAAAATATCACGCGTTGCTTTGCGTAGGTTCTTCAGTGCCTTGTAATAACACATGCTGTAAAAAAAAAAAAATCACGCGTTGCTTTGTATAGGTGCTTCCGTGTCTTGTAATTACATGCTGTAAAAAAACAACCCGCCTAGGTTGATTTTGCGTACGTAAGTGTAGATTTGTTTAGAAAGCTGGTATCAAGTGTACCATGATCGGGGCTGAGCACACATACTTCGCGAAAAGAATCGTCAACATCATCAGTGCAATTTGACCCAGACCCCCCACGCCTCGGTCAAAACCGGAGCCATTGTGTATCGACTGGACTGAAAGTCGGAAGAATGCCTGCCTTCACGTCAGAGGCCAACCTATTCTGCCCCCGCGCCCCCCCCCCCCCCACCCCCCCCCCCCCCCCCCACCCAGCTACTGTAAAGTCCAAGCATACTCGGGAAATGAAGATCGAGAGGTCAACAAGCGACCATACCCGTAAAAAAAAAAAAATTACTTTGTTTAAAATACAGTAAAACCTGAGCAACCATCCTTTTTCTTCAAAAAGTGTTTTTAAACCCTTTTAGTCCCAAGGTCCCATTTCTCAAATTTGGGAGGTGTTGCCTAACGACTATGTACCAGTTGCAGGAGATGGCTTGACCATGATAATTCAAATTGATTGTACATTGCTTAACGTCCTGACAGCAACAAGGCTTTCTCAGGACGTGCATGATAATTCACAAGGGTAGTGCCAGATTAGCTTGGCGCCTCCAGGCGCCAAGCTAATCTGGCACTACCCTTGAATTGTCGTGGTCAAGCCATCTCCTGCTGCAGGGATCCGGGGGTAGAAGGGTTAAGGTAGAAGTACTCACGCGCACTGCGATTTAAAGACCATGACTGAAAATGCTTTAGAAATGACTGCTTTACGTTCCCTAGGGTCCCAGCGCTTCACAAGGACTTTACAAATCCCTAGGGAACGTAACGAAGTCATTACTATAGCATTTTCATGGATTTTAAATCGCAGTGCATGTAAGTACTTTGACCTTAAAAGACAGGTGCCCTCTCAGGAGAAATATTGAAGGACAAATATGTCGCCTGTCATTAAAGACCGTCATCTAATGACAGGCGATCTCTCATAAGCATGGTCACTCAAGACAGGTCCTGCTGTATTCCACCCCGAGGACTTTTAACGCGTCTCAACACTCTTCTAAAACAAGTCGATGCTGACTCTTCGCCAGTGTATCATAGTAAAGACAATATAATGTACTGTCTTTGATCATAGTGAGCCATGTTTTCAAAGACCGTTGGCAAGAACACGCTCAAACCTGAAGCAGAGCTTGGATTATTTTTTTTTTTTAGGCCTGAAAAAGAAAGACAGTTGAAACCTGAAAAAAAAATTAATATGAAGAAATAATCAATATACATCACGTAGTACAGTAGGACTTACATTTTTATTTTCACATGCCCTAGGGAACGTAAAGCAGTCATTTCTAAAGCATTTCAAGTTCATGGATTTTAGGTCGTAGTTCATGTGAATAATTCGACCTTATCCCTTTTAGCCCCGGATCTACAGCAGGAGATGGCTTGCCATGACAATTCAAGGGTAGTAAAAATAAAAGCGTAACTCCTACCTACTATACTACGTGGTGTATATGTCGGAATGTGTACAGTCAGATTTTAACACTGAATCAGTGAGGCGTGCCCGTTCGGCGTGCTTAATATCGGTATTTGCTTAGTATTTAACATGAAAATCATATTTCAGAGTTTACTCTCTCTCTCTCTCTCTCTCTCTCTCTCTCTCTCTCTCTCTCTCTCTCTCTCTCTCTCTCTCTCTCTCTCTCTCTCTCTGTGTGTGTGTGTGTGCGTACACGAAACCACTGAAATGGGTGACTTTCTTTATCATCCTTGGTGTGTGTAAAATTCTGGGTGACCAAGTCAGGCACCCATTTTTTTCTGAGGGTTGTTTCTGCATTATCTTTCATTCAAAAGTCAGAAAAAAATATCAAAATAGCATGTCCCCATTTCCCCAGATTTACTTCATGTTGTGTTTTTGCGATGCCCTGGGCCTGTGTGTTGACACGGAAGCGAGTGTTTTCAGATCAGTGATGATCGCTGATTGGTTAGCCCAACACCGATGAACGGAGTTGTTTCCCTTGCCCTTCCTAAAACGTCTTTCGTCCCCTGGCTAACCGTTCTTCACGTTTGCAGAGGTACTTTATGCAATATTTCTTAGTTAAGAGCACGCCCAAATGTACTTGTTCAGTGCAGTTATTTAACTGAGAGATGCCTCCAATCCCCGATACCCGTTTGGCCCAGAAAAATAAGGCGTCTGCTTCGGCCGTGGCTCGGTCCGTGTCTTACTCTCTGACCGTTGAGTCTTGTAGTAAATGATAATAGAACCCCACGATTTTAACAAAAGCTTTCTTCTTCAATGAAAGGAATTCGTTCAATAACACCATTACAAGGTCAATCTGCCACGCAATTTTGTTTCTTTTTTTCTGACATGTGTGATTGTCAGTGATCGAAAAGTAACTTGACACATGCATGCACAGTATGAGTTGACTTTTTTTTTAAAAATGGCGCCAGATTTCAATCCTCGTTCGCAAAACTGCCTCGGGATTCGAAGAACAAACGTCCACAAACAGGTCTTTCGGATTGTGCAACTGAAGTGTCGCTTTTTACTGTGTTACCAGTTTTTAGTTCCCAGGGTCACCCTGGTCAGCCCCACAGGGTGGGTTTTTCTCTCTATTCTGGGGCATGTGTTTCTGTCTACCCTTTGTCCATTCACCTGTATTTGCCTTTTTAAAACTCTCCCTACTGTCTGCACTGCCTGTAGCTCTTGATATTGGATGTGTGTTGCTAAATGGTCTTAGCTTTATTTAGGTCCCATGTGTTAGGTTTATTTAACGTATTTGACCGGCTGGCGACATACATTCAATGTTCTGTTTAGGTGTTTTTTTCACAAGCAGTGCAGGCACGTCCTGAGAAAGCCTTGTTGCTGTCGGGACGTTAAGCAATGTACAATCAATCTGATTCAAAATGTCAATTGGTTTACATGGTTGTATTGGACATGTTTGCAGCAACACCGTTTTGGTCACACCGGCTCAGGACTTTCTGCACACACCCAGCGCCGGATGGCAGCAGGATGTCCAAACCCATCGGGATCTATGAAAGTGGACAAGCACGCCCCTTCCTGGCACATGACCAAGGCCCATGGCAAAATTAGTCAGCTGCAGCATCATAGCCCCCCAGCCTCTGCCACAGAGGGTGCGTCTGATAGGAGGGTGTATGGATGGCAGCGGAATGCTCCCAATTACAAACTGGTAAGTAAAGTGATTCTATGATCATCTTCATTTTATTGGCTGGCGTGCGAAGCAAAAGTGAGTTTATGTTCTGGGCCACTGGTCGTCCGTCCGTCGTCCATGGTAAACTTTAGCTCATTCTACCTCAACACCAAAATCCTTAAATTTTGCCCCTGTCCTCTCAAGACCGCATTGCAGCGCAGGACGCAGATCGACCATAATAGTTCAAGGGTGATGCCAGAATAGCTTGGCGCCCGTAGGCGCCAAGCTATTCTGGCATCACCTTTGAACTATCATGGTCGATCCTTATCCTGCTGTGGTGTGTCTGGGGTAGAATGAGTTAACGGTGGCATTTTCTCGGAGACTATTCAAGCCACATTCTTCAAGCTTGGCCCAAGGATACTTTGTGGCAAGACCTTTTTAAACATGCCAATTTGAGTGACCTCTCTCCAAGGGTCACGCAGGGTTGACAAGTGTGTGAAAACTGCTTGCATTTTCAGAAAACGTGGATTTTGCTGATGCAGAAGCCACCCCTCGTCACCGAGGTCACACATATGTAAATCGGTCATACACGGGATTACTCTTTTTATTCTTGTGCAAGGCCCCTTAAACCAAAATTGGGCTGTTTCTGTCCTAATGCAGCTTTGGTTTCAATCTTTCTTTCTTTCTTTCTTTCTCCAGTTGGCAAATGGAGCCTGGGATGGACCTGAGACTGAGAGTAGTGCAAGCGCATCGCAATACGAGGGCAGTGATGACGAGGAGTTTATTCCTGGCTCGAGCTTACCGGATTCAGACGGTGTGTCGGCATCAATTGCTGGGATCTCTGACTTAGACAGTATTGTATTGACTATATTAGATTTCATCAAAGTGGCAGGTTCGGGGTGGCCAGGTGTTGGTGACGCTAGTACCAGCAAGGTGCAGTGTGCGTTAGGGGGTGGCAATGAGAATGTGGATAGGCAGAAGGAACATGATGCTGGGGGTTGGGAAAGAGCACTTACAGAAGAAACAGGTGTGCACATGTCGCAGAGAGGGAAAGGAAAGTTCAAATGGGACAAGAAACATGCATGCAAATTGTGTGGCAAGCTTGTCTTGAAAATGAGCACGCACTTTGCTAAAATTTTGTTCATGAAAAAAGGGACAAAGCAGAGACATCGAGCATGGATCAGACTACAAGATGAGGGTGATTACATGCATAACGTTGCTGTTCTTGAAAACAAATCCGGATGTTTGATTCCTAAGTATCGCCCCAAAACTAGTAAGGTAGACGACCTTCTCACCTGTAGCCATTGCAAAGGGCTCTATCAAAAAAAGCTGATCTCTGTACACTCAAAACGTTGCTGTCAGAAACCAGGAGGGTTTCAGATCACTCAGAGAGGGGAGGCGGCGCGCCGTGGTCGCCTAATGCTTCCAATACCCTTAGACGTTGAATTTTCCTTCTATCACAAGGTCTTGGTCAGGCAGAGAGATGATGAGATAAGCCGTCTCATCAGAACTGACCCCTTGCTTCTTGAGTATGGAAAGAGATTATTTGACCGCAGGGACATTGAAGAACACATGGCTGGACAAATCAGCTCCAGGATGCGGGAGTTAGGGAGACTATTAAAGATTATCAGAGTGAGGTCAGAAATGAAAATCGCAAGTTTAAATGCTGTGATCAATTCAGCTAGCTTTGATCATGTTGTCCTGGCTGTAAAAGAGCTAGCAGATTTTGATGAGGACACACATCAGTTCAAAAAAGGCAATCTCGCAATGCGCATAGGCCATGCTTTGAAAAAGTGTTCACAGATCAAACAGTCACAGGCATCCAAACAGCTTGGGCAGGGTTCAGACGACAGGTGGCGACAGGAGTTCTCTGAGGTGCAGCGGTTTGACTCTGTCTTCAACGGGGACTGGTATGATTGTCTGTCCGCTACAGCAGCCCAGTCGGTCGGGAAAATGACCATGAACAAACCCAAGCTGATCCCATCATGTGAAGATGTGAGGAAGGTCCAACAGCTTCTTGAGACAAGGATGGTTTCGGAAGATTATCCGACAGTGGTTAAAGCAACTCTTTGTGCTGTATCACTTTTCAACCGAAAACGAGGGGGAGAAGTTCAGAGAATGAAGGTGTCAGACTTCCAGAATGCTAAGATTGGATCGATCACCAATCAAGATATCTTGAAAGGTCTCACAGAGGTTGAGAAGAAAATGGTGAATCATTTTCAGCGAGTGGAAGTCAGAGGCAAGTTTAATAGGAGTGTTCCCGTTTTGCTGACGAAGAAGATGATGACAACTGTGGACAGAATCCTTCAAATGAGGCAATCAGTGCCAGCTCTCGCTGATTCCCAGTACATCTTTGCCACACCTTCTGGTCAGAGGCCTTACAGAGGCCATGATGTTCTGAAGGCCCATGCCCTAGAAGCACGGGTGTCATACCCAGCCATGTTCACATTTACTCAGTTACGGAAGCAGGTTGCAACTTTGGCTCAGTCAATGGCCATCTCGGAGTTAGACCAGGATCAGCTGGCAGATTTCCTTGGTCATGATATTCGGATACATCGCCATATCTACCGCCAACCTCAAGACGTCCTTCAAAAGGCAAAAGTGGCAAAGATTCTTCTGTCAGTTAACAATGGGATGACAGATCTTGAGAGTTGCATTAGAGCTGAGCTGGGCGATGATGAAGAGATTGACTTTGACAATGAAGACACATCAGAAACTGGCAGAGAGGTCTCGGGGGAACAGCACCTGTGAATGAAGCAAGTAGCAAGTCAACAACACAGGAATCAATGAGCATGACGGAGAAAAGACATCCAGAGCCTGATGACAATCTAGATAGTTTTGATGTACTGCGTCAGCTCCTGTTCGAAAGAAAGCTAGATTTACAAGGAAACCTTGGGGGGAAGCTGAAGAGAAAGCTGTTCAAACTCATTTCAAGACACACCTCTTCATGAACAAACTTCCTGGAAAGGCCGAGATACAGCACGCAATGGCAGAAGAGCCTGCACTTAGACATAGGCGCTGGACAAACATTAAGGATTACGTCCGCAACAGACTGAAAAAGTTACAAAAGAAATGAATTGAGGTTCCCCGCCATTCGCGGCATTTTCGGTTTCATACAGATCTATTACAAGAGTGTTATTATTGGGGTGGTTTCAGCATGTATAGCCTGCTTTTTTTTATCTGATGGACGCCTGGATCATTTTGTATACTGTATAACCTTTCGATTTGCAAAACCAAACAGCCGGCTGGGGACAAAAAACAATAATAAGATAAGAAAACCATTGACAACGTAAAGATTTATTACAAGAGTGTTATTATGGGTGGGGGGGGGGGGGGGGGTTGCTCTGCCTGGATCATTTTTGTATACTGCATTCCATCCATTAAAAAATCTGTAAACGGAAGAAGAATGGTTGGTTGGGGGATGAAAGACAATAATAAAGGCGAAAGTTTCAAGTGATTTCGTATGTTGTCAGTTAATTAATTAATGTCAGTGTTCTGTTCTGTCATTTTAACTCATTCTTCCCCAAGACCGGAATCCCTAAATGTTGAAGTCGTCTTCAGAAGACTGCGTTGCAGTGCAGGACACAGATCCACCATGATAGTTCAAGGGTGATGCCAGAATAGCTTGGCGCCCTATGGGCGCCAAGCTATTCTGGCATCACCCTTGAACTATCATGGTGGATCTTTATTTTGCTGTGGTGTGTCTGGGGTAGAATAAGTTAAGTGTTAGTTTCTTCAGTGTTCTGTTCTGTCATTTTAACTCATTCTACCCCAAGATCGGAATCCCCAAATGTTAAAGTCGTCTTCAGAAGACTGCGTTGCAGTGCAGGACACAGATCCACCATGATAGTTCAAGAGTGATGCCAGAATAGCTTGGCGCCCATAGGCGCCAAGCTATTCTGGCATCACCCTTGAACTATCATGGTGGATCTTTATTTTGCTGTGGTGTGTCTGGGGTAGAATAAGTTAAGTGTTAGTTTCTTCATCTGGGTCTTTTTCTGTCTTTCATATTTTTCCACACTTTTTGACCCGCATCATACTGAGGCTAAAAGCTTCAAATTTGTTCACTGCCATAATTCTATGCAAGCTACATTACAGTACTTACAGATGAGGACATAGACCAATGGCTTTAGTTCAAGGGTGGTGCCACAATAGCTTGGTGCCTAGAGGCACCAAGCTATTCTGGCACTAATCCTTGGACTATTTCAGTCACACTTGTTGCACACACTGGTGTATTCCCAATGATAAGGGTTAATATTCAAAATGCTCTGTTGCTGTTTGTCTGGAACTCCAGAGTACCCAAAACCAAAAAAAAAAGTCCTTTAATTTCCAGAATACATTATGTTGATTCTCACATAAATGCCATGATAAACTGTTTTGCTTCAGAAGGACAAAACGCAGCAATGTTTAAAAGATTTCCTCTGTAAAAATCATAATCGAAAGGTTACGGGCCAGTGTTTATTGAATTTTGCACCATACAATGTTAAAAATGTTAAAGCACACATACACATTAAGTTGGAAAAAAAAAATTAATGTGAAAAAGAAGTATTCCATGAACTTGACCTTATTACAGACGCCTACTGTTGTGAAGACACCCATTTTGACTGTAATGCCAGTTTTTGTGTGAGAGGCACCCACTTTATTGGTAGAAACCCTTTTTTTTCCCCATCTATTGGCTCTGTTTCAAGAAAATGTCTATTTTATTTTAAGTTATAGAGCTTAGTTATAAGGTGAGTTCTAAACATTCGCATCAATTCCAGAGCCCTAGAATAAATAGAAATATGGGAACCCATTTTGACATAAAATGGTAGGTAACCCACTCTGACGCTTTCGTCCCCATGTGTGTGTGTGTGTGTGTGTGTGTGTGTGTGTGTGTGTGTGTGTGTGTGTGTGTGTGTGTGTGTGTGTGTGTTATTTTAGTCTTAGTAACTGACATCAAGACAAATTCCAATGTTTTTATTGTTTTGTACATGGAAACATATGGCAATAAACTACCTTATCTTATCTATCTATATGGATTATTTCTTCATATTTAAAGTATTTCTCTGCTGCTTTGATCCATATTTGGAGTGTGTGGTGCCGACACTCTTGGACAGATTATATTTAATATATATAATATATCTTGTGAAAATTTCTCCAAAAATATTTGATCTCCGAAATTATCTTTCTCTATTTTTGTTAATTTAATTTAATTTTTTATTCTTTTTAAAAATTTTTATTTTATTTTATTTTATTTCATTTTATTTTATTATTATTATTATTATTATTATTATTATTGTTGTTTTTTTTTGGGGGGTGGGGGGGGGGGGGGTGGTGGTGATGGTGGGTGGGTGTTGTTTTCTCTCCAAAATTATTGAGAGATGCGGGTGGGGTGGGGCCCAGGGAATGCTCTGCCCCCCCTCCCCACCCCCCTTTCGTTTCTGCGTAACTGATGGGTAACCTAAATATATATATATATATATTATATATATATATATATATATATATATATATATATATATATATATATATATATATATATATATATATATATATATATTATATATATTATATATATATATATATATATATATAGGTTACCGTAATTGTATTTATTGGCCAGGCTGGAAGGTAACCTGTCACACAAACTGCCCTCTCCCCCTCCCCGTCCCCAAAGATAAATAGCTTCTTACTCTACTGTAAGGTGCTAACGTGTATGACTTTGAATCAAAATTGCAAGTAAAACGCATGATACTGTACAAGAAAACCAGTCATACTGATGTAACCAAACAAAAATGGATGTAGACCCCCTCCCCCCCCCCCCCCCCCCCCTTCAAAAAAAAAAAAAAAGAAAAAAAAAGCCAGCAACAGAAATGACACAAAAACAAAACAAAACCCCCCAAAACAACAAACAAACAAAAATAATAAATAAAACTTATTAAAAAAACAATTAAATCGAAATAAAAATTAGTAGTAGTAGTAATAACACATTATATAACCACAAGCAATATAGCTGGGAATATAAAATAATCATAAATACTAAAAACTAAGGTTCTATAAACTATTCGTAACATCGGATTATTTTTCACAAGTAGGTGTAGTCACTATCCACTAATTCCGGGTAGTGAATACACGACGTAGCTAGTCAGTTAGAACTCTTTATTGCCGGTTTATTAAAAATGTACACAATTAAACATAAACTAACTTACGGTGTGTATGAAAAAGAGTCGTGTGCTTGTGCCATTGCCAGTGGCGGATCAGGGGGGGGGTCTAGGGGACCCGGGCCCCCACGTCAGCCCTACCCCCCCCCCCCACTGGGCCCCCCCCCCCAAAAAAAAAAAAAAAAATGTTGAAGGTTATTTGTGGAAGTTGTGTTTTACTAATCGATGGTTCTTCTTTTCTTGTACGGTGTATTTCACAATTATCTCACGGGATCGGTGGCTGAGCCTAGTGTGTTCATGGGCATATACTGAGTCAAATATCCTCACTTGGCACTCCTGACCTGCACCTGTCATCGTACTTCACCCAGACATAGAGTGCCATGTGCCCCTGCACTCACAGGGGCTCAGGTAAATCAGTGCCTCTTGCTGTGCGATACAATCCTCATTGCATCCTCAGACTGAGGCAGCCATCTGGCAATACGCCGCTGACTGCTGATCAATCCCAGCGGTGGATAAGTGTTCAATCATTGCTGAACTGGGGCCCAACTCAGTCCCTCAGCAGCCATAGTTTCATGTGCCCCTTCAGTCACAGGGGCTCATGAAAAGCATTGCCCTCTTTCTATGCGATACGAATGGTACTGCAGTCATACCTGGCACTAAGTCTACGACTCTGGACATGCCAACTGTGATCAGAAAGTGAGAAATCAACTGCGCTGTGAGTGTCTCCCCCGGGGTGAGCAGCCGTCTGGCCCGGGTGTCACAGGCAATTGCTAATCCCTTAATCCCGTCACACACCCCTCTGAGCACAGTGGGTCTCCAGTCTCACACAGATTGCGCAGCGTTGTCTTCTGAGGTAGTGTCCGTGGACATGCACCAGTGCCCATCACTGTGGTCATTGATGCGTGTCACCAGAAGGGAGGTGTGAAATGTCTTGATTTTGCTTGCTTAGTTTGGGGTTTAACGTCCACGGCACCGAAGTGATAATGGACGGCCCTAACGGGCAGATTATGGGGGACAGGGAAATCTATTGCCTATGGAGTACGACCTGAACACTGGTCAACTCAGGTGCACTCCAACTGTGCCACTTTGATTTACAAGGAACTTTCAACGGACATGCTATTGAACAAGCCCGTCTTTTCCCCCTGGATTGCGAGTCCAGCTACCGGGGCCGGGACAGAGATTCGAACCCACGACCCGGCGATTCCCTTCGCTCTCCTGCTCCGACGCTTAACCGCCTGAGCTATTTCTGACTCCTCTTCTTGATTTTGGGTTGGTTAGTTCGGGTTTAACGTCCACAGCACCGAGGTGATCATGGACGGCCCTGACGGGCGGGTTATGGGAGACAAGGAAATCTATTGCCTATGGAGTACGACCTGAACGCTGATCAACTCAGGCGCACTCCAGCTGTGCCACTTTGATTTACCAGGACCTTTCAACAGACATGCTATTGAACAAATCCGTTTTTCTCCCTGGATTGTGAGTCCAGCTACAGCCGGGGTCCGGGACGGGATTCGAACCCACGACCCGGCGATTCCCTTCGCTCTCCTGCTCCGACGTTTAACCGCCTGAGCTATTTCGGACTCTGTCTTGATTTTGATCACTAACTAACACTTAAGTAATGTCAGCCAGTGTAAGAGGTATACATCATGAGGGATCATGACTATTTCTGTGATCTGATCCTGTGTTCTTCATCAGTATGGAGGAAGGTTGTGGGTGTATAAAGCAGTATCACGATTTTCACAAATGGCTCTGTTGTTCCTCAGACGGAGGAGTAATTGGTAGTGTAGTGTTGTCAAACACAAGGTGATTGCTCCTGCAGCGAAACTCGAGGTAGCACATTCTTTTCAATAAGAAAATTAACACCATATAAGAATCACTGAGAAGTGCCCGATTAATCTTGTTTTTATGGGGTGGAGGCGGGGAGGAGGACAAGTACATGTAGATATGATCAGCTCTTCCTTTTAAAAAAGTGCCAAAAGTGGTGCTGTGTCCCCAGATCAAAGAAGAAACATTTGAACAAATAAAAATCGTAACCTCTGAAAACTCTAAGTATGAGTGTCTGAGACACAAACAAACAAACAAACAAACAAACAAACCCCCAAAAACACACAAACAAAAAACCGCGTAGAGAGAACGATTACAACACTATAATACAATTTTAAAGAAAATCCCCGAAAGGAAAGAAGCATGAGTCAAGAAAGAAAATTTTCAACACAACTTATTTGTAATTGTTCTTTTTAAGCTCGTTTCTTCTTTGTTATGAATTTATGCTTGCCTGAAAGTCACTGTTTTGGTATGGATTTCTTTTGTATGACACAGTTTCACAGTTTCGAAAACGGGAGAGGGGGGCCCCGTCGAGACACCCTCTGGATTCGCCCCTGATTGCTGTGTATTCATACTCTAGAATCTGATATTATATGCAAAGCGCGGATTAGATCCTCAGTTATTTAACCTTGTTAGGGCCCCGCTGCCGGACCACTCTTTACAAAGAGAGGACAGAAGAAGCACCCGCTACCCACTTCCTGTTTCTAACCTTAGCGAATCATGATGGCCTAATAGTTCGGCTGATTCGCTTCAGATGTGAGTGAGGAAGAGTCATGTTCGTGCATCAGATTCCGACACACCTGTTGCTTGATTGACAGTGATCAGTGTGATCTTTTGTTTTGAAATGGACGATCCTGACTCCTCCGAGGTAAGTCGTTGAGATTTTTATAAGACCGAAACATGGCAAGCGCAGTCTACGGTGTGCTGTCGTATGCACTACGAATGCATAACATTCACACTTAAGGCTATGACAGCTGTGTTCATGGCTTAAAAACGACGTTCTAAATTAGAAAATGACCACATATGTTTTGCCCAGTGGCCATTTGTCGCTCCAGTCGGTGCTAGCACACGGTCTTGCCTGGAGTCAAATTTTGACCCATATATCGTCTGCTAGCGCGAGTTATTTTATTCATGCATTGAGCTTTGCATTAGCATTCGCTATGCTTGCTCCTGTAACGTTGTAACCTAGACTGTTGTAAGTTACGCTTTAAAAAGTCGATGTTACAACGTTAGAGATGCATACAGTTAGCTGCCGCAACCAATCACTCGTAGTGTCATGTTTACTGACATCAGACACTGTGCGAAGAACTAATTGTTCAGGGCTTGTGCACCCGTGTTTTTGTGAATACCTTTCGGTTGAATAGCATTTATTTGTGGGTGTGTTAGAGTGCTCAGATTACAGGTCACTGGAAAGGAGGTCAGCTCTCCCTGTATGTGTCACATTTTATTGTGATATGTTTATGTCTGTCATGCAAGTTTATTGTGTTTTGGTGCGGCAGTATGTGTGTGTGTGTGTGTGTGTGTGTGTGTGTGTGTGTGTGTGTGTGTGTGTGTGTGTTTCGTTTGAATCAACAGGTACAGAAATTGAGTGCTGAATGTAATATTTGCACATTTTGCATGCGTTTGATCTGTTACCAAGCCTCACTTTGTATACAGCTCCTAGTTTTTAGTTTGGATTAAGAAATGTCTCTCTGTCATGAAGAAAGTCAATATTAGATGTACTTTTCAACCTTTAACCCTGTGGCTGTCGGTTGTACGTTTTGTCATTGTGATTCCTACAGGAATCACCTTGACAAAACATGCGACCAATAGCCAAAGGGTTTCAAACAATTTTATATAAGGGGTATGTACTTACAATACCTAGTAAACAGAAGGTCCTCACCCAGACATTGACCATCCTTGACTATCAGCCAGAAGATCATTTGCATAGTGCTGGTCGTAGGACATTGTTATGACAGGTTATTTGTGTAGGTGTAGTCCTCCATTTGTTGACCTCTCTCTTTCATCTGACATGACATCTTGTCTGCACTTCAGATTTGACGTTTTCAGTCTTGTGAGGTTGTACGTGTGTACTTTATCTTTGTGCAACATACATCTTTGTAAAACATACATAATTTTAGGGCCTCATGTTTCCGAGTGCTATTGATTCTCATGATCCCAATACCTCTTGCTTCATGGTTTCATTTTGCATTTGTTTCTTTAGTAGTAGGACCTCTTGTTAAATCAGAATCATGTCAAAGCAGTAGGTTGCAACCCTTGACAGTTATGATGAGGTCCATACTGTCAAGGCCCACAACCTACTGTTCGACGGCCATGCAGTAATAAAGGGACTGTTTCGCTGGATCGTTTATATATAACAGTCACAATGTTAACTCTGAAATTCCAAGAACTACATGACTTCTATTCTATGACCAAATGGAAGTCCTTTAGTTCGGGGAGTTTAACAGTTAACTCATTCACGGCCAGGCGCATCCGGATGCGGCATTCCATTAATGAGTGAAACCTCAAACTGTGGATGTAAATGAGAGGTAGATTCTCATGAGCCCTTGTGGCTGCAGGAGCTCATGACAATATCTCTCATGCAGACGGTGTGGGTAATCCATGGAATGTTCTAAATGTATGCGCTTTTTTGTATGCCTCATTCTGATAATTAGGGGTGATCGAGATAGGGTGATCTCTCGTCTGTCTATAATTAACCTTTATCATTCGGAATACACCAGTGTGTGAAATAAGTTTGACTAAAATAGTTCAAGGGTAGTGCCAGAATAGCTTGGCGCCTCTAGGCGCCAAGCTATTCTGGCACCACCCTTGAACTAAAGCCATTGGTCTATATCCTTATCTGTAAGTACTATAATGTAGCTTGCATATGGCAGTGTACAAATTTGAAGCTTATGGCCTCAGTATGATATGGGTTAAACACACTAGTAGCGAAATTAGCACAAATGAATGTGTTACTCTTTCAACACAGCCGCAGAACGAATGATTGCAGGTGTTTGCATGAATTCATATACTTATTTTATCTCTTTTTTCAGCAGTTTTACTGTGTGATAACTGAATTTAGTAGTTTTCGTCAACTGCGCAAAAGCGACACGCGGCCTGGACAAACCATGACTAAGTGGGCCTGCACTGTCGCATAGGCATTACCTGTGCTCGTGTTTAGGTTCAGACTGTTGAGAATACTGTTTATGCCTGTTGCTGGCCACATACCGATTGCGTACGACAGGCAGCGTGGATAAACAAGTTTTGTCAGCGCACGGTTGACCACGCCAGCTCATAATAAAAACAACCTGATTGACCTGAAGTGACCCCTCGGTCTTGGCCCGCTTTTCGGCCCGCGGGTGTCGTCGACTCGGGTCACGGCATTAGTAGGTCATCGTGTACGCTTAGTGGGTCGCGGGGCCCTGCGCGGGATGTGTCCTCCTTGCTGTACATTTCTCTTTATGTTATCGCAGCGCGGGACCTCCGGCCGTAACGGCATAAAAATGTCAAGGTTATAGGAATGACTGAAATGCCAGCCACTCTCAGCAAAGGCACTCGTTCATGTTGCTTTGTAGACTATATTTTGGTCTCCCAGCGCTAGCGAACTCGCACGCTCTAAATACACGCAACCCTAGCAAATTAGGTATAATGCTGTCGGCGGCCATTGAACCCAGACTGGAGCGACCTGTATACTGTAAACAAAGTATGGAGACTTTTACTCTTTTACAAAGTAAGGCGATATATGTACTAATTTTGATACTTATTAGTAGGCTTATCTAGTCAAATTACATCAAGTATGGCTGGTAATGCCGAGAAAACTTGTGTATTAGTGAAAATATATTCTCTGTTATAAGTTATTGGTAGCAGGGGCTTGCTACACGGATCCTTGTAAGCCTGAGGGAGGTCAGTGAAAGGAACCATTGTACCCGAATGCTTGATGGGTACAATGGTTTCTTTTACCACCCTCACCGGGCCTACAAGGGTCCGTGCAGCTAACCCATGCTACCAATAATGTATTTGTTTTCGTTCCTCCACCATTTTTGTAAAATAAATCAAGCTGAAATCTTCTGACCCGGATCATGCCTGACATGACTGACGTCAGAAGAATATACGTGTGTACATAATAGACTTATGACGTAATATAAGATCTTTCTGATGACGTTGCCGTCTGTATGACTGTTACGATTGTGGTTGTGTTGTTTTGTGAGAGCGTGCGTGCATAAATCGTAGGTAACGATCTGACGTTTTATTTGAGCTATCACGATTTCGATTCACGTACCTTTTTAGAGAATTTCACTTTCGTTTATGAATAGTGCGGTGTTGAGTATCTGTTGCCACACGGAGTTGAGTCAGGAAAGGTATAGAAACCGCTCGGATATTCATTTGTTTACTACCCGCGTGTCGATTGGCTTTCGGTGCTGATGCACTGTTCGCATGTTTACCAGTTAGAGTGGGCGGGGTCGTGACCTGTCTGGCCTATTTTGTGTGACGTCATCGCGCGCCGCGGATTTTCTTTACTTAGAAGTTGAAGATCGTAGCCAGAGGTTTGTAGAATATTCCAGTGTGAATGCACCTTTGAGTTTTAGATACGTACTGTGTTCTGATTGGTTGTGCTGTACGATTTTGCTCGAACTTTCTGGAAAGCCTGTCACTATAAAAGAGTCGTGCTAGGAAGCACCTGGGGTACATTGTTCAGTTGTAGAATTGCGATGTAACGCGTCGGTATAGTGTTCAGTTGTATAATTGCATTGTATCGTAAAACGCTTTGATATTGGGAGAACGTTACGCAAGATACCGTGCTTCATTGTCAATAACGGAGATCCGCAGTGAAGGCTGATGTACATTGTATGAGAGACGCTTTGTGTTAGAGTTGAGAAGATTTTGTACTATTGTTGGTGCAATTGTGAACGCATTTCGTGGAGATCGCATCGCTGTAATAAAATATTGTTGGAACTGTTACTCCAGTATTGTCTACATCCTTAAGCCACGTGTGACGGATTGCAGCTGAACGGAGGTTTATTTAATAGAACTCTACGTGTGTGCGTCTGGTGTAGTATCATTCTACGACCACGATTCAACCACGTAACAATGACCAGCAGCATTGTCTACAATGTCAGAGTAATACTATCGAAGAGGTGTCAGTGAGACTGTCTGCCTCAGAACTGAAGACTTTAAAATTCGTCAATAAAATAGTCGCATAGGACACACAATACACGTGTTTCGATTCCACAAAAATTCTTTCTTTAGTGGCCTGTTACACACTATTGCTGCAGATATGTCAGTGCTGCAAACAAACCCAGCAGTGTGGCTATTGTTTCGAACAACACTAACTAACGTTGTACTTTAGAACTCAACGTTTTGGTGATCTTTTATAGAACAGAACTGACATCCAAGACGCGTCACAAAGAGGGCTACAGTAAGTCCCGCCATTTGTCGCTACTACAAGGGTTTTTGTAGCGAGGTCACATGGTACGGTTTCCGCTAAAGAGATTGGTCAGTCGTATGACGTGGGAATGAAGACAATTTTTTACACTGAACATGAGTAGATGCGCTTGGAAACTCGTCAATCCTCGGCTGTCTTTGGCTCGTTCTGTTTGTATGCACGGGCATCATTTCGGCATCCAAAATATTTTGCCGACCTGCTCCTTGTGCAGCCGCAGGGGCTCATGAGAATATCATCTGCCTCTTCCTCGCAAGACGTTTCTGGCATTTATATCCCGTTTGAGGTACATGTCGGTTTTAACCATGCTGCAGTGACCGAGACGAACGAGAGACCAGCGAAGCGGCGTGCTCGTTACTATAAAGGGGCGTACCGTGCTGTCCGTCACTACTGTAAAAAAGGCTCAACCTAGTGTCTCTGACCTGATTCCGAGTTGGGAATAACTCTTACTAATGTATGCTGGGCTCCGGGCTGAAAATAACGGGATGTGCCACAATGAATAAAATAAAAAATAAAACAAAATTTGGCTTTCAATAGATCCAATTATTGCGTGGTGGCCTGCCGGGGAACAGCACCAGTAATGTGTGATGGTCTGTGATTAAAGTATTGCCTGGTGGCCTGCCGGGGAACAGCACCAGTAATGTGTGATGGTCTGTGATTTTGGACCTATCGACACAAAGCAGTAATTAATGCACGATTTAACACACACATATTATACAGTTCGTTGTTTTGTGGGGATGAAATTGATAACCCTTCGGCTGTGGGTAGCGATTGTTGTGATGATTCCTGCAGGAATCATCGCAACAAAAACCGCTACTAATAGCCAAAGGGTTAATTTTAGGCACTGCAGAGCTAATAGAACGGTGCATTATATTGAGTTTTGTTCTGACTGAGCTCATTGAACAATTAATTCGTTGACTTTAAAAAAAAAAATCGCCTTTATCCCATTCAGCCCTGACGCACTACAGCAGGAGATGGGTCGACTATGATAATTCAAGGGTAGTGCCAGATTAGCTTGGCGCCTGTCGGCGCCAAGCTAATCTGGCACTGCCCTTGAATCATCATGGGCGATCTATCTCCTGCAACAGGTGCATAGTCGTTAGATGACACCTCCAAAATTTGGGAAATACGTGCGCCGGGCAGAATGAGTTACTACTACGGCAACAGACGTTTTTATTTCAGGGTATCGCCATGTACGTGCAGGCACCGGTACTGTAAACAGTGCTAGTGGCTGTATGCACAAGGGGGTTAAAGTGATAGGGATTGCTGATGCTTGAATAATCTCTTTTGCGGACTTATTCAGGTATGTGAGTGTGTTTGTGTGTGCGTGCATATTCATTTTGGTGTCATATTTAGTGCTATTGTCATTTGCGAGTGTGTACTAATACTGATGTGTGTGTGTGTACTTTCTTGATGGTTTCTGTCGTGTGTTTCACACCTTGAAATATTATATATGAAGTAAGTCAAATAAGGGTATTACAGTATACATCAGAACACAGGCAGTGACTTGACAAACAGGGGTACGTTTGTTTTAAAATTAATTAATTAATTAATTAATTAATTAATTAATTAAAATTACACTTGTCACATTTCCTTTCAAATATTATAAATGGTGCAGGTTTTGCAAGTGCATTAGATAGGCATGCGCACTATATAACGGGCTGCCCCACTACACGCCCCCCCCCCCCACCCCCGCTACCCCCCCACCCCCACCCCACCCCCGCCGTGAGATGGCCTTAGTTGCCTGCTCGGCGTTAAACCCAAATAACTAAACTAAACCCCCCCCCCACCCCCCGCACCTCCCCCCCCCCTTCCTCTCCTCACACACACACACACACACACACACGAGAGAGAGAGAGAGAGAATCTCTCTTCCCCTCCCCCCCCCCCCCACACACACACACGACAGAGAAAGAGAGAGAGAGAGCGAGGCAGACCTGTATTATTATGTTTCGTCAGTGTAAATTAGCTAGGAAGCCATTGATGCCGCATGACTCATTGTTGCAGCGTGACTCCTTTATTAAAACCATCTGCACCAGGGTGGGCTTTCATTGCTAAAATTTACCGCTACAGTTGAATGGGTTCTCTGTGGCGTCTTGCCTCGATTAGATCTTCGTCTGCCCTTCCTGTGGCAATCCCTTTGTTGTAAGTAAGCACACAGACAGCAGAGGTGTTCTACCGCCCCTTGGAAGGAGAGCGCGTCAGTGGAACTCTCCTTATGAGTACAAAATAGAATTAGAGCAGAAAAGTCTTCCATTTTCACTCATCACAAGTCAGCCCATTTAATCCTTATCATTCGGAATACACCAGTGTGTGAAATAACTTGAGTTTGACTAAAATAGTTCAAGGGTAGTTTCAGAATAGCTTTGCGCCAAGCTATTCTGGCACCACCCTTGAATTAAAGCCATTGGTCTGTATCCTTATCTGTAAGTACTATAATGTAGCTTGCATATGGCAGTGTACAGATTTGAAGCTTTTAGCCTGATGTGAGTTAACCTCACGGCCGCATTTCCTTGATTTTGGAGGTTTCTGCTAAGGAGATAGGTCGACCGTGATAATTCAAGGGTAGTGCCAGATTAGCTTGGCGCCACTAGGCGCTAAGCTTATCTGGCACTACTCTTGAATTATCATGGTCGATCAATCTGCTGGTGCAGTGCGTTGGAGCCAAATGGGTTTGTCCAGCATTATTGTAAGACGTATTAACAACATTTATACATGAGGTATTGTGATCTATTCAACTCAATCTTGACGTGTTGCCTCCGGATACGCGGCTTATGCTGCGTATCCGGAGGCGGCACGTCTTGTATGAGTTAACCAATTATTATATGGTTCCTTTAACCCTTTGGCTGTCGGCAGCGGTTTTGTCGCAATGATTCCTGCAGGAATCATCGCGACAAAAACCGCTACCCACAGGCAAAGGATTAATATAGTGTGTTGCTATACGCAAACGTTGCTTAGCAGCGAGGCCTGACTGTCTATAGCCACAGCAGATAAGCATGTACTGGTCATATAACACAATTGTGATGAGTACACGATTCTGTTCTCTTCCTCCCCCCCCCCCTCCATCCACCTCTCCACCCCCACGCCCTCGCCTGCCTCCACCCCCTCCTCCCCCCTCTCCCCCCGCTCCCCCCACGCCCTCTCCCTCCTGCCAACCTCTTCCCATATTTTAGCCGACAGTCACGATTTTGAGTACATATTATTGTCTAATGAACATCCATAGATTGATAACCCTGATCCCTTCTTCGTGAGAGGAGCTCAGGTATTTATTGACCCTTGCCGACACTGAAGCAAGATCAACCGGTACTAGAGCAGTAAATCCTGTTTAGAGCGACCGCCTTCAGGATCATTCAGATCATTGTTTCGGTGGCTGCAGCCACCAGAATGAAGGTCTTTAATGGCAGGTCACACCTTTTGCCTTCCAAGACTTCTCTTGAGAGAGAGAGAGCACCTGTGTTTTAACTCATTCTACCCCAAGACCGCAAATCCCCAAATTTTCAAGTCGTCCTCTGAAGACTGCGTTGCAGTGCAGGACACAGATCGACCAAGTGATAGTTCAAGGGTGATGCCAGAATAGCTTGGCGCCCATAGGCGCCAAGCTATTCTGGCATCACCCTTGAACTATCATGGTCGATCTTTATCTTGCTGTGGTGTGTCTGGGGTAGAATGAGTTAAGACAACGTTTTCTTGCAGTAGAGGTGGTTGCTAAAAATAGGTTCTACTGTATTGTAGGCTGTATTGTAGGCAAAGCTAACCATTGAATCTTTGTTATCTGCAAGAGGCATAGATTCTCATGAGCCCCTGCGGCCGCAGGGGCTCATGAGAATCTATAACATCTTGCTCAGTTGCAGCGGAGGTGTCCACCTTGCACTGACACTTGCGAGGCGGCGCAGGATTATGAGGACATCATATAGCATGCATGTATTTGAGTCGCTTACGGCGGTGCTGATTAGGAATAATGCCTGAGGAGTGTCTGCCGCCTCGTTAAACCCCTTCCCTGCCAGTGATCACGGATTGCGCGTGTGACGCCGCTGCACACTGACCGACAATCCGCGTGAGGAACACAGACTAAGATGGGCACATAGACCGTAGGACCAGCCCCCCCCCCCCCCTACACACACACACTCGGGTCTGCACTGGGGGACTTGGGTGGGGTTAACTATTTTTTAGTTCCCAGGGTCACCCTGGTCAGCCCCACAAAGTGGGTTTTCGCCTCTATTCTGGGGCATGTGTTTCTGTCTACCCGTGGTCCATTCACCCTTATTTTCCTTGTTTAAACTCTCCCTACTGTCTGCGCTGCCTGTAGCTCTTGATATTGGATGTGTGTTGCTAAATGGTCTTAGGTGTATTTAGCATATTAGACCGGCTGGCGACATACATACATTGTTTGTTTTTTGGTTTTTTTTATTTGTTTTTTTTTTTCTTCACAAGCAGTGCAGGCACGTCCTGAGAAAGTCTTGTTGCTGTCGGGACGTTAAGCAGTGTACAACAACTAGGACAACGCAAAAGACATAAATCATCACGAGCCCCCGCGACCGCGGGGGCTCGTGAGGATTTAAGTCTTTTTCTTTTTCCTCAGCCGGACAGCGTTCGCCTTGCCCCGGCAGTTAGGGGGTTAAATGGTGGATGACCAGATTACTTTCCAGTTGTCACGCGTCCACCCGAGCACCTTTTGCACATTGGTACACGTTTTGACCCTGTGAAGACCAGACAGCATGCCCATTTCTGTGAAGAGCGCGATTTTCATTGCATTTCATCAACGATCTCGCTTATCACGAAAGACAGGAGTCCATTTTTGTGAAAAGCCAGATTTTCATTGTATTACAATGAAAATCTCCCATTTCGCAGAAATCAGTTTGCTGTTTTTTTGCATTCCTATGTCATGCGGATGCACGACAAAGAAGGTATGAGGGTTGTCTCATCTTGCTAATGGTCGACATTAGACGAAAGTCCTTGAAGTTAATACTTAGGCCTGTTATCGTTAATTGTTTGCCTGCTGCCCATCGCGTTAATTTACCTACACGACCTCACTGTAACCCCCCCCCCCCCTCCACACACGCACACACACAGAGCAGAAATCAGCAAAACTTAACCTTGTGACCGTTTGTGGAACACCCCCCTCCCCGTCTCTCTCTCTCTCTCTCTCTCTCTCTCTCTCTCTCTCCCCCACCCCTCTTTCTCCGAAACGTTAAGCGTTTTAGAGTGTAAAGTCGAGTCTGTTTTGGCCACCACGACTGTGATTTCAAAGACGGGGTACGGAATAGGGTCAGAACACCCCTCCCCCCCACCCCCCCTACCCCCACGCCCCGAAAAAAAGAAAAGAAAAAAAAGAAGAAAGAATGAATATTACAATCTGCTTCCTTGTTGCGGAACGAGAACACCTTTTTGAAGGCCATGTCTACTACCTTGTTACACAAGACAGGAAACTTCAATGCTGGCTGTATCATATGACAGACGTCTATTTACACAAACTGGTGTAGTAAAATGCATTTTTACGAGTTGTGTCAAGGTGTACAGTATACATCTCGTCTGTGCACTGTAAAGGTGTTCTTTGACAGGGAACGGGCGAGATTAATCTGGCACATTGACGCGCAGCGTGAGAACGAATGCCTGTGGGGTCGTGTGTTTCGCAGTCGTGCCCGCCTTCCATTCCAAAGCTTAACCTATATAGCCCGATCGCACTTACAGTAGGAGATGGCTCGGACATGATAATTCAAGGGTAGTGCCAGATTAGCTTGGCGCCTGATGGCACTAAGCTAATAGGGCACTACCCTTGAATTATGGTTGATCCGTCCCCTAGAAATGGGGCGTAGTCTTTACTGAGGTGACACCACCACAATTTGAGAAGTGCGGCCTTGGGGTTAAATGGGTTAACACATTCGAGACGTTCCGCCTCCGGATACGCGGCTTAAAGCCGCGTATCCGGAGGCGGCACGTCTCGAATGAGTTGAAGCGATGTGCTTTTTGGCGGGCTTGGATTGTTAGCATTATATGCTGGCATGCCTAAAGTAAGGCTTTTCTGCCATTCTTTGCACGATCCGTGTGAGCAGGCACGCGTGGCGGAGGTTTTCTACTGCCCTTAGTCGTGTGTAACAGAAGACCTCTTCTGCGTAAAGAGGAGACGAAAAACTGAATAGTCTTTCATTTTACGACATTTAAACTGTGGAAGTTAAGCTTTTGTCCTGCATTATTTTAAGACGGACTAATAGTAACATTTATAAAGACGATATGGCGAATTGTCATACAACCCTCTATCGCCTGTAGCAGCTTCCTCATTTAAAACTCATTCTACCCCAACACCGAAATGCCAAAATTTTGCCGTTGTCCTCTGAAGACTGCATTGCAGTGCAGGACACAGATTGACCATGATGGTTCAAGGGTGATGCCAGAATAGCTTGGCGCCCATAGGCGCCAAGCTATTCTGGCATCACCCTTGAACTATCATGGTCGATCCTTGTCTTGCTGTGGTGTGTCTGGGGTAGAATGAGTTTTTAAAAAAGTTTGTTGCAAGGCAAGTTGTTTCGGGAAAGTTGAATCTTACATCCTTGACCGTGCGTCATGCGGCGGTACTGCGCATTATTTGGTTGTATTATTCTGTTTTGTTTTTGTAATTAATAACTTGTAAATTAATTAATAATTAGTTTCCTGTGAAGCGCCTAGAGCTATAATTTAAGGTTAGGCGCTGTACACATACTTATTATTATTATTATTATTATTATTATTATTATTATTATTATTATGTGCGAACAGATGTGCGTTAATCTTCTTTACTGAGTGAGCGAAATAAGATTTCATTTTCTTTCTGTAAAAATGTGTCGCAAACCTACTAGTTGTGATGACATTAACTCATTTGAGACGTGCCACATCCGGATACGCGGCTTAACCCGCGTATCCGGATTCGGCATGTCTCGAATGAGTGAAAAGGTGATAAAGTAGAATATTACGGTCGACATCCCGTATAAAAGTCGCTTGTAACACACTTTTTTTTTGAGATTCCCAGACTGCAGTGTATCAGCGGTATTAGACCGGCTGGCGACATACATTCAATACTATGATTCTGTTTAGTTTTGTGTTGTTCTTTTCACAAGCAGCGCCGGCAAGTCCTGAGAAGATCTTCTTGTTGTCGGGATGCTAAGCAACGTACAACCACTCAACCTTGGCTGTTAACTCGCAAAATGTTTGTTTTCATACATGATATGAACCCGCATTTCCGTATGGCCTAGGGTAAGAACTAGCAGATTTGCGTTTTGTTGTACGAAGACGTAATTAAGATGCTGGTAGTGTAAATATATTTTTTGCTGGAGTGCTTATGGGCACGCTCTTCTGATAACTTTGGACATTTAACCTTAACCCTGTTCATCATGATACACCCATTGCTTGAAATATAATTGACTGTTTGTTCAAGGGTAGTGCCAGAATAGCTTGGCGCCTGAGGCGTCAAGATATTATGGCACCACTCTTGATCAGTCTTCTCCCCCACCCGGGTCTGCCCTGGGGGACTTGGGTGGGGTTAGGTATTTTTTAGTTCCCAGGGTCACCCTGGTCAGCCCCACAGGGTGGGTTTTTCTCTCTATTCTGGGGCATGTGTTTCTGTCTACCCTTTGTCCATTCACCTGTATTTGCCTTTTTAAAACTCTCCCTACTGTCTGCACTGCCTGTAGCTCTTGATATTGGATGTGTGTTGCTAAATGGTCTTAGCTTTATTTAGGCCCCGTGTGTTAGGTTTATTTAATGTATTTGACCGGCTGGCGACATACATTCAATGTTCTGTTTATTTTTTTTTTTTCACAAGCAGTGCAGGCACGTCCTGAGAAAGCCTTGTTGCTGTCGGGACGCTAAGCAATGTACAATCAATCAATCAATTGATCAGTCTTCTTATCTGTAATACAATACAATAATACTTTATTAATCCCTCATGGGGAAATTCACATTTTTGCCACCACCGGTGCTGCTTACATTCACTCACTCGCTCATTCCACAAATTACAATAACAGAGTTACAAAAATGGACAATGACTCGGGACGGGTGAAGCCCGTCGCCAAGGCATCTAGTGGCCAGCACCAGTGGCCTCATCCCGACCCGAACCTCCCTAACAAAAACAGAATACTAAGACAGCCCTATGTCTCCTGAACACACTAGTATATGTTCTTTATTAAGTTCCTACTTGACTAAAGCTAGTACATGAAAAAAACAAGTTAACAACAGAAACAAAATACCCGCGTCGATACGGAGATGATCTCTGATCTAGGCAACCGCATAAAAACAACGATCAAACAGCACCTGGGGGCCCGTCGCCATAGTACAGCGCCGGTGTATAGAGGGTACCGCTCCGACAAAGTCCGTCAACACTAATATAACACATTGTGGCAACAGCCGTGAGTCATTATGACGAAAATAAAACGCACACACAGTCAGTCGTGTTCAACTGGCACGCCACTTGATGGGAAACTTCCGTTGGCACTTAGGTCGGCCGGCCAGTCAGTCAGTTCGTGCAACATAAACACGGCCGCCGCGATGAAATGCAGTAAGAATGTAGTACTGAAGAACGTCGTGAAGCTCGCTGGTAAAGGCTTCTCTATACTTCCAAGCTTTTAAATGTGGAGACAGCTAGAATAAAGAAACATCTGGCAATGTGTTAGTCTGTGAGTTACTGATATATATATATATATATATATATATATATATATATATATATATATATATATATATATATATATATATATATATATATATATATATATATATATATATATATATATATATATATATATATATATATATAATATTCAGCCTCAGCGTGTAGTGGTTTAAAAGGCAAACCACTGCTTGGACACTTTGGCTGTAAGCGGTAGTTATCCTGGCAAGAAATATCACGACTATTTCTTTTTCATGTCCACAAAATGTGCCCAGAACTTCTGTTTCGGTTTGCTTCTGATTTAGGAAGTTAGAACTCCTGATGTTTTGGAAGGCGATTGCAGAACTTATCACGAGGCTGAGATATTCCAACTGAAACGTCCTTCTGTCGTTCGAGAATGACTTAAAAAAAAAAAAAAAAAAAAAAAAAAAAAATGAAAGTGGAAATGTCTACAGAAAACAGTAACAAAATGCTTCTAGTATTCGTTTGCATGCAAGCAGCACGACAAAAATTACGTAGGAACTGAACCGAAACCTTCTGATATCACACAAATCAAATTCAGGTCGGAAGAAGGCCCCTCAGGAACAGTCCAGACAACAATATTATCACACTGGTTGTCTCCCTCGATTCGCTGCGCTGATCAGCGCATCGAAGCGAGGGAGACAACCAGTGTGAAATTTTGTGGTGGCACTCAAGCTTTGTTTGCCGGTTTAGGTATGCGCCTATCCGAGTCATCGGTGTGAGTGATTAGTGTCTGAGACTCGGCCTTGCAGATGCGCTACTAAAAAGCAATCGTCAAGCACGTCAGCAGACTCTTTGGCCGGTGCAGGGTCAGGCACAGGGCGCCAGGTATTTTGCCTTTAAGGGTACCTTTTACTTTGTGGGGAGTACCTTTTACAAAAGCTTTGGGCGATCCTTCTTCCAAAAATTCCTCCGGCGCATCTTGAAACTCGTTACAGTATGACTGTTGTTTGAGAGGCACAATTTGCAAACTTACCTGAACGATGTGTTGACCCTTTTGGCCGTCGGTAGTCGTTTTTGTCGTGGTGATTCCTGTAGTTTGAATGTGGATTATTCAGACACAAAATACATGTGTGTATTTTACTGGAAGGGGAACTGGACGTGACGATCACTAACGGTGATTTACTGACATGATTATGCCCTCGTACTTTAAGCCGTACATCACGTAAGTCTCATACATATTGAAAGGTTTGACGTCAGTAGACCCAGTATGCATTATGGTCGTCAAGATAACGGCGTCGACTTCCGTTAACCCTTATCATTCGGAATACACCAGTGTGTGAAATAAGTTTGACTAAAATAGTTCAAGGGTAGTGCCAGAATAGCTTGACTTCTAGAGGCGCCAAGCTATTTTGGCACCCCCCTTGAACTAAAGCCATTGGGAGATATTGCGCATGTGCCTGGTAAGCCATCATGCAACTTTTGTTTTGTTTTATGCGTTGCTTTGTTCGCGCCATTCGATTTTTCTTTAGCACAGTTTGGTTTGAATTGAACATCCAAACAATGTATTTAACCCTTATCATTCGGAATACAGCAGTGTGTGAAATAAGTTTGACTAAAATAGTTCAAGGGTAGTGCCAGAATAGCTTGTCGCCTCTAGGCGCCAAGCTATTCTGGCACCTCCCTTGAACTAAAACCATTGGTCTGTATCCTTATCTGTAAGTACTATAATGTAGCTTGAGTATGGAAGTGTACAGATTTGAAGCTTTTAGCCTCATGAGTTAAAGCTGTAAATGATTAAGAAGAAAGGGTGTGTGTGTTTAATTTTATGAAACGGATTCATTCTTTTGGACTCTCATTCTGATGCAATTTCTTCATTTGTTGCTCCAAATTACAGCTTTCTTCCCCACTACCGTTTGCGGGAGCACTCCCCAGACCCACTCGGGGAGTACGCCACAAGTCTATTCAAATGAGATGATCGAGTTCGCCACAAGCACACTTCTATTCAAATGAGATGCTCAGCATCTTATTTGAATAGAAGTGTACCTGTGTGGTGTATTCCCAGAATGGGTCTATCTGGGTAGCACTCCCGCAAACGTCACGGGTCGGCGCGACGCATGCAGTCGCACTGTTTATTTATTCATTCTATTTTGCTCTACACGCTTTCCGTTAGCCATACGTGAAACAGTTATTAATTTAGGTCTTTACATTGAGGGATGCGCTAATACAGTATCGCTTAGTCTAACCAACAGAGAAAGAGGGTTTAGGGTATGGTGCGCGAAACAGTTTACTAAATTAACTTATTTTTTTCAAAGTTAACAAACGACGAATAAGGGCAGTGCCCTACACATCTTTGTGAAGTCACAGTACAACGTTGTACTGTGACTTCACAAAGATGTGTAGGGCACTGCCCTTATTCGAAGTTTAGCAGCCTTTTTATGCTTTTCCCTTTCAAAGCGAGTTTTTTAAAATAATTTATTTATTTATTTTATTTTATTTTATTTATTTTTTTTTTTGGGGGGGAGGTGGGGGGTCTTTGCATTTTACTCTATTGCCAGTCGCTTTAATTCAGTAAGTCCTCAGTAAGAGGATGAAATTACCAAATTTCTTAAATATCCTCTGAGATTTGCGTTATTGTTCTGGAGACAGATCGACCATGATAGTTCAAGGGTGCTGTCAAAATAGATTGGCGCCTAACGGCGCCAATTATTTTGACACCACCCTTGAACTATCAAGATCGATCCTCATCCTGTCGTAGCATGTCAGGTCTGTCTGGAACAGCAATACCGCTGGCGCAGTAATCGAACAACCTTGTCAGAGACCGATGACATTTATTTTTCTGAACCTACAATGTGCAATAGGCATAGATTCTGCTGAGCCATTGCATCCGCAGGGGCTCATGAGAATGTGTGCGTCGTAATAGCTCAGTCTCATGTACATTTTCAGATTGAGGAGTTACGTTGGGTTT
Organism: Semisulcospira habei; assembly: GCA_036245525.1. Lineage (NCBI taxonomy): Eukaryota > Metazoa > Mollusca > Gastropoda > Semisulcospiridae > Semisulcospira > Semisulcospira habei. The sequence goes on from BTPG01000003.1 coordinate 83,774,653, forward strand.
AGTGTACGCAGAACGCTGGGGATGTTTCTCCCAGACATATTCAGATGACAGTAAATAGTCGGGACACGCCTCTTCCAATAGGGCTCGGGAAGCTGACGTCAGTCATCACGCCAGTCGTGGCGGCGATCTTGTGAGGATACGGGACTAAGCGCTCTTAGGGAAATCGCCGTTTTTGTAATGTCAGGAAAGTCCTGACGTACTATATGCAATAACAGCAAGTCTTGCCATCACTGTAGGAAACCGCTCACTAGAATCTTTTTTTTTTTTTAATTTCCAAAGAGGAAGAAAAATGAAGAAAAACGTGTTAAAACACTATTTCGCTGCTATCTGATGAGTATTGTATCTCTTAAGATGACGGCTGACGCGCCGACGCTCCTAGGTAACGCGGGGAACTTCCCGAGCCCTATTACTGATGCCGTCTCCACTGGCTTGTTGATGTACCATTACGCGTAAATCTGCAGACACATTTCAGCACCATTTGTGTTCGTTAAGCCATGTCGACTGACACACCTGATGAACTCCTACGGCAGTTTTGGACACGCAGCAAACGCATACTCGTAATCACACTTGTTGACTCTGCGCAGCCTTTATCGCGTCAATCTTCCGTTCGCTACTTATCTTGTCACTTTCTCCACGCAATGACAAGATAAGTCAGTAGCGAAGTTTACACTTGTTTGTGTGTCTATTTTTTTTTAAAAAACCCAAAACAATAGATTTTATTATAACTGACCTTTCTCAGCGTGCTTCTTACTTCGTTGCATTTTACACATTCGGCAGTCACCTTTTTGGTCTGGGTTAAGTTGTTTCTTGAGCTTTTGCTCGGACATATTTTTTCATGGTACATACATTTTTGTCATTTTTACATGCATTCACAATGTTGGTCTGCTTTTTTGTGACCAGTTCGTAAGAATTTAAATTTTTTTTTTTTTTTTTTTTTTACGTTGTAGAGATGGCACAAAGGTTGACGTCATTGTATTACAAACCGTGCGCAGGGTTCGAAATACTTTGACAAAGTACGGGGCCCTTCGAGTCGGGCCCCCTGTTAGTAAAAGTAGGAGGCCCCACAGGAAAGTAAGAGGCTCATGACCCATTAGTCGTACAGGTTAACTCCTTCAGGGCGACGGCCGTATTTCCCAAATTTGGGATGCTTCCCCTAATGACTATGCACTAGTTGCAGGAGATGGATCGACTATGCTAATTCAAGGGCAGTGCCAGATTAGCTTGGCGCCGACAGGCGCCAAGCTAATCTGGCACTACCCTTGAATTATAATGGTCGACCCATCTCCTGCTGTAGTGCGTCAGGGCTGACTGGGTTAAAAATATTAACATGTCTGATTCTGCAGAACATTGTTGTTTTTTATTATTATTTTGAAAGAGACAGTAAACAGACAGAGAAACAAATCTGCAAATAAACAAAACAAAACAACAACAAACAAACAAACAAACAAAAAACCAGCGCAACATAGGAACTCTCCTTCGCGGGAGGAAGCGGCTTTAGCTAAAAGAAGAATAGCGAACTGCAAACAGCAGAGTGAACGTATCGCGCTAGACCGCTATGCAGCAAAGAGTGGTTGATGCAATGCGCACCGTGCTAAAAAATAGGCAGCCACGTGTGTTTGGTAAAAAGTTTATGATCTGTGTTGGGACCGCGCTGTTGCCGCCTACCGCTGCTGTGAGACAAAGTAGGTCTGAAAAGAAGTGGGCCCCGTTGGCATGAAAGTAGGCTTTTTTGCCCCAGGCCCCCGCTTATTTGGAACCCTGATGCGTCTGCTGAGTCGATACGTAACAGACTTTTTAGAGTATATGTAGGTGGGATCCACCGCTGGCGAAAGGTCGTCGTCATAGCACGTGAAGATTTCCAATAATTCAAACTGTGATCGGTTCAGATAAGAAACCAACAAAGAAAGAATTTTTTTTCCCCCTTTGTTGGTTATACTTTTTGTATTGCACCCTTCACGATCAGTTTTTTTTTTTGTTTTTTTTTTTTGGTCTGGAAAAAAAAAGTGAAACGTTTAGGGCGTAACGTCACGTCTTTTCTCCACCACGAAGGTGATTTTAAAGACTGGGCACCGAAAAGAGGTCTGTACAAATTTTGACCCCAGCTTTCGGACAAGAGTCGAACGCTCTACCAACCGAGCTACCCAGCTCCCCTTTTTGGGTCTGGAGCCTGTGAAAAGTTATTAACAGTTAACCCGTTCAGTGCCCCCCAAAATGTGAACACCACCCAATTGCAAGAGGCATAGATCCTCATGACCCCCCGCAGTTGCGGGGGCTCATGAGGATCTATTCCTCTTGCTGACACCACTTTGAATCAACGTTCCTGAGACAGCTAGGGTTGTTTAGTGTTGAATTAACGAAGAATTCAGAAACACAGTCTCCGTCAAATGGCACTGAAGGGGTTAAAGTGTTATTTGTGGCACAGGCTGGGATAGAAAGAAAATGCGTTTTCACTGTGTTTCGATGTAATTTAGATCCATGTTCCTGTGACATCTATTTTTAAAAAAAATATATTTTGAATTAGCGAAAATTGCTGAAACAGTCTGCGACAGTTGGTACTGCATTGGTACTATGCTGATTTGGTTATTATTTTGTATTTTATACGTGTGGCAGGCACCTTTATGGTCTGGATTTTGTTATCAATTTTGCAGTTACGGGGGCTCATGAGGATCTTCACCTTGCTGAAACCGCTTTTTTGTCCATATGCCTTTGACTGTTGGGGATCTTTTGCGTTTAATATACAATGATTTCAAAAACACAAGCTGCGTCCACTGGCAGTTAGGGTTTAACTCATTCGAGACGTGCCACCTCCGGATATGCGGCTTAAAGCCGCGTATCCGGAGGCGGCCCGTCTCGAATGAGTTAAAAGTGTCTTTGCACCATAAAGATGCCAGAAAGCTGAAGCCTTTAAATTTTCAAACGAAAATGGATCATGGATCAATAGATCACGAAGTCCACCGCGGGCGAACCGTCGTCTGCTTGCTCTGGGAGATTCACAGTTGTACACTTCGTGATACTGTTCAAAGACACAACCGAGGGAAAAAGACTGATTGACGCTTCGGAAGCATGAGGACAGCGCAGCGTCTTTACAACGCAGTGATGCCGTGCAAGAAAATGTACTTTTCCTGGGTCGATAGTTGGTGACGTCACAGCCCTGAAAATGGCAAGTAATTCACTCGCCATGGCGAGTATTTTATTTTTATTTATTTTTTATTTTTTTGGCGAGTTAAAAAAAAAATCCACTCGCCAAATGCGAGTGCGCTTGTGCGTTTTCCAATCCGTACTTTTCAGTCCTAAATCCGAAAGTGCCCGAACGTTCAACCTTCACTTCTCGTAATACTAAGCAAGCAATAGAGACAAGTCGTACAACAACATTTTTAGTGAGTGCGTTAAAACATTTTTTTTTTTACATTTTCAGACCTGCCAACCCCTACACAGCTATGGTAGTAGAATTTTGGACAAGTGGTAGTAGTTTTTGAGATGTCAAGCGTAGTTTAGCACGTAAGTTACTGTTCGTTCAACGCCAAACACTTGATACACGGAAATTTCTCAATACAACACAACTTTATTGTCTTAGAGTCTAAGCACGACAGAAATTTGCCTTATAGGGCTCGGGAAGCTGACGTCATCACGCCAGTCATAGCGCCGGGCCATCTTGTGAGGATACGGCCGGACTAAGCGCTCATAGAGAAATCGCTGTTTTTGTAATGTCAGGAAAGTCCTGACGTACTATAAACAATAACAGCAAGTCTTGCCATTACTGTAGAAAACCGCTCACCAGAAGCTGTTTTTGTTTGTTTCCAAAGAGGAAGAAAAATGAAGAAAGACGTGTTGAAACACTATTTCGCTACTATCTGATGACTATGGTATCCCCATAAGATGGCGGCTGACGCGCCCTATAGCGATCGGAGCTTTGGCTGGCTGGTGCAAACTTTCTTCTTTTTAGGCGGTGCGCTTTTCGATTTGGGTTCCTTTCTCTTCGGCATGGTTCAGACCGTTGTTTATCTGACGCACTTTGTGAATGAAATGATGCACGCTGGGAAAACCGGAAGTTCGCTCCGCTCGTTCTCATTGGCCCCAAACTGCATGCTCTTACCGACTACAAACCGAAAAGAACACCCCAAAAATTTTTGGTATTTTTTTTTTTTTCTTCAATCGTAGTGGTTGGCAGGTCTGGCTTGCGATACGTGCGTTTTCCGATCCATACTTTTCCAGTCCTCAATCCGAAAGTACTCTAACATTGGGCGTCAAACACTTGTGGTACATTATATTGTTGCGTTGGGCTATTTTCAGTAGTAAAATTTTCAGTTTGGATAGTAACATTTTCAGTTTGGCTAATAAAACTTAGAAGTCACTAGCCAAAAGGCTGGCGGGCAAAATTTTAGACTTTCAGGGATGCCGTCAGGTGCGTGCATACTGTCGTCTGCGAACGGTAGGAGAAAGACCCACTTGCAGAGTGATGACCAAGAAAGAAAGAAACACGCTTAGAAAGGACAAATACAACACTCTGGAGAGTGTTGTACTTGTTCTTTCCAAAGCGAGTCTCTTGCTTTGCGAGGTATTTTTCACAGTATTATTTTCTGTCTGCACGTCAGTGTTGACTCTTCGGAGAGTGGTAATAGTTATATGAAATAAACTTCGGATATAACGAATCTCCAGAGGAAACAATTTTTCATTTCTTATATCCGAAGTTTCTTGGCGAAATAAGTTGCATAGAAAAACTGTGCCTCACTGTTCTGGTGGCCTGTCCATCTGAAGTGGCAGGTTGCACCTGCATTATGTGCAGTTTTCTGATCCTTGAAGTTTTGGTGCATAGTATGTATTATATACTGACGAGCATAAGAAATGCGACATTTTTGAAATCACTGGAAACACTAAAGTGTTTCCGACCATTAAAAAAAAATGTCGCATTTTTTTTAAATGGTCAGTTATATATATATATATATATATATATATATATATATATATATATATATGTGTGTTTTACTTTTAAACAAAGGCGTCGCCAAAAGCCAAAAATGCACTCTAATCAGATTAGCTCCAAGGGTCGAAATTTTTCATTTCAATTCTGAGAATGCCGCTCTTCTGTGCTGATGCCATGGAATTCCAGGCTGGTAAGCGTGCATTGTGTCATCAGGACATCAGCTGCCCTTTTTGTGACTGCATCGCTTACTAGATCTAGAAAGAGAGGGTAGTGGGAGAGAAGGAATGACAGACCTATCATTTTGAGCCTTCCACTGAACACCTACTGCATGAAGCAATAGGGACTAGTCCCAGGTGCCCCGCAATCCGCCTATGACCGGTTTCGCCCCAGGGGGGGGGGGGGGGCCTCGTCAAATAGGCATACGGCGTAACCCGACAAATTGCAAACACAACGCGTGTACCAGAAGCCGCCTCCAGAATTTACTGGTGCAATCCGCGCTGTACTAGTGGTGCTACCAGTAAGTTCTGGAGGCGGCTTCTGGTACACGCGTTGTGTTTGCAATTTGTCGGGGTTACGCCGTATGCCTACCTGACGAGCCCCCGCTTGGCACGAAACCGGTCGTAGGCGGCAAAAACCTAAATCTATCCAGCAGGTCCAATATCTGTTTGGGAATATTCACTAGACTCCCCTCTCGGGGGGAGGGACTGGATATTCTCCAGCGGATTGCGGGGCGCCTTCATGTTTTATATCAGTGTTTACTGGTGCTGAACTCATTCGAGACGTCGGCAGCAATAGCTGCGAAAGTGTCGTATGGCGTTGCCGGCGGCACCGCTGTACACTTCCGCAACTGCTGATGCTAGGAGCCTTGAATAATGAGTTCTAAGTCGTAAGGTTCCATCTGAGAGTGCTACTGACAGACTTGTTGGCTGACAGTGACTTTGTATGCTCCAAAATAACAGAGCAGGTTACGTATTGGTAACTGGCTTGGATTTTGTGGTCACATTTTCAAAAGATGTTAATGTGTGAGTTTAAAATATGAAAAAAAAAAAATCTTTCACTTCTTAAATATTATTTTATGTATTTGGACACATCAGCCAGATGGTCGACGGTCTGTGATTTTAAACCTTACGGTTCTCAGAGCCGTAAGCTTCAAAATCACAGACCGTCGCACGTAGTGGTTTCGGACCGTGGTCACATTTTCCGAAAAGGTTTTAGTTGTTTTATTTATTACATGTAGGTTGACACGACGTCGAGTGTCTGTGCTGGTTTGTGTGTGTGTGTGTGTGTGTGTTTTTGTTTTTGTTTCTTCTTCTTCTTCTTCATGTTTTTTTTTAAAAAACTGCTGTCACGTCTAAGGTGAAACATTACAGATCAGAACACGTATTTGTAAGTAGCATTAATTTGTGATAATGTTTGGGAAAGGTCTTAATAGTTTTATATTGAGGGGCGCTCGATGTTTATCTCAATGCTCTTCATCTGAATTAGTACAGTCTTCATTTGTGACGTTCGAGTAAACATTATGATTACACTATAATTAAAATGTCACCTGCCAACGACGTTTTTTTTGTTTGTTTTTTTTAATTTAGATAAGGGCTTCCAAAGTATGTTCCCATGCATGTCTCCAGGATATAGCTGTTCATGTGATTTGGAGCGATGGACAACTAGGGCATCCACACACTAACATGATAAGGAGAAACATTTAGTCATCGTTTTTTTGTAGGGGCTTATGAACCTGCTTTAACGAAACGTTGAATTAATTCATTGCGTTGAGAAAGGGTTGGTAGTGGCATTCAAAATGAAAATACCACTGTTATTATCTTAACTCATTTTAGGGCATAGTCCTAGTAAAGAGGAAACTAAACATAATTTGAACTGAAGACTGTAAGGTACAGTTATACCTCGCATACAGCCCGTGAAGAGCGGACAAGCTCTAAGTCACTCTATATAAGAGCCAAAATTGAACTCATCAAGGGTGACGTCATCCAAGTAATGTCGAGTGGAAAGATAGGATTGTGAGGTTAACCCTTTGGGTGTCGGTAGCGGTTTTGGTCACGATTCCTATCATCGCAACTAAAACTGCTACCGACACCGAAAGGGTTAAACTATTATTGAAGGAATTCCTTATTGATTGTCCACAACTGTTAACCCTTTGCGCGTCGATAGCGGTTTTGTCGCGATGATTCCTGTAGGAATCATCGCGACGAAAACCGCTATCGACACGCAAAGGGTTCATGGACACTACCAGTGAAAGTATCTGTGGTGTTACACATGTTACAGTTGAAGGAAAGACGCCATTCGGCTTTCCTTGGTTGAAAGAAAACCACAAAACTGGAAAAAAAGAACGCAAGTGTGCAGCCTGTCACCGCTGGACTTTAACTCATTCTACCCCAGACACACCACAGCAAGATAAGGATCGACCATGATAGTTCAAGGGTGATGCCAGAATAGCTTGGCGCCTATAGGCGCCAAGCTATTCTGGCATCACCCTTGAACTATCATGGTCGATCTGTGTCCTGCACTTAAATGCAGTCTTCAGAGGACAAGGGGAAAATTTGCGGATTTCGGTGTTGGGGTAGAATGATTTTAAGGAACTGCCGCCCGACACGCAACTTTATTTGCATGGCTTTTAGACATGAGCAATGTTTAAAGTACCACTACGTCTAAATTTGAAGACACATTTCAGCACTATTTGTATTTATTATGCCTTGTCGACACACGTAATGAACTTTAACAGCAGTTGGGACACGCAGCAAAAGCACACGCGTAATCGCACTTATTTATTCTGCGCTGCCGTTAGCGTGTTAATCTATTTGTAGCTGTTTCTTGTACTGATACACAGTGATAGCGTTGTATTTATAGAACGGAGAGGAGTCATTGTCAGGTAACTTTTTTTTTAAAGACGACTTGTGCAGAACTGGATTGTCCTGTGTCTAAATGAACCATAACGAGACCTGTGTGTAGCGTTTAGTAACCATATGTTACGGAAGTGTATCTTCGAACAGTTACGGCGGTAGTGGGCCTTTAAAGGCTATCGCGGTCTTTGCGTGTCATTTCTGAAGCCTACAGCACAATGATACAAACTGTGAAACCAACGTGTCCATTTATTTTGCCAGGATGATTTATGTACAGTCAAACCAACGGGCAAAGCACGAGCAAATCTCACGCAAAGCTCAAGCTCAGACGAGATCTGTGAAACGGACGGTTTTTACCAGTATGGTGCTGAATGTTTGTTTTTTTCTGTCATCATCATAATTGAGACTTATTCTTCACCAGTAATGTTCCATAGTGCTTTTTTCCCTGCAGACTTTTAGGTTCGGTGTACGCCAAACATTCGAAGGCCGCAACGATCCCCTGCCAGTGGTCGCAGCTTGTTTTTATGAAATCCTGCTTAACTCATTCAGCCCGACGGCCGTATTTCCCAAATTTTGGAGGCGTCACCTAATGACTGTGCACCAGTTGCAGGAGATGGATCGAACATGATAATTCAAGGGCAGTGCCAGATTAGCTTGGCACCAACAGGCGCCAAGCTAGCTACCCTTCAATTATCATGGTCGACCCATCTCTTGCCGAAGTGCGTCAGGGCTGAATGGATTAATGGATATTTTACACACCGTATTTTGTGGGCACGGGTCTTAGCACACACGTGGTATTAATTAGGCTTCGTTTACAACAACGAACGAGAGCGAAATCACGTCGGATAAGCAGCTTGTTTCATAAGCATAGAAAACGCTAAAAAGCATCTCCAAGAGGCATAAATCCTCATGAGCCCTCCGGGCTCATGAGGATCTTATGCCTCTTGGAGAGGCCGTTTGGAGTGACTGTCCGCCTTGATTGCGGCTCACTTTCGTTGTTGCGAGTCGTTCGTTGCGTGCGAAACCTCGCTGTTGGCGGTCACTGAACCTTTCAGTCTTTCTTAATTCCAGTCTTTCTTAACCCTTATCATTCGGAATACCCCAATGTGTGAAATAATAGTAAATAAAATAGTTCAAGGGTAGTGCCAGAATAGCTTGGCGCCTCTAGGCGCCAAGCTATTCTGGCATCACCCTTGAACTAAAGCCATTGGTCTATATCCTTATCTGTAAGTACTATAATGTAGCTTGCATATGGCAGTGTACAAATTTGACGCTTTTAGCCTCAGTATGATACGGGTTAATGCAAGGCGCCAAAGAGACCCGCCTGTCCCTAGAATACGGATTATGATTACAAAGTTGAGTCAGCAAGAGGCATGGATCCTCACGAGCCCCCTGCAGCCTGCGGGGGCTCATGAGGATCTATGTCTCAGTCATTGTCTCTTGCGTCTGCGTGTGTCTCGTGTTGACCGAGGGCAGTGAACTGGCATGTCCGTTTTTGATAGTTACCGTCGCCAGCGGGTAAGACTAACATCTCCGTGTCTCAGTTACGAGTCACCTCCTCCATACGAGGAGTGGAGACTCAAGGCAGTGGGATCGATTATGCCTTACAAGAGGCATAAATGCCGCAGGGGCCCATGAGCATCTATGCCTCTTATAGACAGCGAAAAGACGTCACCAGCGGTCCGGTCGATTATTCGGTGAGGACACTGAACGTGGAGGAATCCTTGAACCAGGTTGAAATCGAAGAATCTAGTTTGCGCATTTCATATGACAGTAGTATGTACTCTTTGTGTGTTTCCATGTATAACCTAGCTGACAGTCTTTACAACTCACACGTTTTCCTTGTTTGAGTGGTACAAGAATGTGTGTAGTTAATCGACTTCCAAGTGCAGAAAAACTGTCTTCCAAGTGCAGAAAAACTGTCTTGAAACTTGCAAATTTGTTTTGTAAGTTGTCAAGTTGTATAAGCTACTCCATATGCACATTGTGTTTGCACTTTTAGTTTTAGCCGACTTCTCGTGTTCACTATTATCTGTACGGCGATTATAACTGATTAGGAACGACAGTCTGACAAAGAATGTGTGTGTCATGTATCAGCGAATATGCATCAAACCTGTAAACGATATCTTTCCTCCAGAACCTAATAGGGGATACAGGATCCTAAAATCTTTTAAGGCTATCTCAGTTCACGTATGGTGTTACGGGTTATGCGGTCTCCGCCACATAACGATCGGCTACTGAGGTTGGGTAAATTAAGAGTGGCGCATCTGTGGCACCGCGCCACTTCGAACTTGAAAATATATGTTGATTCCGGCTGAGGTTTAAACCTGCTTTTCGTTTTTCGAAAGAATGAAATGTAGGCAGACCCATAGCCGGAGTTTTTGTTATGAGAGGGATACAACAAAAGCCATATATGGGCAGATCAGTTACCTCGGGAGGGGGGAGGAGTGGAGGGGGGGGGGGGGGCAAATTTTTGTTTGGGACCTTCAACCTCATTTTTGGGGCAGAGAGACAAAAGGCGCGTGCGTGTTCAGACTGTAACCATTCGCCAACGGGGGAAGGCGGGGGGGGTGGGGGGGGGGGGGGGGGAATGGGAGGCGGGGGGAGGGGGTGGGAGGGGGGGGGGTAGAGAGAGAAAAGGCGCGTGCGTGTTAAGGCTGTGACCATTTGCCAAAGTATCAAACAGAAAAGGGGGGGGGGGGGGGGTAGAGCGAGGAAATGAGGCTTTGACTTTTTCGAGCAGCGCACAATTTTTTACGAAAAAAGAAAAAGAAAAAAAGGCAGCAACCTAAACAAATTCTAGGGTTGGCGTTCAAAAATTATTTATTTATTTATTTATTTATTTATTTTTTTTTTTGGGGGGGGGGGGAGGGGGCGGGGGCCATGGACCCCCTCTGCCCCCTACCCCACCCCCCCTCCCTGGATCCGGGCCTGCCGTATATAACCCTTTTCATCCTGATACACCCACCTCTTGAAATAAATCTGACTGATAGTTCAAGCGTTGTGCCAGAAAAGCTTGGCGCCTTGGAGCTTTTCTGGCACCACCCTTGAACTAAAACAGTTGATCTATCCCCTGATCTGTAATGTAGCCTTCATAGGACAATACGCAAATTTTACCGAAATCGGCCTCAGGATGTAATGGGATAACACGCTGTTTCGGAAGTCCCGACGGCACTTTTTCTATGCAGATTATCATTTCTTTAAAAATAATCATTAGAATTTTTTGTTTCAAATGTTAGTTGTTCGGGTTTGCAGCGCATCATATGCCCACAGTAAGAAGACAAAAGAAAAGAGACCTAAGCCGATAAATGCTGTGTGATTGGGACAACGTCCTCCCACGTTCAGGCTTCAACGTCTACTGTCCTGTTATCGTTTTCGTTTGTACCACATGACATCAAAATGTAATATGTGTAAAGTGTACAACTGTGTGAGATGGATGATTTTGCTGGGGAAGAAAGAGAAAAGTGGTAAAGTTAGGAACCTGGCTTTTCGACTATTGAAATGAACAGGTATGACACGCCGTCGGAGAGGGAAGGCTTAGAGGATTTCGTTTAGACTGCTCAACCCGTTGGGCGTCGGTAGCGGTTTTAGTCGCGATGATTCCTGTAGGAATCATCGCGACCGCTACCGACGCCCACAGTGTTAAACTAACTATGCGTCCGGGGATACACTTGTTACATTGATTTCCGGGAATAACTGCACATTTGACTCACAGACAGTTTCATTCATCTCCACCCCCACCCGGGTCTGCCCTGGGGGTCTTGGGTGGGGTTAGGTATTTTTTAGTTCCCAGGGTCATCCTGGTCAGTCCCACAGGGTGGGTTTTTCTCTCTATTCTGGGGCATGCGTTTCTGTCTACCCTTTGTCCATTCACCTGTATTTGCCTTTTTAAAACTCTCCCTACTGTCTGCACTGCCTGTAGCTCTTGATATTGGATGTGTGTTGCTAAATGGTTTTAGCTTTATTTAGGCCCCATGTGTTAGGTTTATTTAATGTATTTCACCGGCTGGCGACATACATTCAATGTTCTGTTTAGTTGTTTTTTTTCACAAGCAGTGCAGGCACGTCCTGAGAAAGCCTTGTTGCTGTCGGGACGTTAAGCAATGTACAATCAATCAATCAATCATTCATCTCCGACAGGCCTCGGCAAGACACGGATCGATCGTGATTGTTCAAGGGTTGTGCCAGAATAGCTTGGCGCCCATGGGCGCCAAGCTATTCTGGCACAACCCTTGAACTATCACGCTCGATCTGTTTCCAGAAATGTGATACAGTCTTCAGGGGGCAACTCCAAGATTTGTGGATTTCGGTCCTGGAGCAAAATGTGTTAATTAAAGACACCTGACTGTGGTATAACCCCACAAAGGCTGTTATGTTAGATCGCCAGCTACTCCTCTGTTTTGCTCATGGGCCAAGAGCTGTTAGGCGCTAAAACGGGCACAAAGGGATATAATCACGCAGTTATGGCCAATATATCAACCGTAGCCACTCTTTAGGAGGCATTATAACACATTTTATATTATCAGGTGTTGATATTCGTCAAACAGTTTTATGCATTGTTGGGACTTTTCCGGGACAGCTTAGGGCCTTTAAGTACAGAGGTGACTTTAACTTCAACTTAATCGGATGAACTGATGTAATCACGAGTAACATGAAAACACTATCAAAGGCTTAACTCATCCGCTGAAAGCCGCGTATCCGAATGCGGCACGTCTCGAATGTGTTAAACTGCCTAACCAGCTGACAAATCCTTCACACCGCCGACACACAACGAAAAACCTGATGCTATCTCCCTCTCAGGGCCTTAACACTCGCCTCGTTAAAATAGAGAGATCTTTCTGTATCAGGTTATTGTATGCTACAAAATAATTAAGTTTCTATCTTTCTCCGTAATCATTCATTTGTGACTCATCATCACACATGAATGATTACAGAGAAAGCTCCCTTTCTACCAGTGACGAAATAATTTTAAAAAAATCTTCGCGGCGCTGGTATTTTGTTTTTCACCTCGAGTCATGGTTGTGAGATCAGGGGGATCGGTAACAGGTTAACGCCCGATGTGATTAGTGTTGACCGTGATAAAGTGACAGGGGATAGAGTGGCGAGTGATGATCGCCGGTAGCAATTGGACCTTCACACTTCGCCTTTTGTTGATGCGTGGGATAATCCGCTTTTGTTTTATCATATGACATTTTCTCTAAATAAATAAATAAATAAATGGATAAAGTGACAGGTGATACAGGGGCGAGTGATCGCCGGCAGCAATTACACCTCTCCTCTTTGCCTTTTATTGATGCGTAGGATAACCCATTTTTGTTTTATCAAATGACATTTTCTCGAAATAAATAAATAAATAAATAAATAAATAAATAAATAGTGATTCGACAACAGTTTTCAACCTTTTTTGTTATTCGAGGTTGTCTTTGTCTAGTATCACCAGTCAGTGTGTGAAAAGACGGCAAATAGAAATTCTGATTCTGATGCTGATTCTGTGCCGACCTGAACCCTTTTAGCCCCGGATCCCTACAGCAGGAGATGGCTTGAGCATGATAATTCAAGGGCAGTTCCAGATTAGCTTGGCGCCTGTAGGCCTGAAGGCGCCAAGCTAATCGGGCACTACCCTTGAATTATCATGGTCAAGCCATCTTCTGCTTACTTACTTACTTACGCCTGTCACCCCTACCCGGGTATAGGCCGTCGACGAGAGACCTCCAGCAACTCCTGTCCTGTGCTTCTCCTTCGATTCTACTCCAGGTGGTTCCCAGTCTCTTGATGTCTGCTTGGAGGTCTCCACGCCAGGAGTTTCTCGGCCTACCTCTTTTCCTCTTTCCCTGAGGGTTCCATGAAAATGCCTGCCTAGTGATACTGGAAGCTGGCTTTCTCAGACTGTGACCAATCCACCCCCATCTTCTTCGCCCAATTTCATTCTCTGCTGTTATCTGCTCTGTTCTCTCCCAGAGTCTGACGTTGCTGATCTTCTCTGGCCAGTGGATTTTCAAAATTCTTCTAAGGCAACTGTTCATGAAGGTCTGTACTCTGTTGACTGTGGTTTTTGTCAATCTCCTAGTCTCTGCTCCATATAGGAGAGTTGCTTTTACATTGGAGTTGAAAATCCGGACTTTGGTGTGTTGTGACAGCTCTCTGGAACTCCACACTTTTTTCATCTGGAGAAAGGCTGCTCTGGCTTTACCGATTCGTGCCCTGACATCTGCATCAGTGCCGCCTTTTTTGTCTATGATGCTCCCGAGATACGTGAAGGACTCCACCTCCTCCAACGGGGTGCCAGCAAGCAAGACTGGTTCTTCCCTGGTTGCGTTCAGCCTCATTGTCTTTGTTTTCCGTTTGTGAATGGTGAGGCCCACTTGGGACGAGATGTCAGCAAGCCTCGTGGTCTTGTCCTGCATTTGTTGATGAGTGTGGGACAGTAATGCCAAGTCGTCTGCAAAATTGAGGTCGTCAAGCTGTGTCCACAGTGTCCACTGTATTCCACTTCGTCTGTGCTCTGTGGTCATCTTCATGACCCAGTCTATGGCCAGTAGGAAGAGGAACGGAGACAGCAGACACCCCTGCATGACACCAGTTCTGACCTGGAGCTCCCTGGGGAACTGCCCTTCGTGGATCACGCGACATGTCATGCCATCGTAG